>CM050411.1:31940121-32517621 GCA_027580255.1 Therioaphis trifolii | reverse complement strand
CAGATTTTAGGTATTTAGTCATAAATCGAAAAGTATTGAAGCTAGAAACTTGAAAATTCTATCCAATATCAAATACATACTTTTTTATATTGGACAACATTTTCAGAACAATTATAGCACTTTTGACTTAAATAAAGAACTTTTAATTTACCAAATTGTTTGAAAGTTTTTATGTAATATAATTTTAAATATTTGACAAAAAGTTCTGAAAATTTAATATGACCTTACTCATATACCTACCTAATTATCCTAACAAAAGTTCAAAAATCGTAAGTCAGGATTTTTCTTTATACACACTTTAATAAATTATTATAACTCACCAAAAATTATACAAATAACCGTAAAATACGTAAACAGTATTTAAATAATAATAGATTATATAACACTGAAGCTTTGCTCAGAATCGTTTTTTTCAGCTTGCAGTCCATTTAGCTTTGAAAAATTTCGACCGATAGCGCGATGATGCAATTCTGTATGTAGGTAGGTGTTCCCAATGTAGAATATGTTATTGAATTCTGTCACTGTAATGGGACGGGTGTAGTTTTATAAATTTATCAAAAACAAAAATAACATACTCGGTACACCTTATATACACACACACACACACACACACACACACACACACACACACATTTATATAATTACTGAATACCTATATTACTTGATATTTCAAGGTCTAAATCGAAGTCTCTAGCGTTCGAATACAAAATCAGTAAACAAAAATCATAGTTTCCAACTCGAGGTTTCATTTAAAATATTAGAAACCGGATTCTAAAACGTGTTTGATGAAGTCTTATTTTCATTTTCAAAGAGCTCCTTTTTCTCAATCAACACATAACAATACAGAAACACAAATGTTACTATTGCTTCTCTATACACTGTGTCGTACTACCTTAATATACTGTTACTCTTAATGTTACAATTAAGTGAAATAGAACTTTATGTAGTAACTTCTGTGAGAAATAAAGAGTTTAAACAATACAAATTTCCTGTAACTATATAAGTATAAATAATTAATAAAACTTCCGGTTCGTGTTAAAATCGTCACTTTGTATATAGTAAAATGTATACTCAGTGTATTCGTGTGAAACATAGTCTTAAAATAGTACGTTACCATATCACCTAAAATTCTGGTAGATAATAATCGTATTTATACATATATTGTCATAAAAATGTGCGGCAATATTCTTCTTCAGTAATCAACGCTAAGGTTGGTTTTACAGCATTCTCCCTTGCTCCCTCCATTCTTCTCTGTTACTGGCCATTCTCTTCAGTTCTTCGTAGGTTCTCAATCCGGCATCTCCAATAATTTTTTTGATTAACGTTGTTCTAGGACGTCCTCTGCCTCGCTTGCCTTCTATTTGTCCTTCCAATATTCTGTGGTATAGTTCCTCCTCGTGTCTTAAAGTGTGTCCAATAATTATCTATCTTCTTTCTTTAATTGATCTTAATAATCCTCTAGGTTAACTTATTTCATTGAGTATACTGTCATTGCCCATTGGTACGAAACTCAGTCCAGCCGACTCTTAGCATTCTCCTCCAGCATCACCACATTTCGAAGCTTTCTAAATATCTTTCTTCTGCTTTGTTTATCACCAAAGACTCTGACCCATATATGGCCACGCTCCACACAAACACTTTAACTAATCTTTTTCTTATATGGGTACTTATCTTTTTGGAGCATAGTAATTCCTTACGGTTCATAAATGCGGTTTTCGCTTGCGCTATCCTAGCTTTAATTTCTTTAGTGGCCTTTCCATCCTGAGTGATTAGACTGCCTAGATCCAGCAATATTAAAATATCAAATATTTAATGAATGGTAGATATGCGTTAAGTGTATCTCTATGCGTTAATCGATGAAAAAATTTTCAGAAGAACGCAAAGCACACGGTCCCGTAAAGTAATAATTAGGGCTCGAATTTTAAAGCAAATGCTACTTTTTATATATTTATAAGATATATATCTAATTTTTATATATAAATTCATTTCACAGCATTCTGATCCCAAATAAAATAATTTATTTTTGCTTTTTTATTGCTTTTTTCAGTTTTTCTAGCTGTGGAATTTTTATATTATGTTTTTTTATGCTATAATAATAATAAAAATGATTATTTAATTAATAATAAATGTGAAATTTCGAGTAAACTAAATCGTGTTCTTTTGAAAAACAAAGGCTGGAAACAATTACTGGACATTAATGCTATACTGTGTGGCGTTTCAACAAACGAAATTAAATATCATGGGTTTGATTTAAATGAAACCTCTTGTATGAAGTATGCACCGATCACTTCGGTGGATGCAGAGCATTCGTTTTCTATTTATAAAAACATCCTATCGGACAATAGAGTCAGTTTCAGTAATGAAAACCTTGCAAAATACATGGTAGTAAATTGTTTTTTTTAACTTAAATTAATTAATTAATTTTTCATTTTTAAATTTTTTATTCAGTTTTATAAAATTATTAATAATTAATGCTAATTTTTAGTCATGCTTTTTTTTTTGCTATTTAAAAATAAATATACTTCATTTTTGCTTTTTTACAAAAATTGTGTGCTTTTTTTGTTATTTATTATGCTCTAAAATCCGAGCCCTAGTAATAATAATAGTATGTACTTATGTTGCACACGAGTTCTATTTTTTTACAATCTGTAATATTTATCGAGCTAACCATTTAACCTCTAATTTCAATTTATTGTTGTTCGTTTCCTTTTATTAACTATAAATTTATAATCGCGTTTATTTGTTATTTATTGATTATTAATTATTATTTATATATTGTACTTAAATATATAAACGATTTTAATATGTAATTTTAACATGAACTTCATTCTTTTCCCGTGTATTGAGGAAATTTAGAAACTATGAATTATATTATTTATTAGGCACCGTAATGGGAAAAGGAGGCATATTGGTGCTTCGATTTGGCTAACCCAAATAAAATTATCAACCCCTCATCGACTCAATCATTGAAATAAGACATGGGAACTAAGTAATTTTCCCCATAGACTGAATATTTAGTCCATAATAGCATAATAGATGCACTACTGTGCTAGGTATGTGCAGATCTACGGAAAACTATGAATGTAGGAAGGTAAGTATGATCATAATGTAGCGTACGACCAATATGGCTGAGTCGTACCATAAGTTAAACCATTAGCTGATGAACACTAAGGAGTTTTTGATTGGCTTGGTCAAAATAAAGAGTCAAACATTTCTAAGTAAACCAATTTATTCTTACACCAAATGTAAAATAATATAATAATAAGTTTAAATCTAAATTTGAAGACAGTTCTATGAACAGTATGAACTGCCCGAGAAATAAGCACATTTTTGCAGCCAGAGCTGGCGGCGATGTAAGGTGCGCGGATTTCACGACCAGATGAGTGTTAAGGCTGGGACTAGAACTTATTCTAGTTAATAAGATGAACAGTACCCGTATTTATATGGAGTACTGTCCCCTTTCCTACACATACATACGAGGTTTAAGTACTGAAACGAAAATAAAAAGGAAGCTGGAAGGTATACGACTATGACCATTCGTATATTTGACCTGTCTAGGATTTCGTGTTTTATTTGATAGATATAAATAAAAAAATATCTGCCAATTATTAATTGGTTTTTCGGGATGCTCCTAGGTATAATAAATTGTATAGTATGTTGTGCCATTGACTGTTTGCATAAAAATAGAAGTGACCTAGGTCGGTTCACTACACTAATAACAGGGATGCCCACAGATATGTCACTCAGGGGAGGCAAAAAAAATTGTGACTCGTGAAGTACAACTATTAGTTTTACGAGTAGGTAGGTAGGTACATAATAATATTATACTCGTAATTAATGGTACAATGATTGTCGAAGAGTCACTGAGTGCCCTAGTCGTGTGAGACCCACTTCGTGTAAAAAAACCTCCAATTTTGTAACTGACATGAAAAATCTCAGGGGGGCAATGCCCCCATCCGGGCGTCCCTGACTAATAATATATTTTAATGTAACACGTACCATTGTAATACCACAGGAATTCACATTTATAACTGAGGACACAAACACTATTTACTGAAAAGCTTTCTAAATTATCGAACACGTATCATAGCTTAGATTGAAAATAAATTGTTCATGGCTACCTATAGGTATGACTTTATGAGTGATCGCTGAAGATTTGCAGAAATAAGTAACATGTATTTTACAAGCCGAATCTATGAACGACGTTCGTTTACCTCCATCCACGCCGATAATCCTACCCTAACAAACAAATAATTCTATTGAAATGTATTATAATTAAGTTTACCCTTAAAATATGGACATTTTTCCGTCGCACTGTACAAACACGAAATTGGAACATTTACCTTTCCCGGACATGAGATAACCTAACTAAAAATAAAATAATCAAACCTTTTTCTAGATGAATAAACGGAACAAGTATTGATTTTGGCCACGAGTCAATGACATGATACAAATATAGAGATGAACTATAGGTACAAGTCAGGTCTGACAGGCCTGGGTCTATAATCTAATATTGACTGACGTTATACCTATGTGTACAGAATATTAGGCCAATCGAAAATGGAAATAATGCAGTCGACGTCTAGTGAATGTATGAATATTATTTTCAATAAACAAGAAACGTAGATAAATTATATCGGCCAAAATGAACACACACGAGAAAACATTCCCCACGTCCTTCATATTTCATTCCTACGATTCTCTTGCTTATAATAAAAGAAGCTAAGCCCTGGCCAGGGTCTAGGGAGATAACTAAAAGTGTACACTATTCCAAAGACCAAAGGGTAGATCTAAATCTTATACCCGTAAATCTGATTCAGAGGTCTACAAAGGTTTTTTCTTGAGGACCGTAATACAAATAAAAAGCTTCCAACGAACGACCAAAGTATATACCAAAACCTTTCAGAAGGTAGATAATTTTATTTTTTATAGAAATGATGTCAACTCAGTAAATACAAGCTTTTTTTATCATATTATTTAAAATGCAAACTGGTAACCAGTGATGTAGCCAAGATTATGCAAAAAGGATGAGGGTCAAATACACATTCAACTATTAGCTGTTATTAGGTTAGCTATTCAATGCCCATATTTTTAATAAAACCAATGATAAATTATTGTTTTAGGATAACAATTATAAGCCTAAACTCAAATAATAGTAATTTTATTATCTACTAGATAAATTTTCAAGAAAATGAAATACCCTATTATAGAAATTAGTTGCAATGTTTAAGTTTCAAGCAAAAATTGGAGAATAAAAACTTTATTTATATTGATTTAATACCATATATTCATAAAAATTACTTACTTCAACCCATGTGATATTCTTTGATCCTCGGCCGAGTTAATGGGGTTGAGCATATTGAATTTTAAAGAAATGATAAATCATTAGTTACACAATTCTGAGCAAAGGTTTAGTATAAAAGTAAATATACAGTTTATGTATTCAACCCTTATTAGTTTACTTGTTGTCATGTTTTTTTTTTATCAAACCTGTTAGTTTTCTTGTTTCACAAATACATTTTTTTTTTACCAAAAGATTCAAAACATGTTACTCTATCTATACCCAGTTTCATAATGATTGGGTTTGGGTAGATCAATATTGTTTAATATATATTTCAATGTTGAAAATGTACATAAAACAGTCGATTCCCTAAAAATTGTATAATAATTTACTCAAATAATTATAAAATGAACTCCAGAACCATGATTTTTAAAAATCCGTCACGGTAAAGTCAAATTAAATTTTCAGAAATTTTCATCAAATATTAAAAGTGAACCGTTTATATGTTTTACCATTTTATCGATAGGTTTTTTTCAAAATTATCTTGTTTTTTGTTTAGCAAAAAATATATATCTTTTTTTACTAAAAGATTCAAATCCTTTTGTTCTATTTATATTCAAAGTTTCATTGCAATCACATAGACCAATTTCTTTAAATAAATTCATAAAGTAGAAAATTGACATGAGAACAGTTTATAACATAAAATTGTATAACAATTTACTTGAACGCATATAAAAAAAAATTCTGTCACGATTTATGAACATTTTTCAGTATTGTTAAAAAAGTGTATGAGTATGATCATATTAAATCTTCAAAAGTTTTCGTAAAATATTTGAAACTTTACTAGGGATTAACTTTTAAAAAACAAGGTATTTTCAAAGTTCTATTTGCAGTCCAAAGTTTTAAACTTTTTTTTAAAGTATGTAGCAATACGTCAATAATATATGGTGAAAATTTCAAGTTTCTAGCAACATTAATTTTGGAGTTGTGACGAAATTACTAAAGTCGATTTAATGATTGTAATTTACGGCAAATTTCGCTGTTATTACTCCATTTTTCCAAAGTTGCTGGATAAAACTTTTGGATAAAGATAAAGGGAAGCAGTGTCTCCAGAAAAAAAAAAATATCTTTGTAAGACCATAAGATCTTTTGCTATACTCAGAACTAAAATTAAAAATTTTATGAAATAAAAAAAAAATCAAACATTTTACGTAAAAAATAGTCATTTGAGCTGTAATTCTAACTTTAAACCGTTTTTAAAAATTTTTTGTCGTTCAAAAATTTTATTTTTTTTGGTAGTAATATAAATTTATTGTTATTAATGTATCTGATATAAAATTATGTAAAAATATTATAATTTTTTTTTTTTATCTTTAGTAAAAAAAAAAGATAATGTGTAAAAGTAGGCATATATATATATATATGTAAAAACGACATGGTAAAATTGTTTAACTTTATATAATATCAAAATGTATTTAAAATATTATTGTTATATTAGTGATAAGAGCTTATTAATACTAAAACACTTATGCAGCATACTCATCTCCATAGTACACGTCAGATTTTTTTTTTTTTTTTTAGTGTTGAAAGAGATACAGAGGTACCATGAATATTTCTAATTAATCAACAACTTATTGTATATTTAATATTAGTTTTATATTCAATATGAACACTCAATACCTACCTTTTAAAATCATTGAGTTTTGATTCATATATTTATGGTATACATTTACATCACATTTTATTGATTTAAAGACTTACTTTAAAAATTTACAATAATTACACATTTAATCTGATCCAAATATAATTTTTTACCTACGACTCAACAACAAATTTGTTTGGCTCTTCTACATAATCTTAAATCCACAGATATTCAAATCATTTTTTATTCAATTGTTTTTCTTTCTTTCCACTAGTTATTTTTATAACAATGAATGAATCCCTTTTGAAATTATGTATCATAATTGATTACATACTTAACGTAATATATCTCAAAAAATAATACACAATACATTTGAAAAAATTAAAAAATCAAAGCCACTACAAAAATTTGCTATTCAAGTCCTTAAATATAACCCAATCTAAAAAGGTTTAATGAATTAATTATTCATTGATTTATTTATTATGCAAATTGAAAAAAAAAATGTTGTATATATTTAAAGAATTATTAAACCAATAAATTTGTATATTCTTTATTATAACTAAATTCAAAGTATTTTAAACACATAAATAAAAGTTGATGATTTTTGAGAAGGGAAATTAAATTAAATCATGATTTTGTTTTTTGATAAAGGAATGTATAATTTCCTTTTATTCAATTTGTAGTACACATTTTTAAAGCACTACTTTTAACGATTTCGATACAGGTAAAAAAAGTAGGGAGGAAAATTGTTTATTGAAGTGGAAATCAAAATAAGAAAAAAATACAGTCAATTTGTAAATACATTACAATAGTTAATACCGTTTTTTATAAGGAAAACTTCGTCTACCACCTCTAGTATTTTTTTGTTTTCCAACATCTCCATTGCTACGTTTTTTAATAGCTGTCAATACAGTTTTGTCAATAGTCCCAAAACGTAGTTCACGAGCTTTAAGTTTATCTTCTTTTTCATTCTAAAATAAAAAAAATGAATTATTAATTAAATATTTTGCTAATCAATTTTGGTATACAATAAGTATTCAAAGTTAAAAGTAAAAAAAATTAAAAGCTACATTTACTGCGATGAACTTTGAAATCTCCTTAACTTAATATAAATCACTTCAAATAAATATAATACTTTATAAGAAATTTAAATTATACAATGCATTAACAAAAACGTACATAAGATACAATGCTGTGCTTCAAATATCTAAATACTACACACATTATATCTACATGAAAAATGTTGGTTTCAAATAAGTAAGTTATTACAATATCACAATGCAATAAATTTTCTATAAAAAAAAATAGTTATGCATCCTACCAATATTAATTGGTTATACTTCATACTATTATTATCATAATCAGATTTTATACAAAGAATTAATGACGATTCACTACTAAAAATCACCAACAGCAAACTCACGAACAATAACATTATATTTTACTGAAGCCCACAATTTGATGTTTTAAGATACATGAGTACTTATATTTAAAAATAATAATTATAAAATATATTCAATTATACTTAAAAATGAATTATATATATATATATATATAAAAGATAATATAAATTAATTAATACACTATACTCACATCATGTAAAGTTTTTGAAACTGTTTCACCAAATCTTTCAGCTCTCATTTTTAATTTCTCATTATCAACACTGGCTACAGGTTTCTATTATATTAAAGAAATCAAAATTAATACATATTCAGGACTAAAAAAATATTAATATTTGTATTCTTTACGGAATTTTAGGTGATGAAATATGCCTTTTCAGCACATTAAGAAATAAATTTTAAAAACCAATCACACTTGGATATTCTTCGGTATAATGACAAGATATTGGAAATGGATGTGTTGAATTTTAAAGAAACAATAAATCATTTCTTTAGCTAAACAATTATTAACTAAACTTCAGTGCATAAATATATTGTTCATTTATTTGTTTGTTTTTAGTCTAATTTTAAGAAAGTTCTATGATTATCAAAACCATTAAATTTAAACAAAGAAAAAAAAGTTATTACACTAAAAGATTTAAAACATATGGTTTTATCTGTATCCTAAGTTTCATTATGATTGGACGGTCCAGTAATTTATTGTATACATATAAAGTTGAAAAACAAAGTATAAACACTAGATTATATAAATATCTTGTAAAAATTAAACTAAATGTTAAAAAAAAAAATCAGTGAAATGATTTTTGAGATTTTTTTAGTATTGTTAAGTTAATATACAAGAAAAGTTAAATTACATTTCAGAAATTTTTGTCAAGAATTAAAAATGTTATTCGAAATAAACTTTAAAAAAATTATTATTATTATTATTTATTATTGTTTATAAAACGCCAAAACGAAAATGTCACAAAGTATGACAAAATACGGTGATTAGGTGTATGTAGGTAAAATATAGGTAAAATTTTGTTAATAAAATGAGGTATTTTCAGTTTTATTATTAGCCAAAAAATTATAAAATTATTTTGGATCTTTCATCAAGTATGTAACAATTTACAATGTACATGGTGATTATTTCAAGTTTCCTGGAATATTACTTATGGAGTTATGACTAAAATCTATTTAATAACAGTCTCGTATAAAGCAAATTTAATTGTTTTTATTCAGTTTTTCAGAAATTTTTTTGTCAAAAGATAATGATAATCATACAAAATGTTTAAATGTTAACATCTGCATTGTAACATACAAATTCTTGGGCCAAGCAAAGTTCAATGATAATTCTTGAATAATTATAAAATAATAAAAATAAATAATCGTAAATAAATAGTCGGCTACTCAGCTACATACCTTTAGCCATAAGATTATATTATATATGGGATTAATTGGATTTATAATAGGCTCAATTGCTGTAACAATATCTCTAGCCCTAGTCACACTACAATGTATTCATTTAAAATCCAACATTCGACCACCCATACAAATAACTATTGCATAACAACCTTTGATAAAATCATTGTAATTATTGTATTTTTACAATATTTGATGTCAATTTGGATAGAAAATTCTATGTTGATATAATAACTTGAAATAATGAACTGTGACTTACTTGATCAGTTACAGCTCCAAACTTAATAAGTCTGGCTAATTTTTTGTCAGAGGACACGTCACCTCCAAACTTCTTAGCTCTCATTTGTATTCTCTAAAAATTAATTTATACACTGAAATGTATTAAAGGACATCACAACACTAAATTTTTTTTTCAATTTTTAAGTTTATTGGTGTATTAATATAGTCAAGTTAATGAAAAACGTTTTGATAAAAATCCGAAGTTAAAAAAATGATTATCCAATGAGATAATAAGAGTTGATGAATAGCCGCGTGACGTCAAAGAGCCGATGAGTGAGCATCCACCCATGTTTTATGTGTAAAAGTAGTTAAATTATTACAATGATTTAATGATTTACAATAATATTTAAGATTTGTTTTTTTCATAATCCTGAGTGTACTTATGTGCTTGAGGCGATGGTGTGATTTAAAATTTAATTTTTCTTGTTATAGTATACTTATTTTAAATTATAATTAAGTAAAATTATTGAGTTTGCGATTCGTTGATGTGCAATGTCATTCATTTCACGAACACACACTTCAGTAGCTGACGGCACTGGACGATATTACCATTCTGGGCTATTAATACATAATATTATTGAACACAGTTATCAATATTGCTGATGTGCACAACCGCCGCGGCGAATTACAACGATAAACAGTAGCACAAAACAAAATTTATGAAATTTACTGAAAGTTTTATCTACATAAAAAAACTAGAAAATATATCAGAATTATAACTACACTAGTCATGAACACGAAAAAACACCTAACTATAACACAAGGTTAAATAAAAAATTTTTAAAAAAAAAATGTCTTAAACGATTGAAACCATTATATTAATCTAGATACTTTTACACGTTTAACATACACCAATTTTCAGATTACGGCTCTATGATGTCACACGTATATTTTCAAACGTCTGTATCTCATTGTATAATTAGAACGTAAGTGTGAGACCTACACCACAGTTCTTAGGTAATTACATACTTCAAATCTAATCTAATTTATTTTTAGTGTTGTGATGTCCTTTAAGTAATACAACAATTACAAATTTACCTCAGTTTGACTCATAGTTTCAACTTCGTCTAACTTGATAATGCGATCCTTATTATCTGATTCTTCTGTTTGATCATTTTTTTTTTCTTCTTCTTGCGGTTTATTATCACCACCATTCAACACAGTTACAGAAGTACGTTTTAATGTTACTTTTTTAGGTTGTGTTACCTTAATTTTTAATAAAAAGTTAAATGTTAAACAATTTATATACTTTATATACAATCCATCAAATGTTTCTATCTCAAAAGAAATTTTAGAAAAATTATATTATGAATTCAATAACATAATAATAATAATATTTATTTTTGCAAATAATTTTCTTAGTACATTAATAGCGTATCTTATAGTATATTATCAACAAAATAAAAAGAATATAAACATGAGTAGGTACATATCATAGTTAATCATATACATAAGATACAAAAAATAGAAACAATTATTTTAATATTTGCAACCCTCCTGTAAGCTATAGCTTGTGTTGGAGGGTTTTATATTGAGTTCAAAAGACATGACACATATTATTATATTTTGGTATTAGGTATGTTTATTTATTTATTTATTTTTCATACAATTTCAA
The DNA here is from genome assembly GCA_027580255.1 of Therioaphis trifolii. Lineage (NCBI taxonomy): Eukaryota > Metazoa > Arthropoda > Insecta > Hemiptera > Aphididae > Therioaphis > Therioaphis trifolii. The sequence continues at coordinate 32,506,003 of CM050411.1, read as the reverse complement.
TATCATTTAAATGTATACATTTTAAATTGTGCTACATTATAAAAATCAAATATATAAATTTTAAGAATCTTTTATAATTTTATTGCTATATTTATAGAACTTTTTGCACCGAAAAGTTTATTGGTTATTAAGGCTTTAATATTAATATTTTCTTTATATCTAGTACTATATTCATGATCAACAAATTTTATTGTATTATATCTGTTTGTATAAGGTAATTAAAATATTTTTAAAATACAAGGCTTTAACATTATTTATCTTAAATTCATGGTACACATATTCATTATTTGTATATTTTGATTTATTAATTAAAATTTTAATAGACTATTTACAGTTGATTTTAAAATCTTGGTGTGACAGTCATATGCCTGTCCCCATACTATTATTCCATAGTTTAGTATTGATTGAAATAACTATATAGTTTAAAAATTAGAAACTCTACACCTCAAAAAATAAATAATCCTTTGCTGGTCTAATTAATAATATTTAAAATAAAATACCTGTTTAACCTCAGTTTCTTCATGGTTAATACCATTTCCTACATTGTTTTCTTCTTTATCTGCAATATCACCTAGCACTTTTGATTCATCAATATCAGAGTCACCAAAATCATCCTTAAATATAAGATAAAGTTATATAAGTAATATTGCATTTGATCAGTAAGTATTGATTTTAATAAATACCTCTAGAGCATCATCTTCATCTAGGATGTTGTGCTCATCCAGCACTGTATCCTCGATATCTAAAACTGAATTTTCGTTGGTTTTCTAAACCTTGTAAAAATTTTTAAAGCCAAACAAACCTGAAGATTCTGAATTATTGATCATACGGTCGATAAGCTCTTGTTTGTTGCCAACTGTACTTAATCCTCTTGCTTTCAACTCTTTCTTCAAATCATTGACCTGATACAAATATCAAAATTATTATAAATTATAAAATAAGAAATTATACAGTCAATTTATCAATTTATGAATTTATCACATAATTTTATTTGAATTGTACTCTTATAAATAATTTTGTACATTTAATAAAAAAATTATTATAATTTGTTTTAAATCAAATTTAAAATGTAGATAGATAGTTTAACTAAACTATATCATTAAATCAGTGATGCCGTCATCTTTAAAGTTTATTAAGCATCAAAAAAAAAATATATATTATAATGGCTCAAGCCACTTATTCTGTAAAAAGAAAAGAAAATTCAACTTAACAATTACAATTGGTATCTATAATTTTAGTAAAATAACTTTAAGCTTAATTTGAAAAAAAATTATTGAATATTATGATAAAATGAATTATTTAAAAATGTATGATATACATACATGATAAGGTAACAGCTATAAATTATTTTACGTAATAAACAAAATACTTAATTAAAAACAAAACTAAACACAAAGATGAAATACTAATAATACAGCTACACAAAAATTAAGAAAAAAAGAATTTGGGAATAAAAACTTTCATGGAGAAACATAAAAAACGACTATAAAAAACTCATTGACTACAAACAATAATTTAATAATACATAGGTAGAAAAAACTATATATGTAGGTAGTTTAGTTTACATTTGAACAACTTACAAAATAACGTTAAATATAACTTCTATCAGAATTATTACCTTCATTTTTCCTAGTTCTTCGAGCTTATTTGCATTACTTGTATCTGACATGATTACCAAAAATCACTAGTACCTATATTTGATAAAAAAAAAAAACAAAACAAAACAAAACAATGGTAAACAAGTAAAAATTAGAATTAAATGCCTCAAAGCAGTTTAATAAGTTAAGGTAATTGTACAAAATGTAATTATTTACATGTATTTAATAGGAGATATAAAATATATCAATGGTGAAATAAGAATACTAAGAAGAATGTGTGCGGTTAATACTTAATAGCAATATCAATGTCCGTGTGTCCGGCCCTCTAGTTGTTTATACTTGTCTTTACTAAAGATACCTTATCATTTTGGTGGTCTATAACAGTGCAGCCAATATTAATATTTTCATTCATTCATTTTTTTAATAAAATGTGGGTATTTAAATAAATTTAGTGCAATTAATTTTTTTGGAAGCAATCTGCATTTAAAATAGATATTTAATGATGACAAATTAATTGTTTTTAAGAAACACGAAAGACCTCCATTCAAAATCTATGTGTAAATCTTTTACCTATCAATGTTCTAAGTTTCTAAATTTTAATTGCAATTATCTATGGACAATGGACATCAAAAAGGTAGTGAACATTTTGGAATAGGTTGCAAAATACTTTCTACAACACTGTTCAGTACTCAGTATTTTCAGGGTCGGATTTAGGAATGTGGGGGCCCTGGGCCCACCATAGAAATAAATATTATTTTTCGATAACATATATTTAATATATTATAATAAGTGAATTGAATTTAATAATATATTAACATTTACAGCAAATCAATATTTTATTAGAAATTATGGTTTAAATATATTTATATTAAAATACCAAAATAATAATAAATCTACAAAATGCTCATACTCGTATAAGTATTCAATGAATGTTTCAATCCGGTAGGATTATTATTTTTGAAATAACAATTAAATAAAAAAATTACTAATATCGTCAGAATACTGAATTTAATAATAATAATTAATAAGTAATACATTAAATATTAATTGAACTAACCTGAATAATTATCACGATAAAAATAGTAATCGTGTATGGATGAATATGAAGAAAGAAGATATTCAGTTTGCACGTCTATCGCATTAATGTTAAAAAATACTGTTCTTAATCTTAAATTTTATTTTAAATGTTTACAAATTAAATCTTCATCTACGTTATTGCATGTTTTTATTTAAAACTTATTCGGCACGTATGACGTGTTTTTAATTTTTATCTACAACAGTGGCCAGGTGGCTTGCTATACAAGTTATATGTGTTTAATTATAGGTTTATTTATAGCTGTTCTCAAAATTTAAAACTATACCAAATTACCAACATTATGCAGTTGGGCTTAATAGCTTATCCCTTATCCTACTCTACAAGTCATAATAAATAATAATCGATTTTAAATTACTTAAATAATTTTACTACATAAATGATTGAACAGTTTTATTTAATTTGTGACTAAAATTTATTTTGAAAATATGAAATTGTGTTTTAAGGCCTTCCCACACTAAATACGTCGATGTCCGTAGCGATGACGTACGTCTAAAGTATACGTTCAACGCAACGTACACAGGTCCCACACTAAATGCGTTTATTGGTTATCCGTCAGCTAAAAGTTAACTATAAATTATAATTATTTCGATTTAACCAATAACTTATTAATATTTCACTTGGGAATTGATTACAAAATGTACAATGTATTACTGGCTTATTACTGCAGAGTGCAGTTACCTATATTCCTTTATCTGATTCTTTGCTCAATCACCATTGCATGCAGGTCACTACGTTTAGTATTAACACTAAAAAGATATTTTTGAATAGGTAAGACGTGTTCTGTGTGTGTCTTAACTTCTTAAGATTTAGTTTATTCAATAAAATGTTTAAAATAAATATAAATAATAAATATGACGTTATGTATAGATAAAACTATTTTAAAATATTAATAAAATATGGTTCTATTCGAATGTCGATGCATTCAACTGATAGCAATTTTATATCGTACGTCGACGCGTCGGACAGACGTACCCGACTTTTGCCGCGTCGTACCTGGTGTGCGGATTCGTATTTGAATACGTTAATTTCAAAAAGAGTACGTTGACGTACGTCATCGCAACGGACATCGACGTATTTAGTGTGGGAAGGCCTTTATACTTGGATGCTAAAAAATCCCATTAAGTGGAGGCCCTCATTTTGTGAAGGCCCGGAGCACTCCTAAATCCGGCCCTGAGTATTTTGCTGGAGCGTGTACAGAATCCTCAAATGTTTAACTATCTTTTCAATTTTATCATTTATCTAACATAGTTTTTACTATAAATCACTCCAAAAAACAATTAAAAATAAATTATTTATTGATTTTGGAGGAACAATGTTAAATACAAATTTGTATAGCACACAATTATAAATGTCATAATATAATTGCTTGGTAAAATCAATATCAATTATAATTTAATATTTTGTTTTATTATGATTAATATAAATATAATAAATTTATTCTAAACAAAAATTGAAAAGACAAAACTTGTTAAGTTACCTCTACATATTGTAAATAAAGAGGTCAAATCATAATTTTTTAAATAATCCTAAAAACCGATAAATTAAGTAATTCACATTGAATAAAGGTAATCAGGTTATTGACTGCATGTCTATCAATTATAAACAATAAGTTATTGAAAAATATTTATTTTGAATGAAGGGTGGAAGGAGGAATACTAGAACTACAAATTAACTAAATTAACTAAATGTTAAATGTATGGTAAAACGAGAATGTTCACTGTCCACTGCAGGAAGTAAATCTAGAACTACATTTTTATAAATTTTCAACTATTTTAATCAGTGGTCGTCTCACTAAAACCGTCACACTATAACCGTTTCACTGAAACAATTAGTAACGGTTTTGAAAATAAAAATCATACAGGTGTAGTTTTCTTAGACATCGCAAAAGCATTCGATCGTGTATGACACGATGGTCTTTTATATAAATTAAAATGCGTAAACATACCAAAATATATTCTGCACATATTAAAATCCTTTCTCAACGACAGACGCTTTGCTGTCAGAATTAATGATACGCTATCTTCTTGCAGACCTATTCAAGCTGGAGTTCCTCAGGGATCCAAACTAGGACCTATTCTGTTTAATTTTTACATCTCAGATATTCCACAAACTACGGACACAAACATCGCCCTATTTGCTGACGATACCACAATCTACTGCAATTCTTCAGATACTCAGATAATTACTACCGCACTCCATAAACATCTCAATAAAATCTCATTATGGTGCCATAAGTGGAAAATTATCATAAACCCTTCAAAAAGTCAAGCGATATTTTTTTCCCTACGCAGAACACCAACACCACAACCAGTTAATTTTGACAACGAGCCAATTGACTGGAAACCGTTAGTAAAATACCACAGAATAAAATAATACTGTAGAATAATACTATAATAATGAAAATACTTAGGCGTTATCTTCGATAAGAAACTAAACTGGAGGCCTCACATATTGGCTAAACTTCAGCAAGCGTACCAACGACTAGAGGCTCTCTTTCCAATACTAAATAGAAAATCAACCATTAGCAAAAAATGCTCAATTATTATATATAAGCAAGTATTGAGACCTTTATTATTATACGCAAGTCCTATATGGGGCAGTTGCGCTAATAGTCACTTAAATAAGATTCAAATTTATCAAAATAAAATATTCCGCATAATAACTGATGCTCCCTGGCTCGTACACAACAAAGCCCTACATAAGGACTTGAAAATCCCTACTATTGACGAGCACATAAATCATCTATCAAACAGTTTCTTTCATTCTCTTACGAACTCAAATGGCGCAATCCACTAAAACTTAATCGAAAACCCACCAACAATTCGACGTCTCAAGAGAGGAAGACCCCACGACTGAATCAAATGTCCTACCACTAACTGACACCTCTTATATATCAAGCCAGAAAAAATTCTAGTTCTCAACTTAATTAATAATTAATACTTTTATTTTATATTGCACTTATTTGTAAGAAAATTGTATTTATTTATTATAAATAAGCTTAGATAGCTACTCTAGCTAGGAATGCCTTAATTAATTAATAATAATAATAATAATAATAATAATAAAAATCAGTGGTCGAAATAGCTCAAGATAAATGGAGGGATGCCTTACAATTCAGATTTCTTGATATCATCATAACATTCTTCATACCTTGTATTTTTTTTTTCATAGTTCACATTTTATTTATGCATCATTGTCTTTTATCTTTATCACTAGCTTCTTAAGTATGTACACTACATTCTGTCCATGGTCCATCCAATAGCAAATCTAATCCATTGTGTTTTATACGTGGCAAGGTTTTGAACATGCACTGATGCATGTATATACTACAGCCCAATTTTTGGTCTTTTACCACTACCCAAGGATATTTATCATGAAATGTTAAAAAACATTTCATTAGTCCAGACACTTGAATAATCGTAATCATTTTTAGCACCACTTTCATTAGAGTTGTTTGAAATATTATTATCATTACTGTTTAATTCTGTAGTCACTGTCTCAGCTTTATTAGATAATGCTTTTATTAACAATTATTTTCACGGAAAAATAAAAAGTTTTCCTGTATATATGTATATGTATATATAAATATAAAAATTATAATAAGTATTTAATTTTAAAACACAAATCTTATGAGGAATGCGTTATTCTAGACAAAATAAGTAGAGGGATGAAAAATGTAAATTCAAAAAAGTAGAGGGATGTCATCCCTCCGTATCACCCCCACTTCGACCACGGATTTTAATATAGACTAAAGTTACTGAATTACTAGAAAACAGTTGAATACTATCTCAATCTCACACGTTGGTAATTATAATATGTATATTAAATTATTACCACTGAGACTGAATTTTGATATCGTAAAATGTTTAAAAAAATAATTGATAATTCTTTATAATCGTGATAAAAAGACATTAAATTCGAGTGATAAGAGTTTTTCGAAATTTTAAACAGCTGAAATCAATAACTTTAAATTAGAAGTTTATAGTTTATACTTCATTTACAAAAAAGTAAAAATAAAAAACTAAAAATTAAAATTTTAGTATTCATTATTAAGTTATGATTGATTATTTTGTTTTAAATAAGTTAATTCTTATAAACATTCATATAGATATTAGGATATTATACTGAATATATTATAATATAATTTCTATATTATTTTTGACAATGGCTGGTTTAGAATCATTCAATATGGATTACCAAAGACATCGACCCTCAAGAAGTATATCAGAACATCCACCACAACCACTTCCTAATATTTCAGAAACTGAAATGAAAAGACAACAACATCGTGAAACTATCATAGAAATGTCTAGAAAAAAAGGCAAGTTTGAAATGATATTATGATGTATAGATTTTAAGTACCTATATAAATATATCATTAAAACTGATGAACATTTTATTTTTGCTCTTAGAGATTTTAGTTAATGAGACTGTGAACAAATACTTAAAGCCAACATGTCTAGTTTTGCAGCATGTTGTAAGCTATCCATGCATTGTATTAAGAAGACAGTGCCAGGTATAATTTGTATATTTATAATTACATTTAATGAAAACCTTAAATTGTATTATTTAAATTAGATATTTAATATTTATTAATAAATATTAAATAATAATTTGTTATAGTTACATTATGCTTCGACCCGTTATCATATTATGCCATTTACGTTGGTTCCTGTCGTATTTAGACTTGTTAAGAGTCAAGGTGTTGCTGTTTTATGGAAAGGATTTGGAACAGTACTACTTATCAAAGGAATGACAATGGCTGTTGAAGCTTTTTTGTCAGAAATATTTGATTTACCAAAGTAACTTATTTTAAATTCAGTAAAATATTCCTCCTGTATTAATGTATTTCATATTTTTAGAGATGCCGATTCAGTACATAATTCAAAAAGTTTCGGAAAACTTATTTTATTAAAATGGTAATTATTACTCTTTGTCTTAAAGTACATAATTAAAAGATGGAAGATATATGCATATCAAATTTTATCATCTCAGAATTTTAAATATTTTTCGGGATACTAAAAAAATAAGTTGTATTAAAATTTTCTATTAAATAAAAAAAAATTGTGATATGTAAATATAACACTTTTGTATCATATATATAAAACTTAGCATAATGTTTAATTTATGCATCTTTTTTTATAACTTATATTAAGAAGTAAAATACAATATTAAAAGAAAACAAAATTTTAAATTTACAGCGCAGCCTTGAGTATAATCACTCCTTTTTATTCAGCATGTCTTGTCGAAACAGTACAAAGTAATATCGCTAGTGAAAAAACTGAATTTTATGATGTCTTCAAAGAAGGATTTATAAGACTTCTACAGTGGAATTGTCCTCAAAAGGGTTAGTAGAACAATTATTTTATCGTCTTTCAAAAAATTAAAGAAATTTTAAATAATTTTTCATTAGCTCATTACTGAAATTTCAAAAAAGATTTAATGAATAAGTATTTATTAAAACTACTTTTAATCATTTTTTCTTATTGATATTATTATCACAATTTGTCATTGTTTCTACACATCTATTGATTTGATTGTAGTATTTACGCATACATTAAGTTTTATTGTTATATTTACTTCAAAATAATCTCTGTAAATAAAAAAATTTCAAAACCTATAAAACAGTTATTTAAAGTTCTTTAATAGATGAAATTATTGTACTTAAAAAGTGGTTTTGATAAGCATTAAAAAAATGCATTTACCATTGAATTTCGAATCCTAGAAAAAACTGATTAATTTTTTACTTTGACTGTTACTTTTAATTTTTTTTTTTTTTTTTTTTTTTTATTATTATCATGATTTTAAATATATATATTTATATATAATAATAATATATTTATATTTAATTTTAATAACTGTTGATTGCATTTTTTAAATTTTAGGTCGTATGTTACCAGTATGGATTATAGTTGTGCCTACAGTTACTCATGGAGTTTTAAGATGTATAACTAACATATTAATTTCTAAAAGTGTTAAACATATTTTCATAATGTATGAACTTCATAAACTTCGTAAGAAAGGAGCAATATCAAAAGATACAGATTTTTCACCTTCTAATAATGAACAATTAGAAACAGTATCTGATTTGACTGCTTCTGCTGTTAGTGATGTTCTTCTCTTTCCTCTAGAGTTAATTATGCACCGTCTTTATTTGCAAGGAACTCGAACCATAATTGATAATTTAGATACAGGAATTTCTGTCATGCCAATTTTAACTGGTTATGTAGGACCATTAGACTGTTTTGTAACAACAGTCGCACAAGAAGGGCGATTAGGTTTGTTAAAGGGATTTGGTGCATTGTTGCTTCAAACAGCAATAGTAGGGATGATATATAAAGTTGTGAAAATAAGTCTTGTAAAAATTGTTGATGCTTATGCAACACCATCTAATCATTCTCCCCCAACATTAATTACAGCACAAAATAATCCAATAGATTCCCATTCACCAGAAAAATCTAGAATTGAGGTACCTGATTTTAGACCAATTATGCGATCGACTTCATTTATGATGTAAAAGTTATTTTCTCATTCTCTTTATTTTAATGATTATTTGATACTTTATATTTGTGCCCTAGTTTCATAATTTCAATGTAACCTTCATATTACCTGGAAACATATATCCTATATTATTATGACTGTAGTATTTTAATACAATACAACAAATATGCATATTAAGATCGTAAATAAAATGTTGGTTTATGTTTGTTTGATAGAATAAAGAAATAATTTTGTTATATATTATTGTTTTTATTAATTAGTATTATATATGTTATTTACATAAATACGTGTTGTTAAATTCACGATTTCAACAAAATTACTAAAGAAACATTGTAATGTCAAAAATAATTCATTAAACTTATTTATTAGTCAAATTAATTACTATTTCGTATTATTTTATTTATTAGTGATAATCTACATGTCTGTATAATATAGACTGTATTTGTTATTTTTGATAAACTTTATCAAATTATTAATTTAATTTATATAAAATCATCGCATGCTGTACAGTTAGTACAGTAGTGCATGTCTGATACATTCATATCAACAGACTCTACACTTTTTAGATTCTGAGTGAAGCGAAGGATCTTATGGTTTTACAATGATGTTTATTTTTTTTTTTTTTTTTTTTTTCTGTAAACACTTTTTCGTATAGAAATCCTTGTCCAAAAGTTTTGTCCAGCAACTTTTTAGATTCGAAATTGAACTGAGATGGTACTTTAGAGAGGTCATTTTTCCAAAATCTCCATAGTTTTTCCAGTAATCAAAAATAACGATCGAAAAACTGAGTAAAAACGGTAAAATCGGTAAAAATCCGCCGTAAACGAGATTTTCACTGTTCAGATTTTAGGTATTTAGTTATAAATCGAAAAGTATTGAAGCTAGAAACTTGAAAATTTTATCCAATATCAAATACATACTTTTTTATATTGGACAAAATTTTCAGAACAATTTAAGCACTTTTGACTTAAATATAGAACTTTTAATTTACCAAATTGTTTGAAAGTTTTTATGTAATATAATTTTAAATATTTGACAAAAAGTTCTGAAAATTTAATATAACCTTACTCATATACCTACCTAATTATCCTAACTAAAGTTCAAAAATCGTTAGTCAGGATTTTTTTTTATACACACTTTAATAAATTATTATACGATTTTTTTCGATATTGTCTGATTTCTTTTAAGTTTATTTCTAATGAGTTATAATTGTTATAACAATTGAAGTTTAAATGAGTTAATCTAATTGAATATTTTATGAGAGTTTAATTACAAAAAAACTCACCAAAAATTATACAAATAACCGTAGAATACGTAAACAGTATTTAAATAATAATATATTATATTACACTGAAGCTTTGCTCAGAATCGTTTTATACTAAAGAAATGAGTCATCATTTCTTTAAAACTTAATACATTCATCACCAATATCTTGTCCGAGGACCGAAGGGACGAAGGACGAACTTGTACCACCATTATCTCACTTACCAGCTTTTTAATTCTTAATTCTTTAATATTTATATTTTGTTTCTGAAGCAAACAGTATCCATGTGAATAATTATTTAAAAAATATATTTTTAAATTTTAAATTATTTTTATATCAAATCAATTAAATACTTTGAGAAAAAGGTGCTTCTTATTCAGCATATTAGCTTTTAGATTGGTGTTTATAACAATTTGTAGTTAAAGAATAATAAAAAGTTTAACTATATTTAGTTTTCAAATATAAATCAATAATATATACTCTTCAAGCAGACTTTTTAATTAAGTAAATTAAGTAAATTTATGGAATAAGTTGTTACTATATTTCTGTTTTTTAATTTTATTACCTTAAGATTCGGTAGCTGATTTTTCACGTTTTACTCACTGTTTATTGATACATACTTAAAAAAAGTTTCCAAAGAATTTGACAACTCTTAGTCAAAAAATATAACTTTGAAAATACCTTGTTTTATTAAGTTTATATCTAGAAACATTTTTAATATTTGACAAAAAGTTCTCAAACTTTAATATGAACATATTCTGAAGTAATGGTACCGAAAAAAATTAAACAATTGTGACTCAACAATTTTTTTAAGTGTCGGTAATTTATAAAAAAATTTTTACAGAATTGACTATTTTTGTCAATTTTCAACTTAAAATTTTTATCAAAAAATAATTGGTCAATCCAATCATTATGAAACTGGATACAGACAGAACAACAAGTTATGAATCTTTTGATAAATAGAATATTTGTCCAACAAGAAAACTTTAAATGGGTTTCATGAAAAAAAAAACAGGATAATTAGTCTAAAATTGCAAAAGATAAGAGATATATCTTAATATTAAAACTTTGTTCAGAATCGTTTCAGTAAAGAAATGGTCTATCGTTTTTTTTAAATTCAATGCACCCATCCTCATTATCTAGTCCGAGGAGCTAAGATTATCATATTGGGCGAAGTACGTACTTTAAAAAAAATATCACAGGGAAACTGGGACTTTCCCGTATAATACAGCACGTCAGTGACGTATTTAGGATTTTTCCAAAGGGAAGGATCAAAATAAAAAAAATTCATAGGGGCCCCTTAATTAGTATTAAGCTTTAATGACTAATGGACAAATGTATGATTTATCTACCTACTGCGATACTATAAATTTGAGGACTTAGCTCCATGGCACTACAACAAAGTTACAGAATACATGGAAGTATGAGATCACATATTTCAATGAGATAAATTCCAACTAAACCCCGTAAAATTTTGATTATTTTTTACTCTAATTTTGCATTTAAATAATTAAATATAAAACTACAGTGGATATGTTTTGAAAAACTTAATATTATTCATATTTGATAGTTAACAGATATTAAAAACAACAATGTATTTTATTCTGAATTACCTATATTATATTTTTATTTTATATAACACAATTTAGTTTCCTAGATTTTTTAGATAATTCGTCCACAACTTCTTCCACCATTGATCTATTGTTCAATATTCCTATGTATTGATAGCAACGATAATCCATTGTGTCGTGTCTAGAAATGTTTAATAACTTATGTCCAAACAGAATTTTCCTAAAAACTAAACGTCGTACTAGTTACTACTAAATATTCTAAACTAATGATTGAAAAAAATACCTAGTCAATTGATAATTGATATCAATGTCCAACAGAGCGCAGCAGTAATATAAAACACGTTCTGGTTAAAAAACACGACACCATGATAAAATAAAGTTTATTTTATCATGCACGACACAAACATACCGCCGAGTTAAATGTATGATAAAGTCAAAAGTGATATTTTTCCTCAGAGTAATAATAATAAACTATATACAATTTAATATACCAAGTACCGATTAGACCAATAGTAATTAATTTTTACGATATAATGTAAATTATTATAAGAATACAAGCTGTAATACCATAGACATATTAATATGTGTAATACATTATAATTTAATACTGATATAATAATATAGATTACAGATAAAATCATTTTATTATTCTTAATATATCATCAGATTTTAATGAATAATTGGTAAATGTATTAAATTTTGATCCGAGTTTGTAGTATGTGCTTTACATAATATTAATGAATCTTATGCTCAATTATTAACAAATCACTTTCAAATTTCAGACTTATTTGGTGGCTCAAAATTGAAACACTTTTCGCTACGTACTGAGACTAATAAATTGATGTGATTAATTACACTTCACAAAACTATCACCAATCATGTTTTCTAGGAAAATATTATTCTTGACTACTACAGTTCGTTCATCGTTTGTGTCGAGAACATATAGAAATGTCAAAGCAGAGTATGTTCAAAAATCTAAGAACGACAAGATCAAAGGTAATCCTGGAGGCAATCGTTTGCTAGCAATGGTTTTAGATGGTGAAGATCCCGATGTGTCTAAAGTTACATTAGAAGACATTGATGATGGAGAAAATGATTTGCTCGATTCACATTTGTTTTATGATGAGCACATGAAGTATATTTAATATTTGATTCTAATTTTTTTCATCTAACAATTTTCAATGATTTAATTATTTTTATGGAATCATTCTAATGTTAACTACTGAGTGTATTAGGAAAATTACCATGTAGTTTATTAAAAAAAAAATTAATTTTTATGTATACAATCTACTAATATTTTGTAGAAGAATATGAAATATTTTTAACGAGATTAATTTTTTTTTTTTTTTTGTAGAGAAATGAGAAAAAAAAAACAATTCAAATCATTTCAAAACATAAAACGAAAGTATTTTAAAAATAATACTGCTCTTCCAAATTTTTTAACATATTTTGAAAAACAGCAAATAAAACATTTACATGATAATTCACCAAAAGAATGGACTCCTGAAGCATTGTCTTCGTGCTTTCCTGCAACATCTGAAATTATTATTGTGAGTAATTTAAAATTATGCTTTTGAGTGTTACATCTGCAATTAGTCTGCATCATTGTCTAATGTGGCTTATCTATCTAATGTGCAAAATAGAATAACTGAACTACTCAGATTTTAAACTTATCATTGAAAATCAAAATTAATATTACTTTCAATACCAATCACCAAATTTAAAGACGTGGATATTTTGAATGCAACTCTATAATATTTTATAAATTATCTTCTATAGGTTTTTAAAATAATTTACTGTTATAGATTTTTTTAAAAATATTTTATGAACAGGCTAAAATACACACAATAAATTCTTTTTTAATTTCATATATATATATATATATATATGTCCTCATTTGAATCAAAAAGCTACTGTGTTATATAATGTAATTTTGCTATTTCGTCCATTATAGAGGTTTTTTTTAAAATTTAAACGGACATAAGTCCTTACCAAATATGTTGCGCATATTCATGGTAAGAATGATACAGCGGTGTCATTGAGACAGTTACTTTGAATGTGACATCTATATTTTTTAAACATCTATTAATATTTTGTTTTATTAATGTTAGAAAATATTAAAATCTAATTGGACAGCTGATGAAGGACAAAAAATATTAAGGCATGATAAATTGGTTCAGACGAATTGGGAACGTTTTCGTAATGGATCACTAAAAGATATTTTACCTGATGAACTTAAAAGTCATCTGGACAAATTTTCTGAGCGACGACCTACACTAATTACATTAGAGCGTGAGTACTAATTTTTGTAACTTTTTTACTATATGAAATTCACTATAAAAAAAATTACTATAAATTACTACACAATTTATAAAGGAGTAGGAGCCTCTGTAATATACAATGAGAATAAAATAATGATCAAGATTCCTAACTCATGTACAATTTTTTCCGCTGAAGCCATCGCAATTTCTCACTCACTCGATATCATTAAACAAAATAAAATAACTAAATCTATCATACTCAGTGACTCTCTAAGCACCTTAACCAACATCCAAAACTATCTTCAACCTACGACATTAGCAGAAAGATTCAAAATCAAATATCGTCTTTAAAACTCCAATCTCAATCAATCACTATGATTTGGATCCCAAGCCACGTTGGAATCCAAGGAAATGAAATAGCAGACACATACGCCAAACAAGCCATTACCTCTCCTGATGCACATCAAATTAATATCCATACCCTACAACACAGCAAAAACATAATTAACAAATTTATAACAAATCAATGGCAACAGATATGGCAAATAATGCACACCAAACTTAATGAGATAACACCCTCAATATATCCATGGCCAGTTACATCTTTACCTCGTAGGCAGGAAGTAATCCTCAACAGATTAAGAATTGGCCACACATGGTTGACCCATGGACACCTCATGAACAGAACGGATCCTGCCCTATGCCCCACCTGTGGAGTAACTCTCACAGTCAAACACCTAATTTGCAACTGCCTAAAATACAGAGACATCAAGGAGTCTAGACATATCCGACAACCTCCAGCAAGCACTAAGTCCAGACCCAGAAAATGTTAACAACATTTTTAAATTTTTAAAATTAACAAAAATGTACAATTTAATTTAATATAACTCTTTATGTATTCAGTTGTACCGCCCTTCAATATGTAAATATAACTTTAGATTAAAAAGCCAATAACCATTGTAGTTGTGGCTTCATCAATAAAAAAAAAAAAAAAAATTTATAAAGGGAGTAATATTATGTTGCTACTATTTAAATTTTAAAATACTCTAAACTACAATAATAAAAGTTGTGTTCAAATTAAAAAACATGTTTATGATATTCATTAAGTGTTTTTGACATTTGAGTGTTCTGGCCCCAAAATATATTTTATATGTCACTTACATGGCAGAAAAATAAATAAATAAATATTTAATTTGATTGTACATCTGAAAAATAAGATTATTATTATCATGTTTTATAACCCAATGTTAAAACATATTTTACAGAAGCTGAAGCTTATATTCCAAAACCCACATCAAATTATCCAAAACCTGAAGAGTTTGGTCAGATAATTACTAGTTATCTTGGAGAACCTAAACATCAAAATGGACCAACTCTAATTGAAGCTAAAGAACAACCTAACATTGAAAAAATTTATGAAAATAACACCAGTACACACGCTAGAAAGAGGCACTTTACGTTAGATGAATTGAAAAGTAAATCATCTGAAAAATCATTTTCATTTTACACGCAAATCTCATCAGAAAATGAAGAAAGTGTTGATGCAAATTCGATTGAAAGTAGTTTGCAAGAGTCTACCAATGTTATTTCTCGTAAAGAAGTTTCGAAATTTATTGATTTAGCGAATGATTATCCTCTCGCTATTCGAATACCCAAAAACGTCTGGAAAGAAGGGTACACATATAGAGTAAAAGATTGTTTTTATGATGATAAAGGAGACTTTTTATATAGAGTTCCTGGTTTAATGACAGATGTGGAGAGACAACAAACTCAATAGAATACAACAGATTATTTGTAGCAAAAATATTTGTAATATACATATTATCTATAAAATATATTGATTTCAAATATTATTTATTAGTTGACTATTACTTATTTATTTAACTTATTACTTATTTTTACTATTATTGATAGGCAAATTTAGCTAAATCAAAAATTAAGAACAAATGTTGGTAAGTAATATGTAGTGATACAAAATAAATTATAGTTTTGAACATTTTTACTTATAATTATTTATATTGGTTAAAATACGAGTTAGAAAAAACAAAAAAATCTGTAATCAATTTATTTTAAATTAACCAAACACAGTTATCAAAGCATGCAGGATTTTTTGTTGTTCATTTTATTCAATGAAAGTAAACTAAAGAGTAGACATATTAATTTATTATAAAATTAAAATTATAAATATGTGTACATGTTAAATTTTTTTATAAATCATTATGTTCGATTGATACCTAAAAGTACTTGTTATATTTCATACAAATACTGATTAATAGATTACATATGTATAATTAATTTTTGGTTGTTACAGAATAGTAGCTTAATAGTATGTACATGAGACATTTCTAAAACACATTTCCAAGTAAAAATACAATTAAAATTTATATAATATAATACGGCTTGTAAAAAAGGTAATTATTGAAAAACCATTACCTATGTATCTAACAAAATTAAAAAAAATAAGTAAAAACAATGAATCACTATAGTTAAAACTTTTTCATTGAGACAATATTTATTACAATGGTTAAACAATTTTTAAACTTACTGTTCAATGCATTTTTTACCACAACAATAAAATTAATACAAAAATTCTGATGCTGATTTTTACTGTAATAGTGTTTGAAAATAAAATAGAATAATTTAATATTTGTGACGTATAATTCAGAGTACAATACATTTTATGCGAGTGAAGATTTATTTTAGAATTAACTTTTAAATAGCTAGGCCATAAACTGACACAATGACATACATAGTTTTGTTTTCCCATCTGACAGTACAACTGCCATCCGTCATGTTATCCCAATAACACGAACTAGCTGCATGGAATCCAGCACCATTTTTTTGCATAATAGCACAAGTCACTGTTGAAAATAAATATATTATACATATATGTATATAGAATTCAAAAATAATTTCAATTTAATAAATTATTTTAAAAATTTTTTTAATAGGTTTTAAAACAAAAATTGTAAGTAATAAAGTACAGTAAAGATAAAATTATTACATATTTACCTATATATTTAAAAGGTTTGGCCAATTTGCAGAGGCTCGTTAGACAGTTTTCAACTACGGAATCCGTCCATTTATTTACCATATTTTGATTGTACAGTTGACTACCGATTGAATGTTCAACTGAATCTTTTATAATGTTACTAACTTCATCAACCACAAAAAGTGTCTGAAACAAATTATCTTTATTGTTCACTAATTTGTTTATTTACATTTATCAAGATTGTAATTTCAGTCACGAATTATGAAGTATAATTTGGTATTAATTATACCTAACCAGTTTTAATGAAATATTAAACTTATAAGGCACATCCAGATCAAAAAACATTGTTACATACATGTATTACAATTAACTAATATTCTGATTTTCCATTATAAGTGAGAATTTTATCAATTTTCTGCAATAAATGCTTGTGACTATGTTCTCTGATTTGGGCAACACTTGCACCAAATGAATCTAGTAGCGATCAATATTTCAGTTTTAATACAAATATAATTAATAAATACATAAGTATATACATTATACTATACATTACATATTATACATATATCAATACATTTATAAATAATAATAAATTTACCCCTTCGTTATTGTAATCCACCATTGTTTAAGTTTGAATAAAAAAACGTTTATTGACAATGTTTGTTTGAAATTCAAAACTAAATTAGTTACCGCAGCAATAAATAAATTATGTTAAATCAACAACACTGATGCTAAAACTTAATAACTTGAGCCATAGATGAGAATTAATGGAAAATCAAGAAAAAAGAAGTAACATAAAATGGTAGGAACTTGAGGCGAACTGCTGAAACTAAACGTGTAATTCTTAATAATTCATCAAGTGAATCCTCAGTTTTTCACTTGTCTTAATACCTATAAGTATTAAGTATGAATGTATGATGGAAGCACAATTATAGATAAGAAGGTTGCTCATCGACCTATGATAAGATTATTGTAAGCTGGGCCAACAAACAAATCGTCAGGACAGCAGCTGGTTTTAGACTACTAGCGCTTTTAACACAATGTATACAACATGGCTTAAGATCTTAAGCCATGGTATACAATTTGATACCTCACATTTTTCCCGCGATTTACTATCAAATATCAATTATCATCATTAATTATTCACATAGACCACGGACTAAGATTAGTCCGTGACATAGACTTATAATATTATAAGTCTATGATTATTCATTTTTCATTTATCTGTTATCATAACTCATAAGAATCATAAGATGTAAAATTGTAAACCAAGAGTCAAGACAAAACACTTATTTTATTAAACCATATATATGTGTCATGTTGAAGACAATTATTTGTCATTATTAATTATTATGAATTAATAGTTAAATTAATGATTTGTGGATGATTTATTTTGATCTTTATTTCTTTGAATATGTTAATACTAATTATTCATTACCTAGTAAAATAATATTGTTCGATAGAAGATTCAACAAAAATCTATAAGCCATTAGTAGCTAAACATAGAAAGGATATGATTCTATTATTAGATTTCTGTTATAGGTTAATTTAATATTTATTTTACCTTGAAGGTAGAATAAATTATATAATTTCAATTTTGAATAACATGCGTTTATTAAAATTACCAAAAAAATGGTAAATATAATATTCTTACTCATATTTAAAGATGTCGATAGATATTTCATTACTGACTAAAATTTTACAGAAGTTTTTTGGTGTCATATGTCAAGTAGACCACTGACCAAATGATCCTCAAGCCACAATTACATTCCTATACATTTACAGACTATTATCTGTTTATTCATTATAAAACTACCAAAAAATAGCAACTGTACGATTTTGTAATATCTAAAACTTAAGCTATTAAAATTACATTATTGATACCTATCGAAAAGTATGCTCATAAGTAGTAATTTCTGACTTTTCAAAGTTCAATCACTTTCGAACTTATTATTATTATATTTATACTCTATGTCTATGGCAATAACGCCATAAGAACTATTACACTCCTTAACACGGCCCTGTTGACAATGTATACATTTACTTATTACTTGTAGTTATTAAAATTATACATCGATGTGAGGAAAAAAATGAGGGGCAGTTGTTCAACACATTGTGGGTAAGTGGGGGGGGGGGTACTTGCTTTGAAGGTATGCTTAAAATGCTTTGCAATACTTTTAAAAACCGACTTCGGCGCCACTGACTTATCATTATGAACATAGACAATAGTTGTAAAAATTTAATTACTTCACATCATGGGTATTCTTTGCTCTATGGACAAGATAATGGAAATGGGCTTATTAAATTTTAAAGAAACATTAAATTATTAATTTAGTTCAACAATTCTGAATAAAGGTACAGTGTGAAATATACCATTCATATACTTAACTATTTTTGGTCTAATTATCGGCAGGTTTTTTTTACCAAAACGATTTAAAAATTTCTGGACAAAGGCATAGACCTTTTACTCTTTTACTAGTAAAAGGTCTATGGACAAAGGATAATTTTTTTACCAAGAGATTAGCTGCCCATACACGGAAGGTACTCCCGTCAGTTATGTCCCTTGGCCGATCAAATCCGTGGTGTTGGTATTTACATATATGGGATAAAAATATCACGGACCAGAGTTCCAGCGTTATCGCTAAAGATATTTTTGGCAGATAAATATTATATTTAACTTGCACGTGTATGGACGTTCACAGTCCACAGACCACTGTTTTAGTTGTAAGCAGCAAACTACGTAGGTACTATGTACTGTTCTGTAGGAATGGCAAAAAATATTTCTAACATCACAAACGATCTAGCGACACATCGTAACTGCGGAAAAAATAACAGTTTTGAACATACACCTACATATCTAGTCTTTACATGTCAAGGGAGCGGGATAATTCGGCAGATCTGGAATGACATTGAATGGGTATCAAAAGTTCTATACCGTCACGGACCAGAACTGATGACGTGATCGACAGTTTTGGAATGCCATTCCAAAACTGACGGAAAAACCTTCCGTGTATGGGCTGCTATTAAAATCATGTGCTATCTGTCAACAGATTCACCTTCACATGATTGGATGGCCCATTAATTATCCATACACATTTTAAGTTGAAACTTGGTGTAAAAACAGTATTATGATAAACTGTATAATCATTTAGTAATAAATGCTTATAATAAAGTTCTGAATCACGATTTTTAATAAAATGTATAATACCGTTTGCTAAGTATGATAGTATGGTCATTGTAAAGGCAGTTTTTCCTCGCGCCTGGAAAAACTATTGAGAAGAGAGGAAAAATATTAATATCTACATGTAAATTGCAAATTTATGATGTTGCTGGACGAATCTTTTGGACGAAGTAAAATGTGTTAAGAAGTGAGTCCAGTAAAAAAAAAAAAAAGATCATAACTACTAAATCCATCGCTTTACTCAGAAATCAGAATCTAAATCTTAAAATCTAAAATACAAGAGAATAGAGATGTATACATCATACGCAAAGAGGGTTGTTGACAGACCCGTTAATGAAACATATTATCTTAAACTATGATGGCCACACTGACACGTTTCCCGCTCTTTCTTGGAGTTATACCAATATTATTATTGTGTAAATATTTCAATATCGTTATCACGTGAACCGTTTTTCTCTCGTTTACATTGCTTGTTAAAATGTTAACATTAGTTTGATGGTGTGTATAAAAAAAATAATTTTTCTAATGTCATTTGTGTTTTAATTTATTTTGAATTATTATATTTGTATAATATACATAAATAAATCATGGAGCCGTTAATGCCCTCGGAAGTAGCGCGGTTGGTTTACGGTAAGTTCTCTGGTTCTCAGTTTTCGGTAATTTATTGTTAAACTCTTCACCTCAATGATGTTTGTTCTTTCTCAATAACCAGTAAAATACTTTTTTATTCACGTGCTTATTCTGTTAAATCCATCATGTAAATTATAGTACAGCTACCTGTAAGTTTGTATTTCTAGATTATAACAGTATTGAACTACCTACTTGTCTGTTGCTACTTATGAAAATCATGTTTTGTAAATTATATATATATAATGTATATACATACATATATTAATTTTAACAGTTAACACCATGCATTAATTATTTCATTTTAGCTGAATCTTTTATAGATTTATCCTCTCCTTTAGTTTAGTTTTGATCTTTCTGAACTATGGCGTGTCTCATCTTTGTGTATATTATGTTCTATTTCACATTGCTGTAAAAATATTATCAGTGAAAAACTGAATACTTACATTAATCTCAAAAATTGTTGATTAATGAAAATTTTAGATGATTTATTCTTTTAATTATCTTATATCATTAGATTGAATAAACATGGATATTCTATTCATTGATCAATATATATATATACATATATAATATTTACTTACAATAAAGTGTCTTCATCCCTTTCGTAATTTTTAAATTATTATTTTACTTAATTGTTTATAATTATTATTTACTAATATTAAATCAACTATAAAAGTATTCTTGTTTACTATTATACTTATTTAATGATGAAAGTCTGAGAAAGATTTGTTGTTTAAAGTAATTTAAAATGTTTATTGCATACAATTTTATTTTTTTCCTTAGGACATCATTTCAAATTCAATAGATGTATTTTAATAAATAACCATATTTTGCTCATGTATAGTAAATTATAGTTCAAAGAATGTAAAAAATAAACATAATTTTATTATGAAAAACCAGTATTTTATAAAAATTAATATACCTAATTATGCGCAGTCAAATTATTATGTCTAAAACATTGCTATACATTAATAATTATTTAAGTAATAAAATAAAAATAGAGTAAAAAATGTATTATTTAAATTAAGAAGCTTTAATTTTTAATTTTGTTCATATTTAGAAAATAAATAATAGTGGTTTGTACATGTAACTATAGGTAAGAGAAACATGTCTAAAGAAATAAAATTCATTGAGTAGGTAAATACTGTCTTAAATTGGTTAAAGATTACAAATGAAAACTTGTGATATATTTATTTTATGAAGAAATGTATTAATAGTTTCATGGTACAGGTTATCTGAAAAAAGAAAAAAATGAAAATTCTGCTGAAGAATTTTTGAAATCTTCTCCTCATTTGACTGAATGCTACCAAATGTCTAAAGCAAATAGAAGCTTCAATGTAAAAGTCAATGGATTGAACTTACATGATATACTTGACATTTTTGGAACAATGTGTAGTATGAGTAAGTTATTAAATTAAGTTTGTATATACATCAGCCATTTTTTTTTTAATTTAAGGCATTAACAAAACTATATTTTGTAAATAAAATTATTTTTCATCCATGTTGTGTTTATTTTTAGTTGTTTTGTACAAATGATAGCTTAAAATGTTTATATCATTTTTTTGAATACACCTTAAATAAAAAAAAAAAAGTTTTAATATAATTTTATTTGATAATTTTTTAATGAATGAAATAAATAATATATTTAAAGTACATTGTATAAGTAGAGGCTTAATGTAACTTTTGGACCAAGTCTGCCACCCTAAAAAGTGGAATCAGACAAAAAAAGAAAAAGAAATAAACAGCATTGTTAATTCAATACATTCTATGCATTACTTAGAATTTATAATATATGAGTATAAAATATATTACGAATTAAAAAAAAAAAATAAACATTATTATAAACCAATATATTTTAAAATATGTTGTCATTTATAATTTAAGATTTTTTTCAAGTTTCAAAGTATTTACTTTTTACGATTAATATAATTAGTAATATTTTTTCAATTGCTTTGTAATTCAGTTACAACTAAAACTGTAATTGCTGAACTCTTAATGATGCATTACTATTAACCACCCTTCTTTGAAATTAAAAAACAATTTAATATTTGTTTAAGTCTTAATCGAACATGTTAACATGTTATATTTGTAATAAAATGTATTTGTGTGTATTGATTTTAGTTAATAAACGAATTCCTGAAACATTTGAATCTAAAACATTAATTGAAAATCTTGAATACTTATTAAATTTAAAACATACGCCAATCAATGAAAATAAATGTGTTGGAACAGAGTTAAAGATGATTGACAAATGTGTTAGTTGTATGGTCAATACTGAAAATAAGAGTACTCATACAACAATCAATTCAGAAGATAATTTAATTGTGAATGAAGTTTTAAAAACCCCATCGTTTTCAGAGATATTACCTTGTAATATTTCTAAAACAAAAGAAGTTGATATTATTAATGAAACTAGTACAACTGCTGAAAATAATGAAAAAATAATTTCTTCACCATGTTTATCTTCAACTTTACAAGTACTAACAAATGAAAATGGAAGTGTACCAAATTTTTCTGAAGAAAAAAAGTCACCTTTATTTCACATCAACGAACAAATTTGCAGCACGCCTACAAAACAATTTGAAGAAATAAGAATAAATGCTATGCAAAATGTTAGTCCTACAAATATTCAAGATCAATTTTCTTGGTATGTATCATTCAAATTTCAAATAATTATTATTAAATCAAGTCATATCTAATTCTTTACATCAAAATATTTTTTAAATTCAGTGGGTAATTTAATTATGCTGTGTTGATCTATAAATATCTCGTTTATAAAATATAATAGAACATATGAAATATTTGATGATCAAACATCAATCACTTGAAAACGGTTAGTCTTTGACCTAAAATATATTAAAACTGTTGTAATAATAAAATATGTAATATAAAAAATTACGATACTGTAAAATCGATTCATTATGAAAGGGATCAAATGACTTCTTCTAACAATAAATTAAGTTCGGAAACGTGTGAATCTGAAAACTGCCTTTTCATTAAAATTTAAATATATTAACAAAGCGGGGTTCGGACCATGCAAATTGAAAATTTTTATAAAAAAACTAGTTTTATGTGACAACTATACATTGGACTTGGGGATCAATGCAACAGCAAGCCCCCCAAAATTCATGTCCAGCTATAAGTGTAGGCCAACACTTAAATTAAGAGGGGAAATCTAAACATCTAAGCAATAACCCTGAATCATGGACTACATATGATTCTGGATGATTGTAGAGAGAATAATTGGGATTATTGCCTTTTGTGTAAAATCTACAGTTTCTCTCTTATAGTCAACTAGGCTCCGCATTATATTTTTTGTATTCTTTTTTTTTTGTTTACGGCCTTTTAGACCACACATCCAAACATAACTGTCTCCATCCTTCACGATTTTGCGCCAATATATGCCAATCTTCATTCGGATAGAAGTCTGCTACATCCTTTTTGACACAATCCTCCTATCGCATTCGGGGTCTTCCCAGGGGTCTTTTCCCTTTAGGATTATTTTGTAGAACTGCCTTTATCATAGTATCAGGTTTCCTCCACAATCCACACGTGGCCTGCCCACTTTAATCTTTTAGTTTTTATCTCTATTACTAAATTTGGCCTGTTGTATAGGACATATAATTCTCTATTGTGTCTTTGACACCATTCCCCTGTTTGTGTGTCAAAACAAGGTCCATATATTCTTAATATTTTTCTTTCAAAAACCCCCAGTTTTACTCATCACTTTTCCTTGCAGTCCAACATTGCACTCTATATAGTACTATAGATCTTATTAGTGTAATGTATATGTTTTTTTTGTAGTATACATTTTTTGTATTCAATATTTTTAAATAAAATTTTCAAGTGTTTTTCTATTTAATAAATATAATTACCAACATATTTAAGTTTGTCATTATCAGTGACGGCCTGCAATAGAGTTTTATAAATTGAGGTGCAGTTTTACAAAACTCTACATGCCCAAAATTATATAATTTCAGAAATCGAAAGAAACGTTTGATTTCAATATTATTCATCCAATGAAAACCATTTTTTTGCTAGATTGTATTTTTATGAAAAGATATGATTCATATACTCGTATGCTTAATATGTTCACTAACATTTATGTAAAAAATAAACAAAAGATCAAGGTTTTTGCAAAACCCTACAAGTCCAGGATTTGTAGTGTTTTGTAAAAACTTCTGAATTTTTTGTGGACTCAACATATCAAATATTACCTGAAATTTAGTTTGAGCTCTTATTAATTAAACTATGGAGGAAGGAAATAACGATAAAATTTTAATATGAAATATACATTTATATAAATTGTATTTATAAAAAGTTAAAACTTTTTACTTTTTATAGTTAAAAAAAAAGTTTGGGGATTTTTTAGGCACATTTGAAATATTAGAAAAAGATTAAAAAAACAAAAAAATTTATATTAATTAATCGCTTAAAACATACTATCTTCATTATCACTGTCAAATTCGAGAGGATCGTCTTCTCTTTCAACGGTGTTGTTATCGTCTAATAATGTCTTGTAAAAGTATTTACAGTCATGTGGGATGTCGATGAACTTTTGGAGTTTCTTTATGTCTTTCTTCTTTTCGCTTGAAACATTATTTTTGCCTATTCTTAGGGTAGTTTGATTCATTAAATGAAATGATAGAACTTTTGGTTTCAAAACATCAACATATACGTCGGGACAGTTATATGTTGTTTGAACGTAATTTTAATCAAAGGATTTGTAGTTTTTTGAAAAACCTAATGGATTTGTCGGGTTTTGCAAAACCACTCAAACTTTTCCTTTACTTTACTACTGGACTGGTCATGTTTAGACAAAAAGCGCTCTTATACAAATAGATGCAGCTTGAAACTCTAAACAAAAATAAACAAAAAACAAATTTATTCAATTTTGGTGTTTGTCGCGTTTTGTGAAACCGCGCCTCAATTTAAACTGTAGACTAATAGTAAAAACATGTTTTAATGTTGTAATTGTGAGGTTTTGATATATTTCTCCACCTCAACATTGTAATATATTTTATAAAATAGTATATCAAATTTAATGCATTTAGAATTAATTTTAAAGTAAAAAAAAAAAAAAAAAAAATCTGGGTAGTTAAAAATTTATATTTTCATTGAAATTATTTGTTATTATTTTTTAAATTTAACTAATTCTAGATAGTTTTTATACTGGTCTAATGATTAGTGAAATCAGCCAAACATAATAATTACTATTGACTATCAGATTTTAAATTGAAATTATTTAAAAATATTATAGTAATCAGTCTAGTCACCAACTAGTACCAGAAGCAACATCATTAGAATCAATGCCAGGTTTGTCAAAAGAAGATAGAATTAAGGATAGTTCAGTTGTCATTGACACCGGTGAATTAGTCGATACATTTTTAAGTGATCAAAATTTATTGGAAAAAATTGCTGATACTATAAATAAATCTATTGAAATTCAAAAAGAAACTTCCAGTATTCATGAAGGTAATGTTTTGGATCCTCCCACGCTTGAAAAAGCATTAGATTCCACTCAATCAGATCCTCAAATAAAAAATGTACTAGATGAGTTTTTAGGTAAGTTTTGTAATATTCAATTTGAATAATATTAATTATATTATTAAACATTTTTGTGAATTTCAGTTTTTAATGTTGACCCTCCTAGTGATAATAAAAAAGAATTTAACGATACAACTAACTCTATAAAATCACGTTTACGTAGTGCCAAAAAAAATGGTATGTTAAACTATAGTTTATTTGATTTATTTTGATATTGTTATTAATATACATATACATATTTGATTGTTAGTTTCAGATGATGTACCTGGCAAATCAAAAAAAAATAGTATAAATATGCCAAAACATACTAACTTTAGTAATGAAGGGTGTACAAAAATAGATACTAATATTGTATTAGTACATGAAGGCAACATCAGATCATCAATTTTCGAGAATCACGATTTACTTTCACATCAAATTGTTCTTCAACCCAATGGTTCTAATTTAGGACAATCTACGAATTTTGAAAATACTGTGATAATACAAGGTAATAATTATGAAATTAAAAAATTAAACCTTAGATATCATCTTTTTATTTAGTTTTATCATAATTGTAATTACTGAAAATAAAGCTCAAGTGGAACTCAATTTATAATATATAATACTATATAGAAGCTTTTTGAATGAGAATGTGTATAATCGCATGTTTTTAATTCTAATAAAATGTTTTATTAGCTGTTGTATGTCTGATATAAATTATTTATTTATGTTTAAATTTTGTTTAATGTAGAAGAGGATTATATGGCAAAAGCAAATTATGTAAAAATAGCTCCAAAAATTAGTAATATGTTAATAACACGCCCAGGTATGTTTTTAGATGTATTTACAAAAATTATTAACATTATTGTTGTATGATTAATTTGTTTACATAAATGTTCTTAAAGTTGTATTGATGATACAGATAGTATTGTGATAAAAATAGCTGATTTACATTTTTTTTTTAACTAGCAAAAAAGTATTTATAATTCTTCTCAGAATTTTAATATAACTATAAATACAAATTTCTTACTCTTATAAATATTTTATTCAGTAAATATTTTTTAAACTGCAAATTATTGAAAGAACTACTTTTGATGTCTTAAAATAAATCACTCAAAATACTGATATTCATAACAAAAATTGGGTAAAAATTTTAATTTATTGAATAATTTGAAATTAATTAGTATTAAGTTGTGGTTGAGCTGTTGATGTCTGTTTATAGGTACTAAACCAAAATACCGAAATATAAAAAAAAAATTATTTTTATCTTTTATATTGTTTGGAATCTATGTTCACTGTATTTTATAAAAAAAATTGAGTTGATTATCCAATTTTAACATTTATTAAATATTTAAAAAGATTAATAAATTATATTATGTATTTATACTTGAGTATATGAAATTGAACAGTCATCGATTTATACAGAAAACCATGCAACATTTTTTTTATTTAATCAATGATTACTTTTTGGTAAAAAGTTCATTAAAATGTGTTCCTTATTAGTTTGATAACCTTTATCATTTGTAACAAAAATATTGTTAAATACTATTAGACCGGAATTTTTTTGTCTTTAAAAACACTTATTGATTTAAGTGAATTTTTAATCATATGGTTCCAGATTTGGAATTTCTTAATGCATATCAATTTATTTATTATTAACTAGAATTTATAGAATAAGATGTAAAAAATAAAAATTCAATGTTGTTAAAAAAGAAACATTGAAATGGTTAAATTTTTATTGATCAAATGATTACAACTATCCTTTAGTCTCTTTAAATGTTAATTTTTAAAAATTATTATTTTTAAATGTATACTTCTAATAATCATTTCATAATTTTATTTTTAGCTCTTGAAAAACCTATTTTTCCTAAAAGGAAAAAACGGTCTTTAGAAGAATTTGGTATAAGAAGCAAATTTAGAAAATCAAAAATAAATTCTATAGCACCACCTGGAAATGTTCAGACTCAACCTATTATTATTGAAGTTCCTAATCAAAATACAATTGAAACACAAGCAAAAAATAACAAAGAGATAAATAATATTCTTAGTTTATCAAAAATATCTAAAGAAAAAAACATTATTGAAGATACACCAAATGATAGGCTGAAACCGCCCAAAAACAAAAGTATGAGTACTCCTCGTAGGAGAAGCACTCATATAAGATGTTTAGATTTTAGTACTCCTCAGCCTAAATGTAATGATCGAGATCAGGCGCGTTCAAAACTTTTCTGTGATTCTCCTAAAAAATGTGAAAAAATTTTGGAAGAACCTTCATCTAGTCCTTTACCAAAACTTCAAGCCGATTGGGGATCAGTTAATGGATTTGAATCAATTGTGAGAAAAGAAAATATTAGACACTGGGACACTGACATTAGAGAGATGGTGGGGGCTGGTATTTTAACATCAGATGCTGACGGAAGAAAAACAAGAAAAAAGAAAACTCCAAGAAAAAAAATTAAATCAGCTAGTAATAAAAATAATACCGAACCTGTAATTGAAGAACAAAACGATTCAATTCAGAAAAATGAATCAACAACTGATGAAACAGTTCAAACCAATATTTCCGAAAAATCCTGCAATTTAAATGACCAAAACAGTAGAAAACCATTACTCGATGATATAAAATCATCAAATAATCAAAGTGAACATCCAGTTGAATTGAAAATTTCAGATGAAAGCACAGAAAATTATAATAAACAACCATTAGTTAAATCTAATTCAATGAAAAGTTTTAGTAATTTAAAGTCATTGATTAAACCAAGTGAATTTCCTATTTCATTGGAAACTCCAGATAAAGTTACAGAATTGCATAATGAAACACCATCAATTTTATCTGATTCACTAAAGAACTTAAATAATTCAAAATCATTAAATCATCCTAGTGAATTTTCTGTTTCATTAGAAACTCCAGATAAAGCTGCAGAACTTAATGAAAAATTATCTATAATTTCTGATCCTTTAAAATGTTTCAAAGATCCAAAATCATTGAAAAAAATAAGTGAATATTCTGATTTACTGGAAACTCCTATTAAATTAGACAAAAATGATGATAATCCATTACCTGTTGAATGTAATCTGCTAAGAAGTTCATGCAAATCTCAAAACGATCAAGAGCAGTTGAATATTAATACCAATGAACAAGAAAATAATTTAAATCAATCAAATACAATTGCAGTTGATAATACATGTAATACTTCTTCTGTATCAAAAACATTACTTGAAATAACAGAAAAGTGTAACGAAAAAGATTCTAGCTTTTCAAAAACACTTTTAAATCAAAATTGTTTGAAACCATTATCATTTAAACAACCTGAAAATAAAAAGAATGAACCAGTTGTTAATTTTGAGAAACATGCTTCACCTAATCAAATTAAAACAAATAACTCAAATGAATCAAGTATTGATAATTCTATTATCAACATTCAACCAGTCAAACAGAACCAAGTTGAAACCCCATACAAATGTGATGATTCTGCTGTTGATGTACCAGAAACTCCAATTTCTAAATTAATACGTGAATATGATCCAAGTAAGCTTGTCACACCGTTGCCATGTACACCTGAGCATTATGAAGATTCACTTACAGAAACTCCTTTGACAAAAGTTTTCAGAGAAACTTCATATTTAAATCGACCTCCTATTTCTCCATTCCCCCCTACTCCAGGAAACTCAATGTCTGTTGATGCTTTGATTGTACCACTTGAACAAGATAATACTAAAATGTCTCAGAGTAACGACTGTAAAATAAATGGGATCAAAGAATGTTCTTCTTCGCCATTAAAACCTACTATCGAAACAAAATCGTCAACCACAGCCAAAAAAGTTAAATCTACACCTTTTAAAGCCAAACAGAAATTATCTACTAAAAGTAAGATAAAAAATGGCTTAAAAAAAAGTGTTGTTGATGGTAAAAAAAAACAGGTTTATGAATCTGTTAAAGTTGAATTGTTTGGCAGTGTTATTACATCAAGTTCAAGTGCTGATGAATTAGAAAAGAGTAATGAACATGAGACCATGGTTATCAATAAAAAACCACCCGTAAAAGAGAAAACATCTGGTTTTAAACCAATACCTAAAAGAAAATCAATGGTTACTGATAACAATTTCAAAAATTGTTCAATGGGTAATTCCGACAAAAAAGTTGATGAAGTGTCACTTCTTAAATCAAAAGTCAATCAAAGCAAGATTAATTTAGAAAAAACCAAGAAAATATCAAATACTAAACAACACAATACATCTAAAAAATCTATGGTACATTTTGATGATCCGGTAGAAGAAATCTTTAATTCACCTTCAAAACGAATTCCATATAAATCTAATAATACAAATGAAAGTCAAAACAAAACATTAGATGATCAACCTGAACAATTGATTGGGTTAAGTAGATATTTAAATAAATCATCTTCATTTTATGAACATAATTCAATTAAAAAAACTAAGACTAAAACTGTAACTAAGACTTCTAAACTTAATAAGAGTGATTCTAATATTAAATATTTAGAAATACCTTGTGAAGATAAAACTAAATTTACGAGTGTTTTAAACAATGAAACACTAACTCATAATATGAGTGATGAAAGAAAAGAATCATTTGAAAATTGTACAGTATACAAAAATAAAAAATCTAGTGATAACAAAAATAGTACAGTTTCTTTTGAATCTAAAGTACCGTTAGATTTTATGCAATCTGCTTCTTTGAAAACTAAAACATCTGATGAAAATAGTACTTTAAAAAAAGAGGATAACAAAAGTTTTGAAAAATATGAAACCTATGACAGTAGTATGAAGAATACATCCTGTGTCACTGTTGGACATAATGATGAATTAGAGATTCATTTGAAAAAGGTTAATGATCCATTAAATAATTTAGAATATTTAAAAAAACCAAAAGTATATGAAGTTATTACTGAAGATGGTGATCATGAGGTATGTTTCATAAATTAAATATCTAATACTTTTTCTTAATGCTATGCTGTGTTATTGTCTTTTGAAATAATTATGTGTGATAAAAAAATTTAGATAATTGTGGAATTCATTATAAAATTAAAATCAATTAATTAATCAATTAATTTTACCATGTTGAAGAAATCATTGTAAAGTATTCAATCTAATTTTCCTTTAAAAAAGAACAATAATAACATGTTCTATTTTAGTATTGAAGTATTTTTATGACCTTTTTTCAGCTCTTAAAAAAATTTGAATTTAATATGAATAGATTGTTCTAACAATAATAATACAACTGTATTATATATTTAATGTATTAGGCATCTAATAGTTCATTAAATTATAATATAATTTTACCTTATTCTTATGCTATTTTAAATTTTTTAGATGGTGTATTTGAATTTATCTGAGGCATTTGTGTTTTTGAATATACCTTCAGAATTACAAGGTATTCAACAACCTAATACAGTTCCTTCACCATTAGTGACCAACAAAAAATTAGATGTATCCTCAGTATTAGAACCTGGAGAACTAAGAAATGATAGTGATATCGATATGCCTGTAACTAGTACACCAAAAGACATAGAAAAAAAAGATGACCTAAAACAAAATAGAGCAAGGAGAAGCCCTTCATTTTGGGAAGATTCTGTTCATAATTACCCAACAAAATACAGAGATGATAGACATAGGGAATCAAATCGTTGGTCAAACAAATTTCATCGTGATAATAGATATGATAAAAAATCTCGGTAACTATTGATTACAGTATTTTAATAAAATTATATTATTTAAATGAAAAATTAGGCTATAATCTAAACCTACCAAATTATATGCATTTCTTTGTTGATATATTCTTTAAATTTTACCTACATGAATATTGCTATTGTCATTTAGGTCTAACAAATCATGGTATCATGAAAATCGATTCCGATCCCAATGGAATCATGGAAATGTTAAAAGAGAGTTTAGTGATAATTCAATTAGGGATAAAGAAAGATCAAAGTATAGAGATGATGTGAGAAGAAATTATCGAGACTTTAGTAATTATGATGAACGTAAAATAAGAGATCGGCTAGAAGAACCAGAACGGTTTTCAACTTCACAAAGAAAGTAATTAACCCAAGTTATGATATCTTATTTTTTAATTAATTATGATACACTTAATTTTTTTTTTTTTTTTTTATTGAAAAAATTCTAGAAATAGTTATACTTAAATAAAAAAAAAAAGAAAATTTTTATTTTAATTATTTGAATTATCTAACAAATTTCCTGAAGAGTTAATACTCCCTATCTCCCTGTACTTTTATCTGGTCATTTTGAGTTTCTACAATTATATGTATTATTATTTCATGTTATTTTTACGTTTATAAACAAAAATATATCATCTAAAAATGTTATTCCTTTATTTTGTCAAGTTTAAATCAGGTATTTACCTGATTATAAATAATTTTTAACATATTTTCAAAAAAATAAGTAAAAAAAATGTTTAAAGTAATTTGTGTGTAATGTCGCATAATTTTGTATTATAAAGAAGATCATACTTTTTCTTATGTTGATACTATCAATTTTGACTTAATTAACTTTTTGAAATTAATATTTTAGGTCACAAAATGATTCACAGAAACTAATTAGAGCTGAAGACATTGTGAAAAAAGCTACTAAAAGACCTTCAGATCGAGCTGATTATAAGGTAACTTAATTAAAATATAATTTAATTACAGCAGACACTGTAATTCAACCTTGTGATATAATTTAATTTGCTTATGAACTAATTTATGGGTTTACTTTGACCACTTATGGAATGTTCAATATGTACATTAGATAATATACATACTCAGCATAATATTGTTAAATCATAATTTAAAATCAACAAACATTTTAGTTATGGCTTTATTTTAGATTGTATTTAAAGAAAGATCTATTGGTTTGAAAATGATTTTTGTTTCTGAAAATGTTTACATAAAATTTATCCAGCAATTTTATATAGACAATATTGCATTGAAAAGAACTTCAATCTAATTTAACTATTTTCAGCCTAATGTGAAACATGAAAATATCAGTTTTTGAAATTATCTTTCTAAAAAGTTCTTAATATGATAAGGTCTTAAAATATTAGGCTTAAAATTCATTATAACCTTGTTCAAATACTCAACTCATTTTATAATGAAAAATATTAAAATTCATTATTCATGTTTTTCTTTTTAAAGGATTTGATTAGTTTTTGACTGTTTTTACTTCAAATTTCTTACTATCTGTCAATTTCTAATTAGCCCAAATAATCCAATATAAATTTTTATTTTCTAGCCTTATACTATTTTAGATTCTGTAAATAATGTAAAATATATTATCATATATATATATTACTGTTGATTGTTCAGTGAATATCTTCATTTTTTTTTTTTTTTGTCCATTACTATTATTTTAACTTTCTATAAATTTAATGTAATCTATAAATTATTTAAAAGTATTTGGGCTCTAAGATTAAATATAATGACATATATCGAGAAGTTTCCCACCACCCAGTGATATTATGTAGTTCATTTAAATCTAACATGTTTTACTAAACCATTGTTAGATATAATTTAATAATTTATTGGCCATGACAGTTATAGCATAAGATGAGGAATTGATCATTATGTCATATATTTTTCTATGTCTGTTCTATTACTATAGCTGCTGTATAAATTGTAAGCGTATTTTGAGTAGAGAAAGCATTATCACTGTGGTGCACTATCTTATAAACATTATAACTTAAAAAATACATTTTCTTTCAAATTAAAATTACTAACATTGTTATTAACTACCATATGATTAAAGATATAGTTATTTATAATTTTACAATATGATTTAATTTTTTTTCAGATTCCACCCAAAGTGTCTAAAGTAGAACATCAGCGATTATTAAAAAATGTTGATGTTGATGAATTTTTGTGTGTAGTTCACGGTCAAAAGTAAATAACTGTAAAAAATGTAAATATTATTTGTTTTTATATGTTAAATACATGTTGTGTTTATTTATTCAATATTAGTGTAATTTATATTTAAAATAATTTATGTATATTGTACAATATATGAACGTGTGCTATAAAATCACTATGCACAAAATATATCCATTGAGGTGTTTCTCATTCAACCTTTTTTTCTGATCTATTGTCAATGAAACATTTTTGTTATTAACATACAGTACACTGGCTTAAATCTGCAGTTTAGTCAATTTGTTAAGAATGTTATTCTACCTAGAATCGATGGGCAGTTTAGCAGTTATTAATATTAACTATATCATATTTTCAAGTACAAATTGTATTATCTACTCTCGGTGATTATGTACTGATACACATATCATCATATACAATACAAATAACATGGTTTTGCATATATCTACTTATCAAGACTTTGTGTTAAGTATAGTAGTAAATTTAATTTTTATTTGTTATACATTTATAATTGTTGCACAGAAATGTTCTTACATTTTAAATAACAATATTTTGCCATTAATGCTTCTATAATATTCCGCAATTGGTGCTCGAGTAATTTTTAATTAATTTGTACTAAATCTTTTCTAATATGTGATACGTATTTCTATACGTGAAATTTCTATTGCTACATTATTCTGAACGTGGATGATAAATTAATTTTAAAATCATAAAAATATTCCAATACGTTTGATGTGTATTTATATAAAACAGCAATTATTAGATGAAATAATGTTAAAGTCCAATAATAACACGAGATGTTTTATAAACTGTATACCAGAGAACAGCCCGGTCCTATAAAAATGGGATCGGACCAGACCAAATATTTAAGACGATTTGTTTAACCGGACCAGACCAATTTCTAAAATATATTTTTCAACCCAGACCATTTTTTAACCAAGCTCACGATTTTTTTAAAAGCCCGGACCAGCCCAGCTCGGATTTTACATTAAAAAAAAAAACCCAACCCGGACCAAGACCGTTTTTATTTAATAATGAAAACCCGGACCAGGACCATTTTTATTTGTTAATATGAACTTGACCCATGACAAATTTGGTGATTTAGAAACTAAACACTAAACAGGATCGTCCACATAAAACAAATTAATCAAAAACAAAATAAAAATATGTCGTTCCATTGACTGATCATCAAATTAAGTATTGATCAGAGTTATATATTTTACATTTTTTTTTCTAGGTTAAATCGTGTTGCCTGGAGGGGATTGCTCTCGCATTACTTCCACTCGGGTTATTTATTTTACTTAGATCGAGTCTATTGGCTACTCAGTTTTCCTGTCCATAAATAACTATTTACAATAATTTAAACACATGCAATTGAAATCTTCATTAATATAATTTCATGTTTATGGTTATTTATTGAGTTTTGTTTATTCAACAGTAAACAACGTTTATTTTTACAATTTCCTGCCCGGAGGAAAAATAATATTAATAACCGATAATACACGAATAGTGAAATGGCCGTATTTTATTTAAGTTATATCAAGAAATACGAATACATTATGCTATTAATAAATAATTAGATATAAATTGAAAAAAAAAATACTATTTTTAACCCAGACCAAAAGAACAAAAGACCGGACCGGACCAAACCAGTGAAAAATATATTTATGATTAATCCAAACCTAACCCATTATTACTTCCAGGCCCCCGGAAACGCCTAAACCAAGAATATAAAAGCAAGTGACCGGACCGGACCTAACCCGATCCCGGTCCGGGTTTTTTCCGGTCCGGTCCGGGTTGACCCGGGCCCGGGCTGATCTCTACTGTATACGTTTGCTTGAGAACACTTCCGAAGTTATTTGAATGATAATTGTTTGAAGGGTACTAAATAGTAAGTCAATTTTTCAAAAAATGTCTCCTATAGCATTTAGTTATCATTAGGGCTCGGATTTCAATGCATTTGCATCTTTTTTTTTGGATTGTCTTACGCGATGCTTTCCAAGCTACAAATATGTCTAAACTGTTTCAAGTACTACGTGTTCTAACCACAAAAATTGTTTGATTCATTTTTTTTGCATTTTTAGCAGATTTTGTACTATTTAGGACGTTTTTATTGCATTTTTTTAAATTCATAGGACATTTTTGACCTATTTTGCGTATTATGACTAAAAAAATTGACCTCAATGAAATATAAGTACCACATATATTATTATAGCACTACAAAATATAAATTATTTTCATTTTAAACTTAATACCAGGTAATCCAGTCTTAAATTAGACAAGGCTGAT
This sequence comes from Therioaphis trifolii, assembly GCA_027580255.1. NCBI lineage: Eukaryota > Metazoa > Arthropoda > Insecta > Hemiptera > Aphididae > Therioaphis > Therioaphis trifolii. The sequence goes on along the minus strand of CM050411.1, from coordinate 32,469,217 downwards.
TGAAAAAATTTTATCGGAGTATTCTCTTATCAAGCGATAATATTATATTGATGATGCGTATGGTCAATTGTCGAACGCTTTTAGTCATGTTACGTATTACGTTGAAGGTACTGTAAGTGTACCAAAAAATAGCCAAATATTAGAAGAAAATATTAATCCAGAAAATATTATTCCAGAAGACGTAACACCTAACGGCATATCATTTTTCAAGTTTGCTCCTATCACCTCAGTTGATGTAGAGAGGTCATTCTCAGTATACAAAAACTTGCTGGCAGACAACCGCAACCGACGTTCATTTAAATTCCAAAACATAAATGAAATTCTATACAGTGCAATACAAATGTTAATTAATTTTCAACTCAATTTTTTAATTTGAATTTTTTTTTGTAAAGTGTAATGCAAATATAATTTCATTTTTTACTATTTTTTTTAATAATAATTTGAATTTATTTAATAAATTATGCATTTTTTGATATTTTTAGGGTATTTAACTCCGAGCCCTAGTTATCACATTAGATTAGAGTACCCTGATGTAGTCTGTCTTACAATGAAAATTATGATATCCGATACTCAGTGATTATAATTATCATTATGTAATTGCTCTATCAAAGAACTATTCCCATAAATGCTGACTATATTCTTAACACTTTTAATGTCACTGGCACTTAAACACATCAATAGACATTACATTAACAGACTGTCCTAAGACTCAATTATCCATTCAAATTATTTACAATGTGTATGGTATTTATCGATGTTGTTTTTATGGAAAAATTCTGAAACTTCTTATGGTTATTAAGAACAAACGCAATGAAGAAATTTTGGTTGAATTTAGTTTTGACTATTTTTAGCCCAGGATTGCATGTCTTAAGATGTCACGAAAACAGCCTAGCGCATTGGTTTAACAACCAAAATCAGGAGCAGAGTTGAAATTTTTGGTTAAATAAAAAGTTAAAAGTTGGAATCAAAATTCCAATCTGATTACTTAAGTTCTACACTTAATAACTTACGATTAATAAGAAAAAACAACATAAAAATGTTATAAAATATACAAGTGGACATTTATTTTTAACAATTATTTATATAAAGCTCATTAATACAGTAAAGATTTATTAGTGGTACAATGCATCAAATTGTTCATTACATTTTTTTTTTTTTTTGAAAATACTAATAACAGCATGAGTTATTCATTTATAAAAGAGAATATTATTCGATGGTTATCATATTAACAAACAACAAATCATTTGGCTGTTAAAGTACTAAAAGTGAAAAGAGTATTAAATATGTATTTGATACCCAACATGATCACACATTTATACATATTCGTATACTGTTTTGTTTATTATATTTAACAATAAAAAAATTAAAAATATAAAGGATAACGTCACAAAATCATGTTATATTTTTCATAAGATTAACATTAAAAACAATAAACTTAATTTTAGATCATAATACAATAAAAATCATTCTTCAATTAATACGTTGTTATATATATATATATATATATATATATATTGGAACATATAAGTACAAAACATAACGTGCGCAAACCATAGCATTTTTATTTTACAACAAACTAACATATAAAATCACTAATTTATAATTATAAAAATGTTCAGGCTTTTGTTCAGCAAGCTATTTAAACATTATTTTAAATTCAATTTGTTCCAAATTATTCCAAGTGTTATCCAAAAATAAAAATAAATACTAGGACAGGACTGAGACACAAAAAAAATTGCTTGTTCCATGTCAACACTAGCTGGTATGGCTAGTTACTTCAATTTTAATTAGTGTCTGATTCAATTTACATATAACTGATTTTTTAACTCAAGTTTTGTTTAAACCAACTAATCAGGTCAGAGAGGTTATTTTGAATACTATCACATTATTGCCAATTCAGACAGTTGAACGACATTTTTTAGCCTAGGAAATGTACGGACAATACTTTTCATGTATCCCTCTCAGATCTGCTTTCTTTTTCTTTTATAAGTCAATTTAATACTGGGCGTATTTTAAGTGTAAATGAAGTATACACATACTCTGTATGAAAATTAAAATAAAGTCTAAGTTTGTAAATAGTATTTATATGAACGAATTCCTGAGAAATGTAATTTGGTTAAAATCAAGGTACTTTGATGTATATATATATATTTATACATACTCCAGAAAATATTTTTACTAAAAAATGTTTTGTGTGAAACACTAATGTTTTATTAATTTTATTATAATTGTATATAGAATTTCAAAATGATTTGTGGATAGGTACTATCAATAAATAGTATACTGAACATTAGCCAATTTAAATATTTAACAAAAAGATGTTGAGCTTCTTGACAAGAATAAAAAGTACTTAGAAAAGTGCAAAAATGAGTTTATTTTCAGACTATATATTATAGAATATGTTTTTGGCCTTGCTATAAAATGTTTGTGGTTAAAAGAAATAATTTTTGGAACTCTAATACTATGGTTACAATGAGAAAATTGTTGCAAAATATTTAAAAATAAGTTTTTCTACCAATATGAACTAAAAACGCATATATTTACAGTGGCATAATTAAAGCTAGGGGAGTATATACATTATTTTTTCATTTCAGATAACAGTTTAACTAATTTTTCAGAATTCGCTATGTAATTTTTTTAAATTTAAAATAAAAAATATATTAGTTATGAATTTCAGATTAATTAGCAACACTTCAAAATGCCAATTAGTGTTAATATAATCTTAAATATTTGATTCATAGAAATGTTTAAAAAATATTTAGCTTACAAAATTAAAAATACAAAATGCAATTTGATATGTGTATAAGAAATGAAAAGGGGCCAAATTGTTACTTAGGGGACATAAAACCTCAGTAATTATGCCACTGATTCATACTGAAACAATACATATTAAGGTACTTAAATGACTATATTTTTAAATATTTAAAGTCAATAAAGTGCAAGATATTAAACTGTTATTGAATAAACAATTGCTATATTATATCAAATAATTGCCATATAACGACCCACACATATTATAAAGTGTATAACATTAATACAATTTTAAACATTTTTAAAATAATAGTTTTAAGTTACAATAGGTTAGTCTATTGAAGTTAAAAATAACATATAATAATCAGCTAGACTTATACTATATATAAAAGAAAACAATTATACATTTATATTTCATCCATTCAGTGAAATTGTTCTTTTCACGGACATTCAGCTTATCAGTTGTATTTCCAATGCAAAAAAAAAAAAATCAAATTTCATTTTAAAGACAATTTATGTTTATGCTCATCAGTGATCCAGTTATCAAATTTCAATAAATTATTAAAAACTTTCATGGTGTTCAATTATTGTCGGGTCTTGCATTTTCATGTAAGAAAATCTTCACATTGAATACAAAACATGAAAATAAATCAAGATATTGAGTTATACAAATCTGTTAGAATAAATATTAAAATAGCTATAAATGAACCTTTTAAATTGTATTTAAGATATTGTTGGAAAATATACTTTACCATATTATGAAATTTAACACTTTCATTGAATGTCCAATTAACGAAAAAAAAAAAATTTCACTAAGTGGTTATAACATATTTTGTCGTAGATATTAAGTTAAATTGTCCGTTTAATGAAAAGTAAACCTTTTTATGAATTTAAATAATTTGTTAAAACTTAGTGGAGTACAAAATAACCACGAAAACTGAACTAGCTGCTCAAAGAGATATCAAATATGATGATCAGATTTTAATAAGACACATAGTGAAAAAAAAAGTTTTAAAAACAATAACTTTTAATATTTTTACATTTAAATTATTCTTTGAAATTACTAAATTTGTTTCATATAATTTAAATTCTTCTATTGTTTAATAATTCCATCCATCATCCCTTATCAACCTTATTTCATAAAAGTATTTTAATAATGTTAATAATAATAATAAAAAAAATATTTTTAATAAATGATTATTTATATTTATATCAAGGCGATTGCAAGTCAAAATGGCTTCAGCATTTAATTCATATTTTATTTAAATATAATCAGAAATGATATTATTATGTTACAATTTTTTCTCATTCAACAAAACAACATAAATACTGTACATTTTCAGTGTTAATAGATTTTAGATACTTTGGTTGTAAATACAAAACATAATTGTTAATCATTTAGTACTTCATATTAGTACATACTGTTTACTTAAAAATAGCTTTTCAGAAGAAATGTTGATGAAATAAAAATTAATAATATTCATAAAAAAAAAAAAAAAAAAAAATTAAAATATTTATTATTTTTATGGAATGAAACAAATTCATTACACAATCTTTGTTTTTATTTTTTATAATATAAGCTTAAAGTTTAAGCCTTAAACTAACAATATCATGATATAGATTACAAAATTATTAATTATTCTGTAAAATATGTAATTTTTTTACGAAAAGTGTTTATAATTGTTATTCCTTAATTTTATTTTATCAACATAACACCCCAAATCCCTAAATCAGAATGATAAAACAAACAAAAATATAATTTAGAATTTAAACATAAATTTAACTTATAACAGTAATCAGAATATCCACTTAATATAATTGAAACAAACTTGTTATACAAGTATCATTACTCTGACAGAAAAATATCTGTGAGTCCAGGATACTAAGTGGATAAATACAAAAACAATTTTTCAAAAAATGATACGGTTACATAAAAAGGTTTATGACGTAAAAGTATCAAATAAAATTATTTTTGTACTTCGAATTTGAAATAAATTTCTCATTTTAAAAAGTTGTTGACTTTTTATAAAAAGACTATTACCCTAAGAAGCTACGACAAAATATGTATATAGATTTGAATTTATTGGTTTATCAGTTAGATCTAATATTTGTCAAGCAATAACGTTCAATGTCAAAAAAAATTAGTTATTTAAAAAAAATCATCTATAGTGAATGTACTTTGTTGTTAATTTTACATTTCAAAATATTACTTCAATCAGTAAAATTCAACACACTGTAAACATAAAAAGGTAATATTTAATATTCATAAGATTATAATTTTTTACAAGTATACCTTTTCGTTGTTAGCTAGCTGTTCAGATATTAATCGTTGTTTAATTTCACATATGAATAGTTGCAGCAGTATAACGAGCTTCGCCTTTTCTCCAACCCCACTGATTTGGTCGATACTAAATAAAAAACATTTTATATTAACACAAAATGTTTACAACATAATATAAGAAATCATATTTTATTATTACTATTATAATAAAAACAGTTTTCATACATAATAGTGAATCATATTTATAATGCTTAACATTGATGATTTAATTATTTACTGACATTGAAAATAGTAAAAACACAAAAATGATTTAAAATGCAAAAGTAGTAGTAGTTGACAAGTCTTAGACATTAAAATGTTTCATGAAAGAACATCTAAATACTATTTAAGTACAAATCACATAATACCAAAAATACTTTGATTTAGAATAATGTTCATAAAAATTATTGAAGTAATAAATTATCATCATATTTTGTTGACAATTACATTTTAACATAATATAGCATTAGTTAAATATTCATGTAGATAGTAAATTAGCTTATTTTATTTGAATATATAAAAAACATAAAGTTTGTAATTGTCTAAAAACATCGTCCAGTCAGACCACTTAGGTGGTATTTGAATACTTTTCCTCAATATTTACAATATTCAATTAATTCCACTTTGTAAAAGACATTAATATAAAACTACTATGTTACAACAGTATATAAGTGAGTACGAAAATATAAAATAAAGTATATTATTTAATGATAATAAATTCAATACTGACTCTTATTAGCAATTGTCCAGATCGTGTATGCGGGTTCAAATAGGCATATAACGTCCATGCTAATGACATTATAATTAATGAAACACACAACGCAATAAAGAATAAACTTGTGCTAGATGAAGTAGAATTTGTATCTAAAAAAAATTAAAATCAAACATTGAAATCAAGTAAGTAATTTTAGCTATAAAGAAAGTATAACAAAAATAAATTACGAGATTCAGATTTAACTAATGTTTCTGTGGTAGAATTATCAACAATAGTAGGTGAAACGGTTGGGATTTCAGATGCACATATATCATCTGGATTAAGTTTCAATTTTTCACAATCTTTTTTGTACCAGTCCTGACGATTGCGATCTATTCCCGAAGAACACCGGTTGTCACACCAATAACACTAAAACATAAAAATTAACATTACTGTAATCATGATCAAATCATTTTATATCATATTTTTATATTCTTTTGTACAATTTTAAGCTAATAAGACATTTTTATACATTACTTGTAAATTATTATCTTTTTTAATACAACTAGTACAATTTTTCCTCTCCAGGCATGTTGGTAATGCAGTTAAAATTATAACAGTGTTATTAGAAACTTCATCTTCAGGAAATGTTACTCTATGATATTCATAAATGGTTTTCCGTCGTACAACTATACATAAAAAAAAAAATTACTTGAAATTGGATGCTTTATTTACCCATTTAGATGTAAATAGTAATTTCTAATTAAACAATTTTAAATTAATAATGGATTTATTTTTTTTTTTTATGTACATATGATAAATAGTTAAAGGAAATTAAGTCTATAAAATACAATATAAACTATACCAAGTTTTATCGTTTAATAAATTTGTGGCATATATAAGTATATTTGTTTTTGAAAATTCCTAAGTTTTTAAATATGTTACTTATATTTATTTAAATTTTATGTATCAGTCTTAAATTCATTACATTTGAATTATAAAAAATAAAAATTATAGGTACTTAGAAAATATTAATTATTGTCAACTTGGCAAAATGTAATAAAATAGTAGAATATTTAATTCAAATGAATTTTTTTCAACCAAAAAATAAAAAGTATAAGGTTAAAGTAGGGTAAGTGTGACATGAAAATGCAAAGTTAATATTAAATTAATCATGATTCATGACTTTATCAGTTTTTAACTTATGATTTTGATTGCTTCATAATGCAATAGCTTTATTTTTAATATAAAAAAATTAGAATTTATGGTCATACATTCATATTATCACTCATCTAAGAAAATATAAATATTTTTTATTAAATTTGAAAAGTGTCACAAAATTCCCCTGATTAAGAGGTAATTGCAAAATAAGATTGCTTTTTTGTATACTAGTAATATTTATTGCAATATATTGGGCAAGTGAATAATATAGATAAAAATATTCTTTTATTTGGTTTTTGTTTTATTCAAATATCTTGATTCAATAAAAATTGACAGAACGTTATTTAAATTCAATCACTTACCCAAATTAAACTGATCAACAAATTGCATAAAATAAACAAAATAATTTTCAAATTATGTTTATGTACCATTTTTACTCAAGCGATTACACAAATATAATTTATTCAATTATTGAATCATTACTAAATTGGAAAAAATGAATATTAAAAAGTGGGATAAGTATAACATCAATGTTACACTTACCCCGTGTTACGGTTTTATTCTCGCCCCGATGTGTATTAATATTAAGGAAAGTGTATAATCGAAAAAAAAAATGTAAGCGTCAAATAAGACAAATTTATACGTGAATATTAAAGTAAGCATAGTATAAAGTATTCTTACCTTTTTGTAAACACTAAACCAAACATTTAAAATAACAAAAAAAAAATTTGAAAATACATCTATTTCGAAAAATGCTTATGTGAAAAAACTTTATTTTTAAATAACAGTATGATAAAATGCTGCCAACTACATTGAAATACCCTATACAAAAATCACCTATAAAATACTAGTTTTAATAACAAAAGATTTAACTCCGATTCCCATAACTTTCAATTTTACACTTACCCCACTTCAACTTACTACCAATATTTTCAGTCTATTGAATTTAAATAAATTGAGGTTTTTTTTTTCAAATAATTTGTATTATATAATAGTAAATTATTAGTTGAGAAATATTTCAAGTTAAATAATTAGTGTATAACACTATGAGATTGTTTAAAAACCAAGTTAAAATGTTTAAATTAAAGGTAATTAGTTGTATTTCATGAAATATTAATCAAAATTTAATATTTCTGCAGATAATATATGGTCAACAACTATGGGTTATGTTATGGGCTGCCTACTCACAATAAATTAATGAAATATGGTCATATATATATATATATATATATATATATACTACAATACACTAAAATTACATATTAACATTAAAAATAAACAATACAAAATAGTACTTACAAAATATTATCTTATCCATAACGTATGCATCCGACAATCCAATTTTGACTGGATGATTGGTTGAATCAATTTCTTTTATTTTAATTGGTAAATGTTTATAAGCAAATACAATATTTCCATTAGAGTATAAAGTTGTTTGAAAAGTAAATCCTCCAACTTTGGGTTTATCTTGTAAAGTAACATTATGCCATGTGACTGTGAAGGCAGTATCATTATTCATATAGTAAATATTTGAGTCATTTGAAGTACTCAAATCAAAATTGGCCATCAAAGGTGCAATGTATTGGGTAGCTGCTAACCAAGAATGAATGTATTCTCCAAGATACAAAAAACCTCCAGTTGCAATAGTAGTTGAATTAATTAGATGACCATAAAAAGGGAACGGAAACTTTAGTTTAAGAGTCTAAAAACATACAAATTCAAATTTACATGACATATTTCATTATGATTATTTAATATTTATTAATTTACTAAAATACAAATTTTAATTAAAAATATACAATCAACTTACAGCAGCTCTACGATGAGAATCTGATAGCATTTCATGTAAACTAGCGTTAGGATGGCTTGTCAAATCAACCCAATATTGATTAAATATTTGTTCATCATTTATTGTTGTACTGTTGTAATATGTATGAGTATCCTAAAATCATATTAACATATAAATTGATGAAACTTTAAATTTTATATAGGATATCTCTGATGATACGCTAATAACCGCCTCCCACGAAAGCCACAGCCACTGAAATGATCCAAAACCATTTAAATATGATCAGCTTGTGGGCAAACAGATGGGAAATCAAAATAAATGAATCTAAATCTGTTCAAGTAACTTTTTCACTACGTAATCTCGACTCTCCACCTGTTACATTAAACGATATAACAATTCCTAAGGCAAACGAAGTTAAATACCTGGGGCTTACTCTAGACAAAGGCTTAACCTGGAGCCCACACATAAAACTTAAACATAAAACTGTTAATTCTAGACTTCATATCCTTAGACCACTCTTAAAATCCAAACTTTCTCTTTTCCAATAAACTTACTATATATAAATCAATAATTTGATCAGCTTGGACATATGCCATCCAGTTATGGGGCTCCGCAAAGCTCTCTAACACCAACACGCTTCAAGCTTTTCAATCTATATGCCTACGATTAATAACATCTTTTCCTTGATATTTCACAAACAATAATCTTCACAAAGACCTAAAAATTCCTACACTCAATCAATTAGCAAAAGCACATTACTCTAAATTTCACTTCAACTTAAACTCTCACAGCAATCCATTAATAAAGCAACTTTCTTCCACCTCATTTCCTAGCAATGTACGCAGAAGACTCAAAAGACAGTGGCCTAGAGACCTACTAAAATAATAATAAAAAAAAAAAATTTTAAAAAAACTCTGACATCTAAAATATTCACGGTCAGGTGATGCTACTGAGTGCTTGCCCACAAATATTAAATCCTGTTACTTTATATTACATTAACTATCAAATTTGCTAATTGAACATAATGTTGTATAGATTGTAAATTACTTAAATATATAAATAAAAAAAAATTCATATTGAAAAAAAATATACATAGGATATCTCAGCACAATTAAAGAATTATAGTTTAACCCAGTATGATGCATAAATTTGATTTTTTTTTTCAAATACAATTTAAAAAACTAATAGAACTGCATAATTAGCTATTTGTTTTTCATGTGATTTTTAAGTTTCCATAAAAGCTAACCACTATTTATGACATAATATTATGAAAGACTAATTTTTTAGGTATAAGCATTCAAAGTTTAGAACATTGAAGTAGATAGTATATTTCGCAGGTTAGTCTTGCTTCCCTTTCTCCAACTTTAAACTATGAATTTGTTTATCTTTATAGGTCCAATTGTAATAATTTAAATATCTCAATTTAAAAAAAAGTTATCTTTTTAATTATATGTTAAAAATAGTAGTTACACCAAGAGACAACTATACATTAACTATAGAAGTTATTGTACATTACATTAATAAATAATAGTAAGAAAATAATAAGGTAAAATATTTTTTGGCAGCTGTTTTAATAAACTATTAGAATAAAAACAAAATTTAAGACAATTTTGTCTCAGTGACAATCAAGAAATTAGGTTTTTTATTTATGCATAGAAATAAGATAGCAGACAGTCAGTAAACTTACACAATATGTAAAGTACAAAAATAAAAAAAAAACAGCAAAAAGTCTACTTTTCTTATTAAACAATAGAATTAACTATAAAATTCAAATATTATGGACAAATTATTTGTGACCTTTGAATTAATATTAAAATACCATGAAAAGTATGTTAATTATACATGTAAAATTACCTAAGGGAATGTTTGATGAAATAATTAAATAAGAATAAACATATTGCAAAAAAAATATATATTTCATTATTGATGATCAAAGTGCATTAAGTTAAAGTAAAATAAATATAAACGATAAGAAGAAAATTAAAAAAAAAAAAAAACATTTTAACTAAGTAACATACAATGAATATAAATGGAAAATATTATCTCATAATTAATAATTGAATGCTTCATGACTTACAATTTTCATTATTTACAAAAAATTCTACATATATACATGTATAAATATTTATTTATACATTAAATTATATCTAAAAACTTTTAACTGCTATCAATTAAAGCTGTTTCCTAAAGAATATTATTAACTAATAAACGTGCTCTTATGGTTTTATTTGTACACAATTTTTTAAACGTTTGCTAAATGTTGTACTATGAACCAAAAAGATTAATGTTGCAATTATTTACTTCTAAGTAACCAATAAAAATTAGAGGTGGAAATTCATACAATAATTAATAAATAAGTGAGATTTTATTTTGTATGTTTATACATCAGGTTATACATATTGTACATTTTTTTTTATAAAAATAATTTTGGGCTTAAGGACAAAATAATTGTGTCTTAAATTTGAAAACAATAGTAAACATTTTAAAACCGAATCCAAATGGAATGATTTTATTACTAATTAAGTTAAGTTTTTTTTAATGAAAAACCCTTTGATAAATATTAAAGAAATTTTAAATTTTTAAACAATATGAGTTTTAAAATACTTAGATGATTGTTAGAATAATTTCATTCAGATAAATTTAGGACATCATTGTTTTAAATTTTAAATAATATATGACACTACCAATAGATTAGCCAATCATAAAATTAGTCTACCCAAGGTGTTAGACACATGGAATACATCTACTAATATCATACGGAGACATAAAACATTGAAGAACAAACTTCAAGGACTATTATATATTATAGAATATAAATATAATGATCAGAACATAACATATTATTATTTAATAATCATTTAATAAGTACTTTCAACAGTAAAGTTAAATTACAAAATTATTTTATAAATTATAAGTAAAATATAATTTCAATTAAAACTTGGAATAATTTTAAAAACTAATATACAAAAATTCATTTTAAAATTATAATTAAATATTTTTATATTATAAAATATGAATGCTTTATGAATGCCTTAGGAATTTAGATGCGAAATTGGTAATATTTGTATTAATTTAAATTATCTACATTACCTATATGTAAAAATAAATGAACATGCAAAACTGATAAACACACAATAACTGTGGTTTTTACTGTTTAACATAAATAGATTATTGAAAAAAGTATTTAACTGATAATCCTGCCGCATAATTATCATTACTTACAATAATAGCTATAACAGTTAATATAAATTAAAAATGATATAGCTGAAAATCCCAATTGGACTATACACTTAAGTAAATTAATTTACAGACTTTAAAATATGACAAGTTCCTTTTAATCATAAAGATCTTATTAAAATGAATATAGTTTTAAACTATTAAACAATATTTATAGACAATTATGGTTACATTATAATAATTTAAAACTAATTTTTTCTATTTATTGAAGCAAAATAATATATTTATGATGTATTTAATTAATGTTAAATAATGAGTAATTTCTTTTACCCAGCCCTGATTTACAAAAGATAGACCCTGTGTAACATAAGTGCTACAGTATGAACATAATAATTTTTCAAATGACAAGAGTTTTGATTAATTTGCCCAAAAACACTATGAAATATGGTAATAGATATTAAAGATGTGATATGTATATACACGGGATGATGTACACATCGTCGGTGCACAACAATAGTGACACAACTCAAAAAAGTAGATTTTTCAGTACAGCAGTTTAAAGATTTCCCGTTTCTTGTATAGCACAACACAATTTAGGATCGTTCAAATTTAAATTTTTTTTGGAATCAATAAAACTGTTTACCTTTCATCCTAAAAAAAAAAGTTTTTTTTTGATAAATTTAAGAATATTAGTGATTACAAACTAGCGAATATGCGATAACGGAATAACGACACTATCGATATCTTGTGACGATTATTGAAAACATCAAAAAAGTCATTCTTGCATATAAAAATATGGGTATTTTGCAACGCATTTTCATTATAATCTCGAAAATGCCAATTTTTGAGTTGTGTCACTCTTGTTGTGCACCGACGACATACATTATATTGTATTATTAGTAAAACAGATAAGAAGCTATTTTCCATTGCTATGAAAACACTAATAATAACAAATTCTGCAAACTATACTTAAGTGTGTTTAATTTAATCAAGAACAATTTTAGGAAAGGACAATAACTTCCATTTTAAGAACCGACACATATGCTTGTAATAACAGTATTTAACTGCAATTTATACAGCACTAAAAATGTGTCCATTTTTTACCATTATGATTTACAATTCTTATAGTGATATTTAATTAAATTAATAAATAAATAAAATTACATTTTTATAAATAATTAACTATTTAAAATCAAACTTACATTTTTTGACCTTGTTATATTATGATTGTGTAGTGTTTCATTGGTAATCGGAGAAGGAAAATCCAAATCAATTGGTTGAGGTGTTCCTGAAATTTTTTATTGAAACTTATTATTTAAAAATTATTATCATACAACTTATTTGAATTTAACACGTTACCACCGTAAGGAACATTTACACCTTCTTGGACTGGAGGTTCATTAGTGACTGTATGTGAATTATTTCCAAGAATTGTATCACTTGTGACAATTGAAGTAGTAGATAGATTTAATTCTACAAGCAATTAGAATTGAAATTAGTTCACTATTTAAAGCCAATTAAAATAATAAATTTTGACTTTAAAATATTCAAATCTATTTAATTGATAAAAATTTGATGGTTAACAAGACTTAAATTGTATTTATATAAATGGTGCAATGAAACAAATAGAAGTGATTTAACAAAAAAAAAAAAAAACACTAATGAAGATAGAGAAAAATTATCAGTCTAAAGTACATTAAGGAAGCAATTTTTGATTTGAAGAGGAACTAAAAACATTACTTTTGGATAAAGTTAAAACAAAAAAAGTGATTACAAAAAAAAAAAAAATATATATATATATATATATATCATTATTAATAATTAACTCGGGTATAATATATATTATACCCGAGTTATAATTAATGTTATTTTAATTCATACAAAGTTCACAAAAAAAAAACAAGGTCAAAGTTTAATTTTAAATAATTTATGAATTTTAAATTGAATTTCTTATTGAGAAATAAGTGATTTTGAAGTCTTTTAACATATAAAATTTAAAGTGTATTTATTAAATTTATCAAAATTAGTAAAATTAAAAATTATATTTTGGAAATATTTAAAATTAGATTTTGAAATAATTCCATAAACTTTACAAAATCTTACATTATTATAAACACAATTAAATCAATACTAAAATGACAGCCAAGAGAAATGAAGAAAAATGATAATAATAATAAAACAAAATAAAAATAGGGCTAATAATTTTAACATAGAGATAAATATTTTATTTTATCTACTCACGAGACTTTGTTTCATTATTTTTGTTAGAAACTAATTGTATAGTCGTATTTTTGTTAACACTTTTCTGAGATGATGTGACATGTAATAGAGTTTCCGCAGGACTTCTTTTTATTCGTGTATTTGGAAGTGTTATTATATCAGTTTCTAAAAAGCTATCATCGTGTAAAGTAGTTTTGTAAAAATAATCTGAAAAATAAAAAAATGTATTAGGTAATTTCAATGATGACAATAATACATCAAGAAATTGAGGTATTTATTCAACCATATTCCATTATTATGATTCAAATAAAAAAGATCTTGGTAATAAGATAGTGGTAATAATAATTACTCGCATGTTAGATTCCATAGGTACTTTAGTAAGGATATATTTTATAAATTTAGGGAAATGACAAAACTTACATCACATAACTATGGTACAACATTATATGTAGGTAGATCTAAAGTGGTATTATTGTTAAGTGGTAATACAGTTTTATAAGTATTCTTGATTTCTAATTTTTAATTATAAATAAATAAATTGGTAAATAAAAAGTATGATACTTAATTGCAAAGCAGATGATTAGTTTAGTAAAATAAAAACAGATTAGGCCGGGCGCACACTGAAAGATCAAAACTTCTCTGAGCTGCTCGGAACATTTGATTCTAAACAGCTCGGAACAAATTCCATTCACACTGACAAAACAGAATAGAACAAGACAATAATTCTGGATTAATTTTTGTTACACCTGTTGTGACCTAACACCAGTTGTCAAGATGAGTGCTGACGAAGACAACGTCACTGTACCACTTATGTGACAATTTTTATTAAATAGCGAAAGTACTAATGATAAAAAACGCAAAATTTGGATGCATGAAATAAACAAAAAAGGATAGAAAATAACAAAATTTTAAATTGATATAATATAATTTTTTTATCAAATTAAAAAGATTAAAATAAAATAATGATGTAATAAGAAGAATTAAGAATAAAATAACGTGTTCACACGGTGTTTGGTGATGTAATCATGTACTTAAATTCGTAAAATAAACCAGTGACTTTGATTTTCGTATTTTGATCGGAGCAAAAATAAAACCGGACCGATCACATTTTGTTCTATCTTGCCGTGTTTTGATGTTGACTGATTAGTGTGCGCACGTTAATTGTTTTACACACATTCCAATTGTGTTCAAACAGCTCCGGGCTGACCCAAGCAGCTCGGAGCAGTTTTACTCTCTCAGTGTGCGCCTGGCCTTACAAGATTCAATTTTAAGCGTAACATCATACCTACTGTTTTTTCATTTAATAACTTTTAATTATAAAAGGTTGTATATTTTGTATTATGTTACAATAGAAGTTTTGTGATTTTATTTACTTTAATTATTGATATTCAAAATATAATTTATTCAAATTTGTGAAGTAGGTACATGTCATTACTCATTAAATAATAATTATGATATTAAATAAAAAAAGACATAATGTATAAATAATCATTTCTACAAAAAACTTCATATTAAACACATCCATGATTAGATTTAGAGGAAGTGTTAGAAAGACCTGTTTAAAACTTAGTTTATATGTGTCAACAAGTATAATATCCACGAGTATTTCATACTAACCAATAAAAACATCAAAATTATTTTGCTTCGGTATACCAAATATAGAAGTAAATAAATTATAGTAACTTTGAATGAAAAAGTTCAGGATTATATATATATATTTTTTTTTAACTGCCTACCTACAATAAAATAATGAAGATACGCAGTTACATGAAATGATAGATAAGGAATGATCATACATTTTTTATACTTTTATGAAATTTTGAAGACCAATGAAAAATTTCAAAATCACTTTATACTTAAGTAATAATTAAAAGATACCAACTATAATTACAATTTTTAAGCTAGTCAAATAACTTTTATTTTTTTAAAGTTTAGGGATAAAATACAATAATAATAACACATGATTAAAAGGTTAATACTTCTAAGTTTTATTTTAAGTCCAAAACATACTAAAATAATTGCCTTGAATAATATTATAATACACCACCTCTGGAAACATTCTCACTCATACCCTTCAATTTTCCTCAAACAGCCATTAGTATTTTAATTATCTTTAAACTAAAAATATTATAACAGATACAATTAGAAAAATAAACATAGTACTATACTTTAATAGGAGCCTTTGTAAAAACTAGGTTTACTTTTAAATATTATTAATTTGTATTTTTTTTAAATAATGATTCAAATTACTTAGCTGTTAGACACAAATTCGTAAATAATATTCTTGATCATTAGGTAAGTATATATAAACACATTAATTAAATAATTAATATCACAACAAGCATTCTTGTTCAAAAAATACATTGTAATTAGAAAAAATAGTTGAAACATATCCCAATTAAACCTTTCATAGGTATATAACCTATTGAATGTTAAAAAAATAAACCATAAAATATCTAGTTTTAGCTTTTAGATGAAACAAAGAATGGATCGATTTTAAAATTAAGTATTTTTCCAAATTTATAATTTTCTTAAATTAAAAAATTGATGAATTAACACATCCATATATAATATTATATCCGTTAAATAAAACACATTATTTCTTGAGCAGTCAACTTAGTGGCTATCAAAGTGTGAGAAAAACATGAACAAATAATTAAAATTTACCAAAATTTAAGAAAAAGTTGGCTAGGGAAAAATGTTTGAAAAAAAAAGCACAAAAGATAAACAAAAATAGAAATTAGATGTGATAAGAAAAAAATTACTCAAAAACACAAAATTTAATTTTTTAATTTTAACAATTAGGGTAGATATATAATTGTATCTAACCTAAAAATTTGAAAGATCTTTCAAAAACGAATTGAATTATACGTCTATAAATTCATTCTCTATTAATAAAACCCAGATTAAGTTCAACAAGTTAATAGTTTAATGTTAAATTAATGAATGCTTTTAAAAACTAATAATACTTTATTTAAAATTACATTTTAGATAGTGTTATAAAAGTAATATTATGTAAGATGAAAGTCCTAATTACCATGGCAAGTGACCTCTAAATAAAATATAAACAATTAGATAGGTACTGCAACATCAATATTGCCTTATACACAGATAATTTCTTTAAATGTAAAGCAAAAAAAAAAAGTATATTCAAAAAATTACCGATGAATTGGGAAAACAATAAATTAGATGTGATATGATTCTACATAGTATGTGTTTATAAAGTAATCAAATCAAAATGAATTACAAATACATAAATATGTTGATGATGAATAATCGAATAGTTAATTACCTTCATGAGAATATACAGTGGAGATAGTTAGGAAAACAATAGATAGATTCCAGTAATAGTTTTTGGATATCATTGTAGTACAACACTTATTTGAATGTAAGACGAATTGTACGGCGAATAATATTTAATACATAATTAATAACTAGTTATCAAACATGCATGAACTATTTCAAACGGTATGGCAAGAACAGATGCGTATTTTAAGTGAAATGTGTAATCGAAAACAACTGCTGAAGAAGCTGAACTGCTCGGCTACTGGAAATAGTGGATGGTGGAAACAAATAATTATTGGTATTTGGTATTATATTATGTTGATGACGATTATAGATAAGAAATACTATAGTAAGATGCAGGTAGAGTGCGTTGTATACGATTCAACCATGACAAATTTTGTGGAATAAAATAATTATTCCAGTCTTGTTTTTTTTTTTTTTTAATTAAAAAAAACCAACTCGATGCCAAAACAACCTTATCAGTCAACTATATTATGCATTTATTCCCAAAAACTACTGAATAATTTTAAATAGCCAATGAAAGCTTCATAAGTGTATAATAATAATATTATTATCGTGTTGTAGAAAAAATGACGTTATCTTCCTGAATAATATGACGTCACACCTTTGAACCCACATTCTATGACATACATAATTAAGAAGTCCAAAGAGCTTAATAGTTTTATAATTTATTCAACACAATGTAAATATACATGAGTGGACAACATAGTAACATATTTTTATTATGTCTTGTCTATAATTATTATTGTCTGTTATTTTTATTGGTACGACACATAATTTGTTTGAGTTAAAAAAATAATACCTATTTGTTACTATTATTACTACATACTTTAAATAAGTTTCGAAAAATTTCAATATTTTTAAAGCTAAAAATAGAAATTTGAAAATACATTATTTTTCAAAAGTTTATTCCTAATAAATTTTGAATATTCGACAAAAACTGAAAAATTGAAAATTTCATATGACTCTACTCATAATCTTCTCTGACGAATCTTAAAAAATTTGAAAAATAGTGACTCAGGATTTTTTTTTATAAGCATTTAAGTAAATTATCATACGATTTTTACGTAATAAACTGTTTTTACTTCAATTTTCCACTTTATAACAATTTATTTGAAGAAATTGGTCAATCCAAACATAATGAAATTTGAATACAGATAGAATAGAGAGTTTTGAATCTTTTCTATAAAAAAAATTGTCTTCTTTGTCAAATAAAAAAACTTTAGATAATTATGAAAAAAACCTACCGATAATTAGAAGAAAAATGTGAACTTTATTAACGGTATATTTGTAATATTTGACGAAAACTTTTGAACATGTAATATGACCTTAGTATAACCTTACTCATACGCTTCTCTAACGATACTGAAAAAATTTCAAAAATCGCGACACACGGTATATTCAAGCGGTACATATTAATTCTGAAGCTTTGCTCAGAACCGTTTAACTAAAGAAATGACCTATCATTTCTTTAAAATTGATTACACCCATCCCCATTAACTTGTTGCAGGAGGAGCGAAAAATACCCCATAGCGTGAAGTACGTACTTTTTAAAAACGTCTTTAATGTTACCCAACTATCTATTTAATCATATTTTTTTAGTTACTTTTTAAGCCTGATCTTTTATTTTAGTTAACATTATTTGTTCTTGAAATCAGGGGCGGACTGGCCCGGTCCGCTGGTCAGCGGATTTTTTTTTCTCAATCACTTCATTGGAGGTGTGCGACACTGCATGATTTTTTACAGAATTTAATTTTCAATAATGAATGTGCTACAAATGTTAAAAGGTCAAAATCGTTCCAAGTCACCCGGTTTGACGGTATATAAGGTAATATTAAGTTCAGCTTTTACTCAAGTAAGTTTTGAAAGGAGTTTTTCAATACTTAAAACTATAAAAACTAGACTTAGGTCAACTCTTTCTAACGACAAATTAGAAGCATTCATGTTTATGAACCTTGAACGTGGCATGATTGTACCTCATGATATTATAATTGATCGATTAGGTGCCACTTCCACTGAAATGAAAAGGATGCTTATTGGGTAATTTTTATACTTACAAGAATGTTCAGTTATATTTCATATTTAGTGTAAATAAATATATAATTATCAGAATTTGATGTACTTGTATATTTTATTTTTATTTGTTGCAATTATTTATTTAAGAATCATCATTATACTGACAAAATTATTTATAGATATGCATTAAATATTTGTTGTATGATGTGGTTCTTGTAAATCTTGTTTTTTTTGTCTACATAGCAGATAGTTTGTAGTCTGTTCGTGGGCTAGGCCGTGGTACAGTAAAATCACAAACATTTGTAGCCAGTCTTGTAATATTATCATATTTATGTAAGGTAATAACTAATAAATAATCAACAATTACTGTGAGTGATAACTGATAAGCAAACATCATGATTGAATAGTAATTCGATAAAAAAAAAAAAATTAACTTTATTATGTTTATTAATTTTCCCGTAAAAAATGGCCCGAAGTATTAAAATCGCTGACTGGCCTGTCGCCTACCCAGTCCGCCCCTGCTTAAAATTATGCCTTTATTTGCCATGGGAGTTATAACTACTGACTACAACTAACATGCATTTAAGAACAATTCTAAGTTTTTTTTCTAATCTCCCACTAAATTCGAGTACTACCCGAATCACATGTTCTACAGTTTTATCTATGCTTACTGTAGGCATTGTTATATTAGTTGCATCCGACTGGTACTCTTTTCACCTGGCATATTTTCAGTTTCTGGGGATCCCACGCTAACTATTTCGAAATTATAACCATCAGAAATGTCTATCACGCTACATTGCTACAACAACTATCATCTAAAGTATTATATTTAAGCTACTGAGACCTCTGGGATTATTTGACATGGGAATTTTATGTTTACGGAATATTGAACATTCTTTTTAATAAGTTTCTTGAAACTTCTTCAACACTTACAAATGCTTGATGTCGGCAAACTGCTACAGATGTTGAATGCGTTCTTGAGAAGTTGATCAGACGTCCTATGAATGAGTACTCTCGGAATCTCCGTCATTATTGAACGATGAAAATCATGAAGATTCATGGAGATCCCGGGTTTCAGCACCATCATTTTTCCCTGTTTGGGTTTGGACTTTTTAGCACGGATGACGAAGTTTGATTTAAATGAATATTAACACTGTTGAATTAGAATTAGTACTTTATTATGTTTACAAAAATTAACACTCGGTGCAACTTGTACAATATCAACAACAATAACTTAGCATGCATGAGTACTGTCAACGAGTCGCCAGCTAGAAATGGTGTGTCAGAGATCTCGTGAGGAAGCTCTATTTATATGAACAATATTAGCATTGATATTCTGAGTACGTTCATCGACGAACGTCCTGTAACTACGTGTGACTCTGCTTTAATTTTTTAAGAAATCGCTTTCGAGTATTTCTTCTTAAATGAATAATTACTCCTTAGGTGCACGTAATGTTGAAGCACACCTGCACACGACACTATCTATAGTGTCGAAAAGTGTGGTCAATATCCGGTGCGTTTGCAACACCTATAGGTATATATTATGTATCTATAGTCCATCTATCTCATTAAAATTATGTTTATATAGTGTTTGATACAATATATTTAATTTTTGATAGAAAAAATATAAAAATAATACTTACACATTACACTTATATTTATACATACTTACATTTAATTTAATTATTTAACATTAAAATAAAGTCATTAATGTCAATCATCCAGAAAACTACTGTATATAGTAAAATTACTGCATGCATCATAAATTGGTGTTGTTTACCTACAGTAAAATGTAAATGGAATACTCTTCTTATTGATGCAATCATGAACTAATAATACATAAGAAACTGGCTATAAATTACCTATCTTAAATTGTTATAATATTATAAGTGTTAGTGGGTGTAAATTAAAAGCATAGAACAACACTGAAATGGGAAGGTATTTTCAATTTTGTATACATTGCTGTATCATCTCCAAATTCAAATAATTCCCATTTTAATATCATTTTTCTTACGAAAAACGTTAAAAACAGTAATAAGTTATTTTAAATTGGGTTGTTCGATAGGTATTATGTTTAAAAGTTTTTAAATATATTTAATAGCATTTCAGCTACTGGGACTTTTTATTAGTTGCTATTTTATTAGAGTTATTAGTAGGCCTTTCCACTGTTACTCATTTAATACGAACTTATGATTCATGGGTAACTAATAACTGGTAAGTAAGTATCCATGATCGTGTTTGATAATTATTGAGAGGTACCTATACTTATTGAACATTTATCGATAAACTTTTTAAATAAGCATTTGATTAATTTGAAATATTTAAAGATGTATCGTTAATGGTGTATGACGAATCATTTCCTAATAAAAATGCATATAAATAAGCTATTTTAATTATAAAAATGTTTTAAAAATATTATCAATAATCGATTCCATTTCCCATAAACTTTAAGCTCTAAAATAAAACCACGCGCACGCAAAACAGTGCCAAAACATCAATCTAAACAACTTGATTATAGGTATACAGCGTATAGATAATAGATAATATGAGAATTGCATGCATACCTACGACATTGCCTAATTAACATAGTATATGAACTAATAGCTATTAGTTATTAGTATTACCTATCAAAGCAATTTTTTTTTTTTTTTTTTTTTTTTTAATTTATTTGAAGTTTCAACTAAAATTATTACAGGGTAAGTTGTAAGTATTGGAATTCAAGGTCGAAAACTCAAATCAAAAACTTTCGCAACAAAGATAACTTTTTATAAAGTCAGATGGAATATAACCAATATGATACAGGGCCGGATTTAGAACAAGCGCCGCCCTAGGCCCTTTTAAATATGCCGCACCTACCCCAAGAAAAAAAATGTTGTTATTATTTCTAATAAATTTATTTCGTTTTAAATAAATTAGGTCAATAGTCATTATAAACAAAACAAATAATTATAAATTCTAATTAGGTATTAGCATAATACATTTTTTTATCTTAATCTTAAAATAATCTCATCAATCTTAATCTTTTATCTTAGTTATTTATAACATTTTACCACGAACTTTTTTAGACGCGAAATCGTCGATTGTATCATCATAATTTATACTTCGAAGCATTTCAGGTTCTATGTGTAGCACCTATTGATGTCGCGTTTTATCTATCCCAACAAAAACAGTACGCCAAACTCCGTGTAAAAAAACGCTCAGTATAAAAAAAACCACTTCAAAAAGTTGTGATATCATTTTATAGCTATGTATTTAAACTATATAGGAATAGATATATTATTATAATTTATGTTAAAATTCACTGCTTATAAATTGAACTTAGCTGGTGACTTTAAAATTATAACACTTAATTAGTAATTTATAACAATTAATTTATATAAAACTTAATTAGTGTCACTCATTTTCAAATATAACATGTAGGTATACTCAATACGAAATGAATTCTCATGAGTTTTAAATAATGTTACCAGCTAAGTTCAATTTATAAGCAGTGAATTTTAACATAAATTATAATAATATATCTATTCCTATATACATAGCAATAAAATGATATCACAACTTTTTGAGGTGGTTTTTTTTATACTGAGCGTTTTTTTACACGGAGTTTGGCGTAGTGTTTTTGTTGGGATATCACAAATTTTTTTTATGTTATTATTATTATTATTATTGTTGTTGTTGTTGTTGTTGTAAGAATTATTATTAAATATAATAATATCAGGTTATAATACAGTGGCCTACGGAAGTCAATAAGACGTATAACGCTGGACGTGCATAACAGACAGCGGTTGACGCGAGAAAGAACAATATTGAATATACAATACATAGTACATAATATTATCACAGAATAAATGAAATTATTTATTCTGTGATATTATTATGATATTATCGCGTTATAATCGCACCGCGAGCCGTTACGTCATAGAGTAAAAACCTCTATGCGTTACGTATTAACTGGAAACACCGCCGCTGCAAGTGCTGTAGCGCATTCGCAGCGCGTCGCGCAGCCGAGTGAAAATGACAAAGCACGCGCGGGTGTGTATCTCCTCAGTGGGCGGGGAACTTCATGCGGGCCGTAGGGAATATTATCGAATAACATTTTCTTTTTTACCATAAAAATTCATAATATATTTGGCTATAACTCCATTTATAATGTTCAAATCGGATTAAAAAGTGCAGCATTTCCTTCTACGGAACATTTCCAATAAGATTGGTGCATTGTCAAACTAAATTATTCTACAAGAAATTAGATATGCATTGTCAACTATTTATTTTCGTGATTTCCGATGCTTCCTGTAATTATACCCGGCAGTTGTCGCGCGTTGTGATTGCCGATGCGTTCATTTTAAGGCGTTTTTTTTATACTTAGCGCGACCCTGCCGGGTCGTTGGATCTGACTCCAAAGTTGTACGAAGATGCGATTTTACTCTTTTCAATGCTGAAAACGACCGCTCTGCTGTACCATTTGTTGCAAACGTTGCACAAATACATACGTAACGCTGTTGTGACGTTTGGGTAAATATCTATTAAATCGTTTGTATACAACATCATACAAAGTTCTTGAACGTTTCTTTTGTCAGATTTAAAAAAAATGATCACGCAAATGAAGACATTCATTTGTAAATGATTCTTCAATATCATTAGGATATTGTTCTATTAGTGCCCTAGTATTTTCAGAAATAATGTGCGATGTGGATTCACAATATCTCTAGCAAATTTCTATATATTATATTATAGTATTATCATAATTACTTTTAGGAACAACTTATATTATGTACCAGGGTAGGTAAAGGTAAGATACCTGTCTTTTCTTTATAGCTCACAGTACGAGAAAATTGAATTTGTGTTATTGACATTTTCAGTGTCACGTGCCCGTATATTTTACACACAGATATCTATATACTATAATATTAAATATTATTTATGTTACTATTAAATATTATATAATATTAATTTACGCAGTTACAAAAATGCGTAATATATATATATATATAAATATATGATACAAATGTATAACCAGATTGGTCGTTTATACATTGTTACACATACATTACTACACTAACCTTTTTCCTTCCCATTCTCACAGACTTAAGACTGTTTAAGATCTATGATCATTGGCATTTTTTAAAAATATTTCTAATAAATATTTTTATTTTATATAGATTTTGACAAATAAAATTAAACACTTCTAATGTACACTACCTCAAAGTTTCTGACTTTGACATAAAGATCACGTTATTAAAAACTGAGACGGGTGATGATAACTAAGTCAGCCACACTCACTCGCTCCGCTCATTACGAGGAAGACTTGCTGCGCGAGCCCAGTCACATCGGTAACGACCCTTGATTTTTTGTGAAACACCAGTATCTAATAAATTATTGAAGTAATTAAAATATTCCAGGACTCAATTGGTAAAATACCTAAAATACTCCAGGACTCTGATAGAATATTATCAATATGATTTACTTTATTGTCTAGGACTCTTCTCGGATTCGCTGAGATAATTTAGATACCTACATAAATTTTTTATGTATGATATGAGTTGATACAATATCTGTATAAGTATTATTTACAATAAAATAACAAAGATAAAGTAGGGTAAAATTGAATAAATTGATATATTATTATTAATTAATAGTTAAATATAATAAATTATGTATGTATTGTTTTTAATACAACTTAATAATGTTTAATAATTAATGTTTTAATATATCTGACGTGGTCATTTTTTTACTTACTTCGATAAAACTAATCACAGCCGAGAAAAGATTCGCCGTAGGTGTTTTAGTTGTTAATTTTTTACTTAACTAACTAAAAAATTTCAAAAATTGTACAGAAATTTATTACTAACGTTTTGCTACATTCTTATACAATTTTTCCGGAATCAACTATTTTTACATCAATTTTCAACTTTAAATGTATATAAAATATTATTAGTTCATCTCATAATTATAAATCTATAAATACAGTAGAAGAACATGAGTTAAACGAGTGCTATGATTATTAAAGCAAAAGATCCCCTGGAAGAAGAAGAACATCGTGGCTAGCCAACCTCAGAACATGGTTCGAAAAAAGTTCAATAGAACTATTTCGGAGCGCAACTAATAAAACTCGTATATCAATGAAGATCGCCAACATCCGAAATGGATCGGCACACTAAGAAGAAGATGATTATTAATTTAAGATTATAGATCCCAGCCTTAGATTCTTATAGAAATATAAAATCAATAAATATTTATAAAATATAAAAATAATAAAAATATATTCTATTAACAATGATATAATGCTAACTGTAAAGCACGATAAAAAGGTCTTTTTGTTGTCATTCTCATCAATTTACATCAATGAATATAGATAGCGCTTCGGCGGTCTTAGTGGGGATGGGTCATAGAGTAATATTACTCTATGGGATGGGTACAGTTCTTCCCCCTGATAAGGAAATTATAATAATATTATCTATAGCCGTGCTAACTACTCTTGTCTTTTGTTATCAAAACAACCCGGGTTATCGTCCACTATCGAACATCAGCCATGAGAACAACTGAAATGTAATAACTTTAAGTAAACATTAATCATTTAACCATTGACTGATAGACTGTAACACGCGTATTAAAAATAATCATTAAAATATTTTAAAAGCTCGTGATATTTTATGACTATTTACTATGGCTTTTCGAATTATTACTAAATGCCGCATGCTTCAAAACATTGTTGGCGTAATACGTCCAACGAATATAAGGTAAACTAATTAGGTATTATGTATTATAATTGTTTCCTTCTTATTGTACTATACTTGTTTCATATATGTATTATTACTGTGATATTATGTTACTCATATTCATTACAGAACTAATGGTATTCACACGTCAACTGTTCATCGCAATTTAATGGAATTTTTTGATGATAAAAAAAATTGGGCTGCTGACCAAGTAAAAGTTGGAAGATCGTGGAGACAAGATGAGCTTCGCATTAAAAGCAATCAAGATTTACATAAACTTTGGTATTGAAAGTTTCATTATTTAAGAAATGTTGGAACCAATCTGTTTTACCATAAATTATTCCAACTAACTCAATGTAGTACCAACTTATCTATTATGAAATTGTACACTGGAAATGATTGGACACATTTAAGTTTCTAGTAACAATGGTTTATTAAGTTTGTTTATTGAAAAGTATTAAAAACAAAGATAATCGCAAAATAATTATTTTATAACACAAAAAAAAAATTCTGTAAACCATTAATAGCATAATCGAAATATCTTTTAATTTAATAATTGAAAAAAAAATTAATTTTTTTGTGAAAATATAAAAACTTTTTCTTTAATATTTTAAACTTTGACCTGTGTATCTGGAGGAATTAAAGAAGTTCAAACCAGTCTGCATTTGACATTTTTTAATTAGATACTATTATATCTACGTTATAAAAATAGAAAAACTAGGTATTTTTTTAAAATTTCAATTCTGGGGTAACAATTGTTTTATGATTTATAATCAAACTTAATTAACCTATGACCAATTTTCTATCCATCAGGTTTGTATTATTAAAAGAACGCAATATGTTATTAACAATGGAAGAAGAATGCAAAAATCAATTTGAATTATTCCCAAATCCAGAACGAATTGATAAGGTTTGTATTACATAGATTGCACTTGGTTATTGTGATTTTTAAATTTGTTGTTTAGAGTAATTATTACATTAATATTTTTAATAGGTTGAAGAAAGTATGAAAAATTTAGAAACTGTTGTACGAGAACGTAATAAAGCTTATTACGACCTAGAAGTTGGAGAATCTGGAGAAAGACCTGGACAAGTAGTAACTAATATATTAGGTAAATCACTTAAAAGTAAAATAAATGTACAATTGTAGTTTTGTATGTAAATTGTATAATGCAGAATATATTATTTCTTAAATTTCTATTATATAACAATATTCTGTTACATTTTCCTCTGAAAATATAAAAAAAAAAACCATAATATATCAAATTCGGAAATTAATCTCTTCATTTTTTGTTTTACCTTTAATTTAATTAAAAATGTAACTTTTAACTTTTGTTAAGAATTAAAAATCTTAGACTTTTTTCATGTAAAAACGTATTATAAAAGTAATAAAATTAATTTGAAAATGTAATCAAACCGAAACTGTATAATCTACTAGTTTGTTTTATATCTAATTTTTAAATATTAATTTATAATTTTAGGATTAAGATTTTACTATCGTAAATTTGAACATCTTATACCAAAGTTTTTAAATAAACAGTGGAGGCAAAGACATACATTTAATGTTGTTAATGGAAACATTGAGAAATTCCAACGATTGTACAGAGAAAAATTACATAACATTAAAAGAAAAAGTGCTAAGTAAGTATCTAGTATAATAAAATAATTTATCATAATAATAATTAATAAAATTAAATTTGATACGTGCGTTTAAACTTATTTAGGCTCATTCAAAATACTTGACTTTTTTTTCTTTACATTAATTATTAAAAATTATTTAATAATATATTCTTATTATTTTTACGTAGAATAAAGTTGACATAAACAAAAAAAATCTAAAATATAATTTTAATTTATAAATTTGATGAACATAATTTAAGATTTACATGTATAACAGTTTACGTTTATATATTATAATATAAATTTAAGGATCATATATTTTTTATTGTATATTTGTCTCACAACTTTTGTATTCAAAAAATTACAATGTTAAAGATAGCTATTTCAACTTAGTATAGTTGAATAAAACACTTGCCTATACCTATACCTAACCTTGTAGATTTTTAATAGGTACAGTGATGAAAAAAAAAAATTAAATCCCCTGTGGTATTATGATAATATTATTTTAACACTTGACTTAAGCATTGAATTATTTAGAAATATGATCCATTTACAATTTTAAGAGAAAATATTTGCATATATACATTGTATTCTGTAAATAATAACAAATAATACTGTTAATTCCATCAGTTTCTTTCAATATTCATGCTGCTTGTATGGTAATCTGAACTTCTTTATGCCCTGTTAATTCATTTCCTAATACATCTGATTAGACTTCTTAATTTTGGCTATATGTGTACTTTATGTGTGTTGACTATATGTAAAAATAATACGGGTATAATGGATTCTAATAAAGTTGAAATATAATTATCTTGAATTAAATTTTACTTTTAAATTTTTTGATGATTAATTTAAAAATATTAGAAATAGTTCTAACGAATTAAAACATTAATATTTACATGCATATTTTTATGTACAATTTATTTTGTTACTTATGTTCAATAAATTGCTACAATATGATATATATATATATTAACTATTATTGTTTACAATTTAATAAAATATTTCATAAAAATAATTTATTTTATATAATAATGCTGATGTGTATTTTTTTTTAAGCCGTGACAAAAACCATGTGATTCATCTAATGAAACGTTTTCCAAACATGGACATGGAAGCAGTCCAACAACAATACCCTTCAGTAGATATTAAAAAAATTAAAAACTATAGTAATGTTCGGGGTCATTATGTACCTTAAAGTTTTTAAAAATTTCTACTGTATTTAGTTAATTATTATTTAAGTGAATAAAATGACATAATATGTATTATATTGTAATTATTTTTAATTAATTAAATTGGTTTTAATTAAGATAGTAAATATTTTACAAAAAAATACATACATTTTTTTTCATATACAGATCATAATATATGAATTATTAACAGTTACAAGTGGTTATATTTTATTTCCAAATATGTTTTGTATTTCAATTTGTTGGTAAGTTATTACATGCAAGGTTTTTATATAAATTATATTAATAAAAAAGTATTAATTAATCATTTGTTAATTAAAATTGTTTGTTATAAATGAATTTATTATTAATACAATAAATGAATGTGTTACAATAGGTTGATCAGGCGTTTATCAACAGGCCTTATAGAGATATAATTATTTATAGTTTAAGATGGCCCATTTTTAAATCAACCCACTAGGCTTAATTTGGTTTTCCTATCAATTTATACGATCTGTTAATGTATACACAATGATTTTAATTTTTGAGCATCTTTTGTGATTTCGGTCATAACTAAATTAAATAAACATGGGCTTAAAGAGTCCTGTTATACACCTACATTTATACATGCCTCCGTATATATCTTTTATTTTATTTACTTATCTATTATTTCCCCTAGGGATTCTTTTGCAAAACTTAACATAAAAATACCGTGTTTGTACTTAGATTTTTCTTTTCTCTAAATACTATACAATCTCCCTTGTACTCTAATTTTAACCGCGGTGCTAATATTTTTGGAATAAATCCAGACAACAAATGTGCAATTATTCTCAAGTTCAATATTTTCACAAAACTGCTGAATATGTATTTTTTTAATTGTATTATTTAACTAGTAAAAACTTTTTATTAAATACTACTTTTTAGGTAATTTTTAGAATAATCAAATTTTGTAAAAATGCCATCAGTCCTTTGAATTTTAATCAAAACTTGAATATTTAATGCATTAAAACAGGGGTTCTTAACCGGTGGTCCATGGACCCCTAAGGGGTCCGTAGATGGTTACCCGGGGATCCACGGACTGATTTGCGTTTTTTTTTTTTTTTTTCAAAAATACCCAAAATTAAATTTATGCATGAAATTATTTTATTTATTTTATACATTTTAAATTGGACATCAAGGATGATATGCGTGTTGCCCTGTCCAATACAGTCCCAGATTTCAAGAAAATAATTCTATCGAAACAACAACAAACCTCCCACTGAAGTCTAAACTCTAAAATTTTAATAAACTCAAAACCGTAAAATCTCTCTTATGTATCCACTATGTCAGTAACTATGTACGTATGTAACTTAAAGTTTTTGTATTATCATTAAAAATTATTAAAATGAAAAACTAAATTGGTTTTTTTTAAGGAGGGGGGGGGTCCGTGATTATACCTTTTACTTGAAAGGGGTCCATGATTTAAAAAAGGTTAAGAACCTATGCATTAAAATATAAATGGTATATGAAATCGCCAAAATGATTTACAATTGTTAATAATTTTTATCAATTCAAGTATTTACTAATTTTGTTATGATAAATTACTTTGTATATTGTTATATATTGAAGACACCACGACAAACTATCATCTAAATTCTAAATTAACCATCTTTCTTAAAAAAAATAAAATGTTCAACAAATTTTGTTTAGTAAATAAAACTTATTGATAAATACAATAGTCCATTCTGTCAATGTACAAGTAATACCTACAAACATATTTTATTGTTAATCTTGATATTGTACAACTGGTAAAAAAATAATAATAATAATATCTGTTGTTTGAATATTGGCTAATACATAACATTATTCAATTTTAAGAAATTTAATTTTTTTCATTGAAAATAGGTATTCATCCCCACACCCTCAGTATTTCCCCCTTCCACCTCTTAGACATTAGATAGATTTTTTAATTAGTCAAATATGATAAATCCATTATTTTTATAAATACCTACTTAAGTAAATACCTCATCATTGAAGATTCAAATTAAGGTAAAAATAAGTTTAAAGCTGTTTTGCCGTTCAACATGTATTTTTTTTTTATAATGTCTATTATATTACGTATGTACCAATGTTTTTGTATTATTTTATAAAATATTGACTATTTGTCGCATCACTATTTATCATATAGGTAATGAAGTTTTCAGAAAGTTACTGATTGAAATCTTTAACAATAAATTTAAATTATACTGTTACTGTGAAAAGAATAGATAGGTATGATTCAATTTTTTTTTTTTTGTGACTTTTAATAGATGACTTAAACACTCTCAAACAAATGATAATAATAATAATTATAATTATAACCAGGGCCAGCATAAGAGGGAGGGCAAACTGCTACGTGCCTCGAGCCTCGTGCATTTTGGGGCCTCGTGATTTTTGAAATGTCACTAGCAAAATAATCGTTTTTTTCTATTTCGTGATAGTAAATTATATACAAGTAAATTTTCATATATCATACATATTAAACAAAATACGTAGGTAATAGGTATATTTTTCATTTATACTAATTGTATAAATTATTAATTGAATTAGATTTCTCATTGATTTAATGTTATTAGATACATTATTTATCCATTGACGGTCGTTAGACGAAATGATTAGTCACCTGATTAATTTTAATACGTCACTGAAACAAATGGAAAAATGTTCGGCAATTGATGTTATCGAAAATGTATACGACTCAATCAAGTCTAAACCCATTAATAATAAAAATCATAATTACATACATTAATAAAATATCTATTAATATATATATATATATGTGTATGTATTTACACGGTTGGACTAAGTGAGTGCCTGAGACGACTGTACAGAGTCTGAGATCTCAAAAGAGAAATGTACCTACCTGATAAAACTATGAAGAGCATTTTTTTTATGACTGTGAATCTATTACAATATGAAAATCCTATATTGGAAAAAAATGTAGGTTGGTACCCAATTATTACTGGTCCTCGTCTTATCGATGTTTTATCGATATTTTTCAATGAAACATTATTGTAATTATGTGCTTTAAAGCAATATGTACTGTATTGTATGGTTACCTTAAAAAGAAAACGGTGATTGAAAATTGGAAAAGGGCCCCCAGAGAAACTACGACAGAAATGAATTGACAGTGATGATGGATTTCAAAAGTATAAATACCTGTTTCCAATTTCCGATTTCCAAGATGGCATCAGTGTAGAAACGACAAAGGATCTTAATGGTCCGTTTTAATTAGCTGGGAGAAAAGATTGATGTTGTAACGAGGTCTTTACGCAGGGACGTAATTATAGCTTTTTTAATTGTAGGCCTACGGAAATTTCCTTTCTATATATTACTCATTTGACATTTCAATTTGAAAATATAAAAGCTACTGTCTAATTATATGCATTTGTATGGTGATTTAAAGAAAGAATTTTGTTTTACAACTTGACAATTAAAGTCAAAATGAATACCTACTTAAAAGAACCTGTTCTATCAATGTAGCTATTATTTTACATCAAACTTTGTTTTTGTAAATAAATCAATACAATTATTATAGATGAATTCCTTCAACATTTCACTTCTTATTCAGATTAATGCTTTGGCGTTAGGTTTGCTCTTGAGTAATTTTTCATTCGTTTTGACATAAAATACCTACCTAAATACTATAGTATCCAAAATATGTACCTTGGGTATACTGATAATTATTCTAACTGCAATGTTTACACATAGAAATATTTCATTATTTCCAATTACTATTCATGTGAATATTACAAAGTGTACTTAGTAAGAAATAACTATTCATACATAAGCACAACTAGACATTAAAACCAGGAAATGCTTAAGCTCCACTTTTTTTTTGGAACTGGTCAGTGAACCTACCTACCCTTACACCTTTTTTACATTATGTCAGTATGTCATTATCGTGACGCAAATTTCTCTAGGGGAAAATCATATCACTAATTAACCAACAATATAAAAATTAGGTTTGGAATGAGACTTTTGGAGGCCCAGGGTAAATCATAGTTGGGAAGTCCACACGTTTAGAAAAATTATTATTCAAATATATAGTGCTTAATGATATAATTTTAAATAGAACTTTAAATTATTTTAATGGTTGTGGGTTTCCGGAGACCTTCTTTGTTTTTATAGAGTTATACCCTTCCCTCTAAGGAAATATTTCCGTAAGCGAATAAGGTTTTACCGTCTTAGTAACAACTAAAATATTTGCCCTCTGCCATTTAGGTCTGCGCGTGCCTATGCATACAACTATATAAATAATAAATACATAATCGTTATTTACACCTTCAGGCACACATATCTTGCACTGATTTTAAATTCTGCATGGAAGTTTTTAACAGAAACAAACTGTAGTTTAAGTCATAGTTGAGATCCACCGAGTCTCCTTCTTTTTTCGATACTATTTATTAAAATTATTTTTAAATGCTATGTAAATGAGATGCTAACTTTTTTTCGAACTCTCTTCGCATAATTTATATTTTTTCTCGTATCAATATTTTTTTTCGAATATGCAGTTTGTTTTGTATTGCTAGTGGCTTCATTGAAAGATTCGATTTTGATTATATGCTTTTGAACCCGTGCGCGTTCATGTTTTATTGGTAAAATGCAATGTATTAAAAAAATATCTATTAGTTAACGATGATAGAAGAAGTTTGACCTTCGTCTCTTTGTTTCTTCAATAATACAATGACTGCGAGTATACTTTTGTACTGTATATTACAACACCTTATGAGATACACTATTCTCACGATTGGGTATATTAGTATGAACGCGTGATGATGATAATGTATAGATAGGTATGCAGTAGGTATATAGAGTTTATAATTGTATAAGATTTTAATTTTGATGTCTATTAAATTCAGATAATAGCAAAATGTTATGCAATAAAAACGAAAACAAATAAAAGTTTTATATTTAGTTGGACTTTTTTCAATTTTGTTTGAAAATCGTTTTTTTAACCATTAACTCCCATATATATTATTTTGAACATTTCAAGTCTTAATTAATTAAATTTTAGCTCAATATTAGTATAATTTAAAGATGTTTCATTATTCATTGAAATAATCTATTTTCTGAATTACAAAACTAAAAAACTGGTAAGTGAGATGATGGTGGTACAAGTTCGTCCTTCGTCCCTTCGGTCTTCGGACAAGATATTGGTGATGAATGTATTAAGTTTTAAAGAAATGATGACTCATTTCTTTAGTATAAAACGATTCTGAGCAAAGTTTCAGTGTAATATAAATTATAATATATTATTATTTAAATACTGTTTACGTATTTTACGGTTATTTGTATAATTTTTGGTGAGGTTTTTTGTAATTAATCCCTCATAAAATATTCAATTAGATATAACTCATTTAAACTTCAATTGTTATAACAATTATAACTCATTAGAAATAAACTTAAAAGAAATCAGACAATATCGAAAAAATCGTATAATAATTTATTAAAGTGTGTAAAAAAAAAATCCTGACTAACGATTTTTGAACTTTTGTTAGGATAATTAGGTAGGTATATGAGTAAGGTCATATTAAATTTTCAGAACTTTTTGTCAAATATTTAAAATTATATCACATAAAAACTTTCAAACAATTTGGTAAATTAAAAGTTCTATATTTAAGTCAAAAGTGCTATAATTGTTCTGAAAATGTTGTCCAATATAAAAAATTATGTATTTGATATTGGATAAAATTTTCAAGTTTCTAGCTTCAATACTTTTCGATTTATGACTAAATACCTAAAATCTGAACAGTGAAAATCTCGTTTACGGCGGATTTTTACCGATTTTACCGTTTTTACTCAGTTTTTCGATCGTTATTCTTGATTACTAGAAAAACTATGGAGATTTTGGAAAAATGACCTCTCTAAAGTACCATCTCAGTTCAATTTCGAATCTAAAAAGTTGCTGGACGAAACTTTTGGATACGGATTTCTGTACGAAAAAGTGTTTACAGAAAAAAAAAAATAAAAAAAAGCTGGTAAGATAATGGTGGTGGAAGTTCGTCCTTCGTCGCTTCGCTCCTCGGACAAGATAATGGTGAGGAGTGTATAGCACTTTCTATCATGGGATCACCTAACCTAACCTCGGACAAGATATTGGTGATGAATGTATTAAGTTTTAAAGAAATGATGACTCATTTCTTTAGTATAAAACGATTCTGAGCAAAGCTTCAGTGTAATATAATATATTATTTATATACTGTTTACGTATTTTTCGGTTATTTGTCTGATTTTTGGTGAGTTTTTTCGTTATTAAACCCTCATAAAATATTCAATTTTTAACTCGTTAGAAATTTTCTGTTACCAAAAGATTCGAAACATGTTTTTATATCTATATTCCAAGTTTCAATGTGATCGGACACACCAAAAAAGATTTATACAGATTTTAAGTTGAAAATTAACGTAAAAACAGTCGATATTCATATACGAATTTATATGAATTTGTTAAAACGTGTATAAAAAAAAATCCTGACTAACGATTTTTGAACTTTTGTTAGGATAATTAGGTAGGTATATGAGTAAGGTCATATTAAATTTTCAGAACTTTTTGTCAAATATTTAAAATTATATTACATAAAAACTTTCAAACAATTTGGTAAATTAAAAGTTCTATATTTAAGTCAAAAGTGCTATAATTGTTCTGAAAATGTTTTCCAATATAAAAAAGTATGTATTTGATATTGGATAAAATTTTCAAGTTTCTAGCTTCAATACTTTTCGATTTATGACTAAATACCTAAAATCTGAACAGTGAAAATCTCGTTTACGGCGGATTTTTACCGATTTTACCGTTTTTACTCAGTTTTTCGATCGTTATTTTTGATTACTGGAAAAACTATGGAGATTTTGGAAAAATGACCTCTCTAAAGTACCATCTCAGTTCAATTTCGAATCTAAAAAGTTGCTGGACGAAACTTTTGGACAAGGATTTCTATACGAAAAAGTGTTTACAGAAAAAAAAAAACCGGGCAAGTGCGAGTTGGACTCGCGCACCGAGGGTTCCGTACAAACCTGATTGCGTTGACATAAAAGTTTGATTTTGTTACAGTTTAAAGGTATTATAGACTTAAGTATTTAGTATGAATTTTAATTTAATACCTCATCGCGTTCATGAGATAAGGAGTAGTAACTTTGAAATTTTCAAAATTGTCAAAAATATTTTTCAAAAATATTTTTTTTTTATATGATGAAACTAAAAATTTACGGTTTTCGTAATTTTTCCTATATCTGTACTATAAGACGTGACTTCGTACGAAATTTCAAGATTCTAAGTTCACAGGAAGTACCCTGTAGGTTTTGATTCCCGTGCGAGTTTCGAAAATTTGACAGACGGACGGACGATATGCGGCTTAAATTGTTATTATTTCTTTCGATTGCGTTGACATAAAAGTTTGATTTTGTTACAGTTTAAAGGTATTATAGACTTAAGTATTTAATATGAATTTTAATTTAATACCTCAACGCGTTCATGAGATAAGGAGTAGTAACTTTGAAATTTTCAAAATTGTCAAAAATATTTTTCAAAAATATTTTTTTTTTATATGATGAAACTAAAAATTTACGGTTTTCGTAATTTTTCCTATATCTGTACTATATGACGTGACTTCGTACGAAATTTCAAGATTCTAAGTTCACGGGAAGTACCCTGTAGGTTTTGATTCCCGTGCGAGTTTCGAAAATTTGCGGAAATTTGCGGCCTAAATGGCTGTATCTTTTGATTGCGTTGGCTTAGAAGGTTGATTTTTCTACAGCTTCCAGGGACAGTAGACCTGAGTATCATATACAAATTTCAGTTTGATACCTCCACGCGTTCCTGAGAAAAACGCTCTTGACAGACGGACGGACGGACGGACAACAAAGTGATGTTATAAGGGTTCCGTTTTTTTCTTTTGAAGTACGGAACCCTAAAAAAGAAAAAAAAAAAAAAAAAAAAGAAAAAAAAAAAAAAATAAACATCATTGTAAAACCATAAGATCCTTCGCTTCACTCAGAATCTAAAAAAAAATAAACATCATTGTAAAACCATAAGATCCTTCGCTTCACTCAGAATCTAAAATACTTTTAAATACAAAATGGTAGAACTGATATTTTAAATTTGTTTACACAGGCAGAAGTATTCGTATACGTAATCCAATATATAGTTTTTGATTTATAATTCAAATTACAAATTTTATAAAATAATAACATAAAAAAACTGTTGTTTTTTGTAATGATAATAATAATTATTAGAGTTATAATTCAAACTTAAAACATGTATAAAAAAATAAACCACAATTCCAAGTCTTATGAAACTTTTAATATGGGTAGAAAATATGGTAAATCTATTGATCTGAAAAAAATATTGTGCACGTGAAATTTTTTTAAATTTTGAAGATAAAAAATTTAAAAATAACAATTCCAAAAGTCCATATTTCATTCAGAAGTAATATTTTTTTAATTCTATCAATACTAAGTAATATTATTACTTATTTTGGAAAAAAATTTAAGTTTATGATACCATTATTTTTATGTAACCATTACGGCAAAATAACAAAAAATAACTTTGTATAAATTGCATAAACGACAAATATTACAAAATTTACTAATTTTTTCGGAATACTTTTTTCTCGTGCTTTGAAAAAACACAATAACGACATTTGAAAATAGCAACAAGATGCTATTTCTGATATATTAGGGGGCTTTATGAAACCTCAATCTTAGACCTCTCTAATGAAATGTGATTTACGAACCAAACAAATAATACATCGCATGAAGAGTTACACCACAATTATTATAGAGGCCAGAATCGGTTTTTTTTATGTTCTTTATGACTTTGATTCAAGTTAAAAATTCAGTTTTATGTTTGTATACTTTTTTCATATTCAATTCATTTTTCAGTTATGAAAATAAATTATTAATTCTATTATCTAATAGGTAATTAGTAATTATTTTATGTTAATCAGTATAAAGAAAATGTACATAACCATATACTATAGTGATTTTTAATATAACTTTAAATTATTAAAAATTATAATTATAAATATAGGTAAAAAAATCATTTTTTTAAAATTCTAATTTTAAACGCGTATAAAAAAATTAATTTATTAAAGATTTTGAAGTGCTGTTCATAAAGAACATGCATAATATTTTATTAAATTTTCAGATTTATATATAAAGAGTTAAACATAGTATCATATAAATAGTAAATAGTATCAGATAAAAACTAAAAAAATAAGATTGTTTCATTAATTTTATTTCTAAAGTAGTTTAAATTTAATTAATTTTTTTTAAATGTAGCATCCACTCAAGTATACATAAAAAATTACAAATATTTGGTTGGAATTCCAAATTTCTAATTAGTATTTTTTGGGATTACGATGAAATATTTCACGAAAATCGTTAAGCACGTTTTATGGCTTTTAATTTATTTTCCAGTAATTTTACCTAAATATTGGATAAACTATTAAGAATATCAAAAATTCAAAAATTATTTTAAAATGCATTGTTTTTTTCACTCAGAATCTAAAAAGGAAACGAAAAATAAACAAATAAATACACACACACACACACACACACACACACACACACACACACACACACACACACACACACACACACACACACACACACACACACACACACACACACACACACAAATTTAATAGAAATGTATTCATCTCAAAGCATAATTATTTTATTATATATGATACCTAGTAGCTTATGTATTATATACTATTGGTAATGCCTTCAAATTATT
Source organism: Therioaphis trifolii (assembly GCA_027580255.1). Lineage (NCBI taxonomy): Eukaryota > Metazoa > Arthropoda > Insecta > Hemiptera > Aphididae > Therioaphis > Therioaphis trifolii. The sequence goes on along the minus strand of CM050411.1, from coordinate 32,430,521 downwards.
ACTTATTGCTAATATTATTATATGTAAATTGCAAGAACAACCAATTGGGAAAATGTGTTGAACAATCGAGTTTTTAATTATTATATATAACTTGTTTTGTGTTTTTATTTATTTTTATTTTTTATTATCTATAGATGTCAGTAAATAATAGACACCTACACAGTTACACCACTAATGCAATGAGTATTCAAATTAAACTGTAAAAGTTTTTTTAGTTTTTCAAATATATTTAATACTATAAAATACACGCCTATTGTCATTTTAAAATATTTAAATTAATAATTTTTTTTAAAATTAATACACCTATAAATAAAATCTATACAAGAAACATTAAAGCTTTGATTACAGTTAAAGCGTGACAACCAGTTTAATCGAAAATCCATTATAATTTACAAACATTATTTGCATTTTAATATATTTCTGAGCATAATCGATCATTTTGCATACGTTTAAGTTGTTTATTAAACTACGTACATACCATCTACATACTGTTATGGAGACTGGTAGAAAGTAGTTGGTAGATGAATTGGTACCTAGGTAGGTTTTACTAAGTCTATAGGTACCTTGTCGGTATTTGTTAGTATACGGCGTCGACGCTCACGGTGCGCACTTATATTCACTGCGTATTTCATCTTTAAACTATTTTTTAGTATTAATTTTTGTTTTTTAAGAAATATTTGCGCATATATTAATGCTATATTAATGTGATTAACTCGAAAAACATGATCCAGGATACTAGGTACCTTATATAATTATTTATCAACATTTAAGTTAATAAGTAAAGGTAACATTCTAACATAGTTAATGATAATTTTAAGATCAAGATTTTTTTTTAAAAAAAAGGATTCATTAAATTTTTTGTCTTATTAACATTAAGTTATTCAATTATTAATTTTTTTATAATGCTATATAACGCTCATTAAAATAAATGTTCAGATGTATCAATTTTTCAATTGTAATATTAAAATCGAAATTTACCACGAAACTGATTTACACAATTTATTTTCAATTTTTTTTTCATTATTATTAATTTTCTAGAAAGTCCAGAAAATAATTATTTCAATCAAATTTGACAGGGAATTTACCTAAACTAATCTAAAAACTAATGCTCACTCGACCAAGATGATGTATTAACTACCAACTTATATATGTGTTTATTAATTTATATTAAACATGTTGGTAAATAGAAATTTAAAACATAAAATTTGAAAACAATACACCAAAGCTCATTTCAAATTTTATGAGGTTAATAAAGCGTGTTTAATATTTAATTAAAATTTTGTTTACGTATATTTTAAGCATTAAAATAACATGTTATACGTTTTAAAATCATAATAGAATTATATCATGACCATGTTTCGGCATTCCCCGTACTATACTAAGTGATTTGTGTCTATTGTACTTTCATTAGTATACTTGGCATATATCATATGAGACTTATATACAAATATACAGAGTGATTCAAGTATAAACTGCGCTGTTTCCATAAAATACATATTTTCGCTATGATTTAAGATTTAACACGTTTAATATGAATACAGATATCAGTTTGTCAAACCTATTTAAAATAAATAATGAAAGAAGGAAAATTAAAAACTGTTTATTATTAACACAAAAATACACTATTATATCAATTTAATACTTATTGGTGTAATATATTGTAAATTTTTAAAATATGCATTAGTTTATTCTTTCCTATTTTCATTTATATTTGTATGTATTTTTCAATATTAATGAAAATAAAAATAAAAAAATAGGTATATTGTAGCCAGTTGATATATACATTGTACATTATAATAATTATACATAGATATTAAATAGGTACATTTAAGTTACTCAGTATGTAGTATTCTACTATTTCTAAGCAAATATTCATTTATTTATTATGTATAAATAAATAATTTAAGAGATTTGTAGAAGCTAATGATTTATTTAATTAAAGAATAATAATATTATTATAAAAATTAAATTTAAATGTATTGCTACAAATCATAATGATCTGAAAAACTGTTCCTTATTATACGTATTTTAGACAATTATTCTAAAATAAATTAAATTCATTGTCAATAGATAGTAACATATACCTAGACACAAAAATAATATAGAAATGTAATAAATATGTTAAGAATGTTTTTTTAAAAATTAATCAGTCATAATATATTCCATAATCACCAACTCATTTTTTTACTAGTAGGTATACAGTTTATCATTTATTTTAGTATTATCATTTTTGAATATCTGGTGAACTAAATTAGTTTGTTAGATATATTCGCATCATACTAATATTACCATACTAAAGACAGTACTAACTTAAATTTTCAAAACTTGAATAAACTCTTGGTTATTAATTTATTCGAATTTAATAATTAAATAATAGACACTTAAGTGGAAAGTTATTAGTGCAACGTAAAAAATTTACGACTTCCTCACAGAAAAATACAAAAAATGTGTTATTTACAGATACGTAAGTTAAGTTATAATTATCAAAAATATAGTTTAATTTTCAAGCTTTAAGAATAAACAATACAAAAAAAAATCAAACGTAATACAAGTTATAACTAAGAACCATATCATTTCAATATCATCATTAGTGTATATGTAGGTATTGATGTTTATTTTCATTATAATTGAAAACCATATTTTATATTATATTATATAAAATGAGGTCAACGATAAAATTAATAATAATTATTGATTAGGTACATGACTTTATACAAATTTAATATTATTTTAAACAATATTAAAATGTAAATAAATTAAAAGTGTCTTTAAAAATGTTTATAAATATGTTAATCATTAGATAATAGATTGACTATGTATCCAGAGATACGTTTTTTTTTCATAATATTTTAATTTTCTATTGAAATGTCTGGTTTGAAAAGATTCCATATTATAATCATCTAGGTACGTGAAGTAATATGTGCGGATGACATGTTAAACGCTCTAATAGACCTGAACCGAAACATTAACATACTTAATTCTCATGTACATAACTTTCATACACTTTTAACTCCGTGATGTCCTATATGTATTCAACATTAAAAAGAAAATAGATATTTACACTTGTTTACTTTAACTGCAGTGTAGTAGACTTAATAGTCACAATTTAATGTGTACTTTATTATTTTTCGTAACGCAACAAGTAAAATGAAGAATTGGTAATTTGAGGAATAGCGCGATCCTAATACATGTCAACTGATACAAAATTCTAAGGTATTAAATTTTTCTCGTAAATACATAGTACATCACATTTTGCGAGAAATTAGTCTCAGTCGTGAGTACTTGCAATTACCTCCATGTAAACTTTATAATTATGGAGTGTTTAATATTTTCTAGCATAACCAGTTTGGTTTAGCTTTCTAAGAGCATAATTTTAAAATTTAATCTGACAGTATGAATACAGATGCTGTTCGTTTGCAATGACGCGCAAAATACAACACTGAACCACATTGACCTTTACACTTCTCATGTTGGAAAATAACCATGACAATCATTTTTTCATGATCAAATTGGAGTTTCTAAAATAATTGCGTTGCATCTTGACTAAAAATGATTGTTTACCATGAACTTTAAATTAAAAAACTTTGGGTTTTGTTCAAATATATAATTATAATAATTCATATAATTAACGTTAACATTCATAAAATATTAAAAAGTAATGACTAGTGCACTTATTTTGTAAAAATGTTACCTATAAATAATGAAGAAAATATTATTACTAAATATTTGTAAATTATTGACCCGAATACTTCCAAAAGTTGTCGAATGTATTTTTATTTGTTTATAAATATGTATTTATTATAATTATTATTTTCTAATTGTAATTTATATAACATTTTTGATATGTTCAGATGATAAAATATATGTGTAATTGTGTGACTTATATGGTTTAATATAAAATGTACAAAATTTTCTAAAATAAACCTAGATTATTCATAATATTTTACAATTTGACTTATATTTTTCCAAGTTTTTTTTTCAAAAACATTTTCATTTAGGTATATTAAAATCTAATAATTAGTACTTCACTGGTTTAAAACTAAATAAATGTTGTTGCTTGCTATCGATGGCGATATCCATGATGATCATTACACTATTTGGAAAATTTTATTGTGATTACAAAAAAAAAGTTACAAAATACATAAAACTATATTTTTTCCAATCAATATAATAGTAATTTCTTACTTTTTCTAAAAATATACCAAGTTCTCCGAAATCAATTTTTAATAGTAAAATACGTCGAGAAAAAATATTTGAAATGTATAATATATAATTTTTCTACACTTACGCACAATACAAATACTTTTAGTTTAAAAATGTATCAAAATATTCAATATTCATATTATTAAGTCATACTTTTGCCTATTTTAAAATATTGAAAAAATCATCATGTTTAATATTTGATAATTTTTCTCTGTTCAGTCTATTTAATAATAATAATAATTAATTTACGTATTTTTTAATTGATATACTATCGTTAATTTATACGTTTTCACTTAAGGAATCATTATTTTTTGATAGATTGGTACATAGTTAAATCAATAAGGTGGGTCCATTAGTAAATTCATGCAGAATCTCAATTTGTGAGACTCATTGTGTCCTATATAATTTCACATTCTTGCATATTATGTAGGTTTCATAGGTAATAGAGAAATGAATCTTCTTACACTATAAATAATGCCAGTAAATAAATACAATTTTTAAACCTTCTATTGATATCATTTCAAATCATACATTTTCAATAAAATAGTGCGTAAAAACTTATGCATTTAAAATATAGATGATATTTATAGGATTTTTCCGGCTAGCTTTTTTATTAGAAGTAATGCATTAAGTACATTTTATATGTATAGTGATCGTCCGAAAAAAGCCGATTCGTCTATCATGGTTTTAAAAGTTAGAAAGTATAATTACTTTTGAATTTAACTCTTCAATATTAATTTCACTCACCTATTCAAATAACTTACGAGGTGAGTATCCTTCTCGTTTAAGATATCCATTTTTAAATTTTGTGTTATTCAAAGATACTACGAAAGGTTCTTGGACGTAAATACTTAAAGAGGTCAGATGACAGATATCGAGTGACAATTAACAGAATAGAATGGGATTGGTGTTTCCACTCTCGAGTCTTACATTAATTTATAATAAGGTAAATAGAAAGTAGGATTTAAAAGTGCAAATAGTTATTGGTAGAAGCAGAACATGTAACATGAATAAATTTAGTACTTAGTACTGAAAATAAATTTAAATAAAATTAAGCATGACAACGACATTTGTTATTTATTTTTGTTAATAACAATTATTATAGTTGGTCAGAGAAAGGTTGCAATTTGCAAGACTTAAAATGTATATTTGCGTATAGATGTTCTACAAAGACATCAAGGTAAACAAATAAAAACAAATTGTATTCCGAGGATTTTGTGGTGAAAAAATTTAATAAAACAATAAATTGAGTTCTCTGATTCAACATAAAATAAAAAAACCTTATTTACTGCAAAATAAATATACTTTAAAAATTAACAAATGATTTTCTTAACTTAATACAAATTCAATTTATATAGATATTTTTTACTTACTTTTACTATTACGTAAATTAATGAATAACTATAATTGTGTTTTTTCAAACTCAATAAATCAATTAATAAAAATTAAGTACCACCTATCAATAATAACGTAGATATCAAAATAGCTTTACTTACATAGAATGAATGTTTGTAATGGAGTCCAAAGTGACATTGAAAAGCAAAAATTATCAAAATTTATTCTTAAATTTATTATAAATCAGTCCGTTTGAAAAACAATTCCAATGCTGAATAATTTTAAGTGCCCTAAGAACAAATCAGTTTATTAACTATAAGAAACACAATGAAATAATTACTCTATTCCACTATGCATTTTAAATAAAAGTTTAATTAAATAAAGCTATTTCGAATATATTAAATTTGTAGGAAAAGTAGGAGAAGCTTTAGAGGCTAAGTCTTGTCCTTCTAAACATTTCTGTAGTTATCTTAGCAATTTTTACGTTTACCTAGGTACTGTAGAATGTTATAAAATATTGAACCGAGTGCCTCACTATAATCTGAAAATATTGTAAACTAATTAACTATGTAAACAAAAATCCAAATTGTATTTATGCACATATGAACTACATTTTTATATTAATTTTATTTTTTCAATATTTAAGCTTTAAAATTGCTTGAATTAAAGCTATTTTTTACAAATTAATATTACGGAAATAAATAAATATATACAATATGTCCGGGGGGTAAGTGACCGGCCGCGTCTTATGAAAGTATACCAAAGTTTATGCAGAAACCACATTTAAAGGAGGGGGGGGGGTCTAACTTGATTGTTTTTGAAGTCATGGGCGATTCAGTAAAATAATAAAATACACAAAAAATCTTTAGTAAATAGGGTATTATTTAATGTCATACATAATTTACTTTTGAAAATACTAATTTTTGACAAAGAAAAAATTCATTAAAGTGGTATTAGATTAATTTGTACATTTATGGTTTAATTATGTTACGTTGTTTGATAGCACAACTAAAGAGCTTTAAAATAAAATAAAAATATATAGTTTATATATACATAGTTTTGAAAATACATACAAAAATGGGCAGTAGGTTCGATTTCGATAAAGAAAAAATTAAATCGCCATTAACTTCAAAAATAATTAAGTTAGACCCCCTCCCCTTTAGAGGTGGTTTCTGCATAACTTTTGGCATGCATTCATATGACGCCGGTCGGTCACTTACGGACTTACCTCCCCGGACACATTGTATAAATATATTTTTTTTAAATTTTTTTTTTTATTTAAATTTTTATAATTGGACTATTTGTTTAAGATATATAAGTATTTCAATTTTGATTAACGAATTAGTGCCGGTACATTTATCGAGGTACCCTTGTTTCTCCACTCTTTCATTCTGTAAGACTTTTAAATAGGTATTCATAAATCTCTTTATGTATTTTTTTGACTATATTATATTGGTCGTAAAAGAAAAAAAAATTAAACACAAACATTTTCAAAAACAAATTTATCTATTGTTATATCAATTTATAAAATGAAAAAAAAAATAAAGAAACTAAAAACTGAAAGAAAATTTGAATTTAATAATAAGAAATAATTGTTTTTATGAAACGTAATTGTATAAGTGTTTGAAATAATACACACAAAAAAAACATTAAAACTCATGCACTATACAGATTTAAATTACAATACCTATTCATTCATCATGAGACATTTAATACATGACGCAAGGTAGTATGTTAATTTCAATACCAATTAATTTTGAATTTTCATTAAGTTGTGAAATGAATGGACTACTCATCAAAGTTGTTAGAAATATCATTTTTTATCGTATCAGATATTTAATAAATGGTGTGCCACATGCACGTGTGTGTGTGTATGTGTGTGTGTGTGTGTGTGTGTGTGTGTGTGTGTGTGTGTGTGTGTGTGTGTGTGTGTGTGTGTGTGTGTGTGTGTGTGTGTGTGTGTGTGTGTGTGTGTGTGTGTGTGTGTGTGTGTGTGTGTGTGTGTGTGTGTGTGTGTTTGAGCGCGTGCGTACACAGCTTAAGAGTTTTTCTAGGAGAATTTTTTTTGAAGTACAAATAACAAAAAAAAACTGTTCACTTTGCCCACAACTTTCTTTTTACATTTTTAGCAATACAATTCTTTTCAAGCGTAATTTTACATTAATATTATAGACATACGAGTACGTAAACGTCAATGAGATAGTTAATCGAATTTTATATATTAAACTTATTTAAAAAAGATAATTTTACTTAAATTTATTTACAGCATTAATTTATAATAACTTAAGTTTTTTTGGAAAGCTCATTAATTACTTCATCAGCACTAATTTTTGATGATACAATATATTTTGTGAAGGGGGTGAACCTATGACCTCTTTTTTAACTACAATATAACAAAATATAAACAATAATACGTTTTATTGTTTATTTATAGTGCAGTTAGGTGTATAAGTGTTATATTTGTAATCAAGCGTAGAGCATAGATTGAAAATTTTTAGGTATAAATTACTTATACTAATGATTCACTAAGTACATCGGACTTCATCCACCTTTCAGATTAAACTTTATTTGTACCTGAGTTAATGTGCTTATGATTTTATTGTCCTTAATGCTCTATTGTGAAATGTATAATACGTGTATCGTTCATATGTATAGTTATATATTATACTTGTATAAAAATTAGTCACTTTAAATTATCCATAGACTTAAAAACAGTGACGTGATAAGAAATTATTCTGGGGAAGGGGAATATGAATTTTTTCATTGCAATGTCGTGGGGGGATATGTCTTGCATACCCTTCTTAACAGTAAAAATTACCCCAGTTATATTGTATAAGTTATATTTGTACAGGGGCGTCATTTCAATTTATGATAGGGTAGGGCATAATAATGACCGGCCCAATCAGTGTAAAATTTTTAAGTACATACACAAAAAAAACCAATCGCTTCGCTCGCAACATTAATCAACTATAATTCAACACCTATTTTTTTATTGACATAAATTATAAACCAAAACTTCATTCGATTTTGTTAATAATTTAACATATACAGTGAAACCTCCCTTAACGGACACCTCTGAATAGCGGACACCTCCAATTAGCGGACGTTTTTATGGGGACGGGAACATATTCTCCACTTTTATTTTTCCCTCCGAATAGCGGACACCTCTAAATAACGGACAATATTTCGGCTACCGATAGTGTCCGGTATTCAGAGGTTTCACTGTATATTATATATATATTATTCATAATTATCTTCCACCAAACAAACATATAAATATTTTTAAATACATTTTATGCTGAAAAAGACAAATATTTTTTTTTTATAACATTAACAACAGTTTCTAAATAAGATATTCATATAATATTATATTAAATTTGTCAATGTTCAATTATTGTGTATTATGTGTTCTAATGTCCCATGTGCCGGCCCATGTGAAAGAAGCAGCCGGCCCAAAGTTACTTTGAAATCTAGGGTAAGGCAAATGCATACTCCTGCCCCCCCAAATGACGCCCCTGTATTTGTACTACACAAAAACCTATCTGCGAAACAACGAACTTACATCGCTGTTACTGTGCAAACTTTTATTCATCAGTAAGTTTTATAATTATACCGCATCAATTATTTTGAAATTTAAAATTAACCTCGTAATATTATATCATTATTAAAAAATGTTTTAAAAATTTTTAAAAATAATTTTTAAAAATAATTTCATTTTTAATAATATTTAGTTTTACTAGTAAGTACAATGTAAAAGTATTTTTTATTTTTTTATTTGATATCTTCGCAAGTTTATTTTTTTATCTTTTTAACTTTTCATACACATTTCACACAGTTCTTACTATTATTTATGAGTATACAAATCATACATATTTCTTGATTTGATTTTGCCCTGATCAAAACAATTTTGTTTTTAATAAATCATTGGAAGTACACTTTATGAAAATTAAATATCATTAATATATGTATTTAAAAAGTACAGTTTTAAACTAGCTTTTAACTATTATTAGTTTGAGTTTCCAATTAAACAACGTGTATCCAAATTATTTAAATTCTAATGTATTTATTATCATATCAACTAATTTTTTATTGTTCTTGTATATAGTTCGATTCACTTCGATCTACCGTTGAATCAACAGTTACATGATTATATATATATACACATCTAGAGAATCTAATCTAACCTAATCTAATCTAATTTCAGTCACTCGGAATTAAAACGAGGAGTATAAATTATAGTAGACTCAGGTATACAATATATACTCTTCACCTTTTTATAATTATATTTCGTTTTCTTTAGATTTAATATTTAATTCATTAGTTGACAGTTGACATTATAATTATATTATATTGATAATTTTTCATAAAATAGCTATGAGTTATTTATTCCCTTTATGCTCCTCGTTAATTACGCCCCAAGTTCAAGATATGATCGTGCACACAAAAATGTATGAATACTTAATGCACTTAATATTAATTTTATTCAATTTACTAAATCATAGTTTTACTGAATTTATTTAATATTAATAATATTGGTACCTACATCTTCTTATCTTAATAAATTCGATAAAAAAAATATTTGAATATAATTATACTAATTGATGTAACTTTTCCATTTAACCTACCATGCGCATTTGTATTTGGACTTTGGATAAAAAAACCAATTGTATGATTCATGAAACGACGAAATGTATAATTTCAGACTTTGTACAAATACTTATATGTTTGTATTTATATACTTAAAGATATGTTTTAATTTTTGACTAGTATAATCTGCTACAAGTACCATTAAGTCTTAATTCTTAAACTATTTACGCAGATATTGAGTGTCCTACGATGAAAATAAATTACGACTTACATTTACCTCGTTTAGAGCAATGCATACATTTGAATTTTTTTATGTGTTGATTAAATCATACGTTTACGTTTACATAAATATATAAAAAAAAATTATTTTGATATTTTCCATTTATGTGATTTAAAAAAAAATAGTAATCACTATATATATATTTTTTTTTTGAGTTATAGGCATTAAACGTTTAAATACCTTAAATTATTAATCGAAAAAGAAAAATGTGAAGACTCACACTATCAATACAAATCCTCTTTCAAAGTTTGAAATAATAAGTTATAAATAGTGGTTGTGGTTGTCAGTTCAGAAAGTCATACAACTTCTAAATCACTTGGAAAAAATTAACAACTATACGTTTTATTAGTGTTTTAAATTGAACATTAAAAAAAATAAAATAGTTCATGCATTATTCACTATAAATCATAATTAGTTAATCTTTGTGAGACACTCTGTATTACTGATTAACAATATAAATTAGATAATATAAACATAGAATTAAGTATTTTACTTTATAAGATATACACACATATTTTATCATTAATTCTATTTTTTTTCAGGGAAAAAACTGAATCAGTGTCAAAAGACTTTCCAGATAATCATTCAAGCAATTGTCATACGATTGCTGTTCAAACACAAGAACCTAAAATACAGTTAAACAATAATAATAATGATATTAATATAACGAGACAAAAGTCAAAGAAGACATTTAGAAATGCTTTACCACAAGTTAGTTTATTATATATTTAAATTATAATACAATCAATTATAAAACACTTCTGATTATTCACGGTATAAGTTTTGAATAATAATAAAAAAAAGTATACTTATATTAAATGTAAAGTACATTTATCGAATAGTACCACTGATTTATTTATTCAGTTCAATTGTTTTTGGTAGTTTTATATTTAACTATGGATTTTAAAACAATGGTAAATACAAGCAGTTTCCCTAAAATTGGTGACTTTTACACTCTTGGAAAAACAGAAAAATATTTTTGTAACATGACTTTGTAACACACACACACATACACACACACACGTTTATAGGCTACACAATATGCTTTTAGAGATGAGACTTACATTTACTGTATAAGTTATTTACTTTTTGCAAAAAAATTTAAGCTGTGCCCTAATACATAAGAACATCTCACAAATTAAATATCTTAATAATTTTTAATCTACATTATAACATTCACTTTAAAAATTATCTCAACTTAAATTTTAAGTTAGGTTCTTAAAACTAACGTTTAAATTTACATTCATATAGGCTATAGTTATGAAATTATAAACATTTAAACATTTCATATAATTTTTAATACTCCAAACAATTTTAAATAGTCATAACAATGTGTCTTAAAATGGTTACTTTTATGTGAATTATTTTTTTGCCCTACAAATTTATTTAACCTATACTGATATATTTTTAAAAGAATTTTAACAATGAATTTATCACTGAATATTTGGTAGGTAACTACTCTATAATTATTACACTGAATCAAATGAAATTATTTAAATGTAATATGTTTGCTGTAACATTGGTTTTATTATTTGAAACTCATTGTTAAATTTTACTAAACCGAAATATTTATAAGTATATAAATTAAATTTAAGTTATTTAGAAAAACTATTGTTAATAATCTGCCATGAATGTCATGTATTTTTTTTATCAATAGAACGGAATCACGGTATTGAACTTATGTTCTAGTTTTCTATAATGCTTATCCATAAAACGCCTTGAAAATACATACAATTATTATAGTTTATAATCATATATATAAATTATAATTGAAACTTGCTTTTTAATTATATATACATATATATATATGTTACGGTAAAAGTATGAATACGGTAAATCCTAGGTTTTACCGACTGCTCTCAGTAAAACCTAGGATAAACAAAATAGTGTGGTCAAACCTCGAATGATTTTTGTAGTTCAGACTTTTACAAACGAGATTTGGTAAATTTTAGGACAAACAATCAGTGTTGAAAGTTGAAAGATTCAGTTGAAAGGTTCTGAACAAATATTCAGTAAAAAAAAATTATACCATTTATATATTTTACCTCTTTCATACTAATTTTTGGTGGATTTTTTTTTATCAACCTTGCTTAAAATTTTCATGTTTGTAAAAGGCGACATTTTTTGTCTATTCTATAAAAATCTATGATAATTTATTTAAACGACTATGAAAAAATTCCTGTGTCATGATTTTTGAATTTTTTTAAACATCGTTATTTTGGTATAATGAGTAAGGTCATAATAAATTTTCAGAACTTATTGTCAAATATTAAAAATGTTATTGAATATAAAGTTTAAAAACGAAGTATTTAAAAAATTCCGTTAAATTTTAAGGAATATAATAGAGAGAACTAGGAGCTCCCAACATAATGTACGTATAACAGGAAAAAAACATTCATACACATATTATGTTCTTTAGATGCTCGTGAATTCAGTCACGGGTCTTATCTCACGATATGTAGAGACAGAACTTCAAATTTCGTCTCGTGTATCTTCAGGCAATTTTGAGACTGAAAAAATAGAAGTACATTAGTTACCACCATTGTTTATAGAATAGACTATTCTATAATCAATTTATTCCTACGTCTTAAAACTATTAACGTGCCATGTTACTCTTGCGAGTTACTCTTTCATGAACGATTAAAAATTCAATGTTAATTTAACACTATTAATTCCAATTAAGCCAAAGTAAAAACTAAAGTATGCTTATATAATAAGGATATCCCAAAACGAATACAAAGGTTCTTCAATTATATTTAGAACTAAGACCGACCATCCTAGCAAAAAATGTGTTTGCTTTTGTTTGTTTCATGCATTTTATTAAATCTCCACTCCCGTAAAGAATCTTTTAAATTGTAGCAGTAATTATTATTGCAATTAGAACACGCAGCAAAACGAATACACATAAACGCAGACAAAACAAAATTAATGGAACTATTAGACATGGAAACATCGCTAGATGTTTTAGAGACGTTACCATATGAAAAAGTCGAACAATTTCAGTATCTAGGTACACTACTTGGTCCTATGATATCGAGTCGAGAATAACAAAAGCAGAGAGAGCGTTTTTCGCCTTGCTAAAGTTTTTTAAGTCTAAATTATTTTCAAAACGAACAAAAATAAGACTTTATACAGCAATCATAAGACAGATACTAACATATGGTTGTGAAGTATGGACTACTACAAGTATAACAGAACGACGACTAAAGACTTTTGAAAACAAAATATGGCGAAAGATATGTGGTCCGGTAAAAGACCCAAAGACAGGTCAGTGGCGTAGGAAGTTTAACCAAGAACTGAAGGAGGAATTAAAAATAGTATCAATAAATGGTTTCATAAAAAGTAAAAGGATACAATGGCTAGGTCATGTCATGAGGCAGAATACTGATGCAGTAACCAAAATAGTACTAAATTGGAAACCAGAAGGAAAAAGGCCACGGAGTCGTCCTCGAAAGAGATGGACGGATGTTGTGGAAAAGGATTTGGAAGATCTTGGAGTGCAGGATTGGAGGGAGATTGTGCAGGATCGTGATAAGTGGAGTGATATGGTGATAGCGGCAAAAACTCTTGGAGAGTTGTAAAAGCCAGAAGAAGAAGAAGAAGAAGAAGAAGAAGAAGAAGAATTATTGAGACAAATTTCTCTCTAAATAAACATAAAACCCGTGGCTGAATTGCAAAAACGTAAGGACATAGAGCTTATTTTAATTAATTTCATGGTATGTTCTTTATATTATTTATAAAAGAACGCATTAGGTGTGTAATGAACCATGTTTTGGAAACTATAGTAACTAATAATATTTAATTTTTTTAAATTTTTGTTTCAAATTTAAAGTAAAAGAAACTTATTTGTTAAAGTTTACCTTATAACAATATTATTTATTATTAAAATGAAATAAAAACATGATTGTATAAATGTTTCATGAATTTCGTCGAATTTTTTACACACACATTTTTTGTATTGGTTGGGCGGCTATATGAGTCTAATTTAAGATTCTAATTTAAGCAAAAAATGCATAAAGTGTATTAGTATTTACAATGAAGCGATTTTTAATTCATTATTTATGTAACTACTTTTTAGGATTATTAAAAGGTACGGAGTCAAAAACTTCACACAACCTCTCAAAACATAATATATTTTTTTTACCTGGTACTTTTAAGGATCATTTTTTGAAATCTTTATTTTTATTTCAAGTGTGAAGAAAAACTATTTTAAATTTGGGTAAAAATGGTAAAATATGTCATAAACTAGATTTTTACAGAATTATTGTAGTTGTAACTCCAAAAATAGTGACTCTGTAAAACTTAATACGTTCACTAATTATTCATAATAATAATACCGAGTACATCGACTTGATAAATGATTTTTACATTAAAAATAATTTAACAAGCTTTAAGATCAATATAAAACTTTGATCATATAAAACTTGGTAAATATTTAATTTTTGGAAAAATGTTAACTAATAAAATAAAAATGTATAAATGCTTAACATTTTACTTTACTATGTCACCTTAATATGCATTACGTAATTTTCTAAATGTTTTCATAATTTCGTAAAGATTGACTCAGTGAATATGTTTCATACGCTTTGTTTAAAATTTTAATAACTAATAATAAAATAAGAAAACTTCTCGATTTTTAGTTTTAAGAGATTAACATTTTCTATACGACTATACATAATACATCGCCTTGATGTGTTAATATATATATATAATATATATATATGTATGTGTGAAAATTGATTCTGTCTTCTGTCAATTTTTTCCCAAGCTGTGTTTAGGTACGTTAGTAGGTGTTTACATACATTATATTTTTATAAGATTAACTTAAATATTATTGCCCTATTTTTTTTAATTACTGTTACAGGTGCTAAAAACGTTTACTGAATATTTATCATTACGTTTTATATTCTCTAAAATTTAACCAATCATAAAATTATCTTCTGATGAGCTCAAAATCGTTTTCTGAATGCAATAATTCATAATTGGTCTTAAAATTCACATTGTATCATCCAAATCTACTGTGTGCCAGATGAGCTATTAGAATAATGGTCAATTATACAGTATATTGGTATTCACTAACCGTTTATATGTCGTGCAGAGAGCAAAATGAAATGAACAAACTTCTGTTGCCGTTATATTACTAGATTTTATTTGATCAAAGATACTCTAATGTTTTGTTGTCATTATCTACGTTTTGTAGTTAGAGTACACTTAACAGTGTACTAAGTAGGTACTTAAACCCAAAGTACGATATTAAGCTAATTATATGAGGAAATCACCATTCGTATGTACACTTTGGGGGTGACTGTAAGTTGCGTCCCAATGTACCTTTTTGATGTAAATTGCGGCCCGTATTTTATCAGGTAGTATGTAAATTGCATCCCGAGTATATTATGTGCATATGTAAATTGTGTCCCGAGCTTTTTTTCGTGCAAATGAAAATTGCGTTAGGTAACAAATTTACAACCAATATTTTCCTTCCCATTTAATCAGACTTAGGACTCTCAATATTATTGTTGTAATATTAGTACGGTTGAAAATATTGGTTTTTTTACTAACACTTATTATCTAGCATATTTTTATAAAATATTTGTTCTTTATATTATTTATTTTTACTATTCAGCATATTTTTATTTATTAAAATTTATAACTTGAATTAGGTAAAAATTTGAAAGACAAATATCTCACAAATTCAATTCGAGTAATTTTATTAGTTTGCAATTCTTCCATTTTTGTATTAATATATTCTTCTTTCTCAACTATCATTCTGTTTCTTGAGCCCTGACTCTGTAACGCTATATACGTATCAGTTTGTATATTTTTTTAAATATCTACGAAATTAAAAATATTTGGATGAGAAGAATTAAATGAATTGTTTAATTTTCTGTGGAATGATTCACAATTATTGTTTGTCGTTCGTAATGTCAAATATGAATATATTTATATGTTTTATTTGAGTGATTTTCCGTCGGATGCAATCAACGTATACATAACAAAAACACGAGCCGCAACTTACGTAGTACCTGATAAAATACGGGTCACAACTTACGTATGTAGTTATTAGTACCTTTTTATCGGGACGAAACTTACATTTACCGCACTTTGGACGATTTTTGGTTCTGAAGAGGACATGAGCCAGATGTTATGTTCTCAACTTAATTGAAGTATATAATAATTGACATTCATAAAAATAAATTAACCATTAATATAGTAATAATATTAATGTTAATTAAAATTAATATTAACCAGTAATACAAATAATTACTATATTAAATCTGATGATTTTAAGTTAACTATATTATATTTATAGTATTAAGTATAATTTACTAGTTTTATAGCTTTAACGGTACTATACGGCACTTAATGCATTAATTCATTTATATGGTGTCTCACCGTGTTTTCGGACGAAAGTCTAGCAAAAAATTTTTTGGAAAATTATTATTATACTTAAGAGCCACATTCACAGTACGTATATTACATAATATTTATTATAACAAATGATTGCCTATTATTTCTAGATATTAGCAGTGTCAGCCAAAAATTGTCTACTTTTAACATATGGAATGACGTTAGGACTGCCCACAATAGCTATCCCAGCGTTGTATTCTTCTTCAGTTTCAAATGTCACTGGTGATGTGAGATATGACGATTTGCTTCAACTTAATAAACAACAAATATCATGGTTCAGTTAGTAACAATTATTGTTAATATATTTCGGCACTTTTAAAATACACTCGTTTTTAAAATATTGAATTAATTTTTTTTAAATTTTTTTAGGTAGCATAAATTTAATATGTGTCCCACTTGGATGCATGATATCAGGAACTCTAACTCAACCTTTTGGAAGAAAACCTAGTATGATTGCGTTGACATTGCCTTTTATCCTGGCATGGTTGTTATTTCATTTTGCTTCAACTGTAACTCAATTATACTTAGCTTTAGCTCTTTGTGGTTTATGTGGAGGTTTGTTAGAAGCTCCGGTAAGTGCAAATTGTTTCCATACATCAACACACACACACACACACACACACACACACACACACACACACACACACACACACACACACACACACACACACACACCAGCACGAGCGCTCAAATCAAAATGCCGAGATAACTATTTACTAAATCAATAATAGGTATTGACATATGTTGCTGAAATTACTGAACCACATCTTCGAGGAGTGCTTGCTGCTTTATCATCAACTACAGTTATACTTGGATCTATATCACAATTTATCTTAGGGGATTTTTTACACTGGAGAAATGTTGTGCTTTTAAACATAATTGTACCCGTAATTGCATTAATATCATTATTACTAATACCAGAAAGTCCTCATTGGCTTTTAAGTAAGATTCGTTTTAAATAATTAATGAAAAATAAACAATTTATAAAAATAAATAATTTGTTATTACTCTAATTTCAAATATGTATACATTTAGGTAAAGGTCGTGTTGCAGAAGCCGAAAAGTCTCTCTGTTGGCTCAGAGGTTGGGTCAAACCAGAGTTTGTACAGTATGAATTATCAATGTTAAGTAAATCAATTGCGTTAAATGAAGAGAAAGTTAGAATGAAAAAAAACAAAAAATTTTATTCCTTCTATGTGAAACGAACATTTTTATTGCCTTATTTTATTATTACTGCCGCTTTCTTTTTTGGAAACTTTGGTGGAATGAGTACATTGCAAGTAAATGCTGTAAGTTAAAATTATACAATATATTTATTTTCAAATCTTATGAGTTATACGGTATAACCATATAATTTCAACCAATTTCAACATTCAAATAAAAAATGTGTACAACAGGTTCAAATTTTTGAAGCGCTGGGATCTCCGATCAATGGTTATACGTCAACATTAATTCTTGGAATGGCACAATTGATGGGAGCTATTCTAGGCTTATTATTGATTCATTGGACTGGCAAACGCCCTTTAGCAATAATTTCTACGCTCGGATCATCTTTATGTTTTTTCGTTGTGTCAGCATATGTATTCATAAAACAATACGATGAAAAATTAATTCTTAACGTCACTTGGATACCGTTAGTATTTTTAAATACAGCTGCTTTCATGACACATATTTCTATAAGGTTACTACCATGGATGTTAATAGGAGAGGTAATTAAATATGAAATATTAATATTTGCATTGTTATTATAACATGACTTACCAAACAAAATTAAAATGTTTAGGTATATCCTCCAAATATTCGAGCTCAAGCAAGTGGTGCCAGTGGTTCTAGTTCCTACATATTTGCTTTTATCGCAAATAAATCATACTTTATGGTTATAGATTTAATTAACTTATCTGGAACCTTTCTTCTATATGCCATTGTAAGTATAATCGGATGCGTTGTGCTGTACATAATGATGCCAGAAACAGAAGGAGTGCCACTAGAAGATATACAAGAACATTTTGCCAATAAGTCTAAAACATTTGTTACAAAAATCGAAAGAAGTGACAAAATAAACGAGAAAAAAAAGTGGGCAGCAAATAATCCTGCTTTAGATGTAGATCATACTGAAACCCATATATAACCTATGACGTATATTATGTTATTTAATTTATTTTTGTAAATTGCTACAATATTAGTTCATTATATTTTATATTTAATAAATAATTTATGTTTAAGTTGTACTGCTTTAATTTATAAATACATATGTATTTTTTTTTTTTTTTTTATTAATTCTTGATGACTAAATTAGTCTCTACAAATTATGTCCGTGAATATAAAAATAAAAAGGAAAAATAGTAATTAGAAGAAGGTAGACAGAATAATTAGGGGCCGATATACCTTATAGGATAAAGTTATAGTGTGGTAATCAAAAATATGCATGAGTTAAGGGATTACATAGGTAAGGATAAAATAATTTTTTTTCTCCTCTTTGTATTTTTAAACTTAATCCAACCTTAATTATTATAACTTTTAATGCATTTTTTAAATTGATTATTATGATATAAGTGTTAGATTAAGAGTAAAGATAACTAAAATTATCTACTAATTCCTTTATTTTTTGTTATACCGAATTCAAGATTACCAATTTACTAGGTATTAAATTTTAAAAATGTTTCTTCAAGTTTTTATAAATTCATAGTGTATCTACATATTTTAAGAACAAAATATAAACCAAAATAGTTAAAAAGTTAAAAAGAAAGTAATTTTTTATTTTTTTAACGATTATTTCATAGTGCCTATATTCTATTATAATTATTATCTTATATAAACGACGTTTCTTACGAATTACTTAAACATTATTAAGTTATAACAAAATTTATTTAAAATCTTTATGACATTAATTAATAATATAAATTTACATTCATATAAAAGTAGACCAAAAGGAGGTATATGTGTCACTGTGTCAGAGATTACATAATTCTACGATTACCAAGATTACCAATTAATCGTTTAAAATATTTGTAAATATGATACAACAATAACATATAATAATTAGTATACTATACACAGAGAAATGTTACATATTTTCAAGTTTAATTTAAAATAATCATTTGTTTTCTAAGGAAATTGTGTGAAAGTTATAACTATAGCATTAGAGAAAAACATTCCTGTCATCTCGTAAAAAAATATATTTCGTAGTTTACTTGTTCTATTCAAGCTTCAAGAATATAAGAACTCGGGTAAATATTTATTAAATATTTAAATTGAGTATATATCCTATTAGATTCTGAACGAAGTGAAGAATGTATTGATTTTACTATGATGTGTGTTTTTTTTTTTTTTTTTTTTGTTTTTTTTTTTTGTTTTTTTTTTTGTTTTTTTGTTGTTTTGTTTTTGTGTCTGTGTACACCATAACTACTCGAAATAATGCTTCAATTTTGAACTTCAGGGTATGTTTTCGGTGGCAAAACGAATATCGGAGGTACCTTAGAGAGGTCACAAGTGAAAATTCCCAAAAGTTTTCAAATGCCACGGGAAAAACAAACAAAAAATGAGGAAAAAACGGTACTTTTTGTGCAAAACCCGTTTTCGACGAAATCGATTTTTTTATTTAGCCGTTACTCAAAAACCAAAAATTGTAGATACTTGAAATTTTCACCAAATGTTTATATTGAAATCATCTATACGTGGTAAAATTTTTGAACACTTTTGACTTTTTTTGAGCTTTTTATAGACAATTTAAATTTTTGACTTTTCTTAGTTTTTTTTTCTGAAAAGTGGATAAAAAAAATTTGGCTGGACAAAAAATCTTGAAAATTTAATATAAAGTTCCTCATAAGAAGTACTTATCGGTATAAAAAAGAAATTCAAAGCGAAATGCACACTTTTTTTTTATAAGCATAAAAAGTTTAAATTTTTATGAAATATTGAAAAATCGCGAAAATTTGAACTTATTTTTTTCTGAAATGTGGATAAAAAAAATTTGGTTGGCCATAAAACTTTGAAAATTTAGTACAAGGTTCCTCATTAGAAGTACTTATTGCTATTAAAAAAAATCAAAAATCGTGAGTCACAATTTTTTTTTATAAGCATCTAAAGTTCAAACGTTTACGAAATAATTACATGATTGCGTAAAATAATAATTTAGCCTTAAACGATTTTTGATATTTGTTCTTATTCAAAAAGTATAAGTCGAAAAAACTTGAAACTTTCACCAAATGTTTATATTGGAATCATCTATACGTAGTACAATGTTTGTAAACTTTAGACTTTTTTTGAGCTTTTAATAGACAATTGAAATTTTCAACTTTTCTTTGTTTTTTTTTCTGAAATGTGGATAAAAAAAATTTGACTGGACAAAAATTCTTGAAAATTTAATACAAGGTACCTAATATGTCGAACATATCGGTATAAAAAAAAAATTCAAAGCGTAATGCACAATTTTTTTTTTATAAGCATAAAAAGTTCATATTTTTACGAAATGTGTAGAAAATCGCGAAAATTTGAAGTTATTTTGCAGTTGAAAATTCATAAAATTTTAAGTATTCAAAACTAAGAATTGTAAATTCGGTACAAAGTTTGACATACGTTTTCCTTCAATTATCTGTAAAAAAATTTGCACTGGAATAAAATCAAAAATTTTTATGAGTGTTTGAAATTACAATTTTTTCACATAATCGCGTAAAATAACAATTTAGGCATCATTGATTTTTGATATTTGTTCTTATTCAAAAAGTATAGGTCGTAGAAACTTAAAACTTTTACAAAATGTTTAAATAGGCATTTTCTTTACATAGTTGTATTTTCAAAATATTTCGTTTATTTTTTAGCTATTTATAGGCATTTGAATAATTCGATTTTTCTTAGATTTTTTTTTATAAAAGTCGATAACAATTTTTTGGCCCTACCAAATCGCTTGAAAATTTAATAGAAGGTTTTGAATAAGTTGATCTAAGAGTGATTCAAAAATTATTCAAATACATAGGCACAATTTTTTTTTATAAGCAGTTGAAGTTCAAAAATCGACAAAATTTGTCAAAATCACGAATATTTGCAAATTATTTTGTAGTTGAAAATGTATAAAAATTTTTGTATTCAATGATAAGAAATGAAAATATTATGTAATATCACAGCTGATAAAGATAATTAAATAGATTAAGTTTATTATAATATAATCAGTAGCTGACAGCTGTTCTATACAAAATATTGGTAGATTGTAAACACAAGGTGTATAACGTACCTTTACATGGTTGAATAGAACGTTACTAACTTCCAATTTCCAGTTATTTTAATGTGTGTATCAGTTCCATAAACATGCGGATTTTATATATTATTATTAATTATTAATATTTAAATAGACGTAGCCACGGAGCATTCAGCATATATGGACGGCGGGGTCGGGTGGTACCGTCACGATAGTGCATTTAGGCAAATAATATGGTATTTACCTACGCCCTATCTATGCACATCCTGGTTTGTCCAATGCTCACGAGCAGAAGTCACATGAATAGACAAATGTAAATTTAACCCAATCTAGGATATTAAAATAAAATATATATTACAATTTAAGGCTGACATCTTCATCTTCGTTCAGAATCGTTTTTTTTTTTATAATATAAAATAATTCCAAAATCTATCCAATAATGCCTAATCTAGCAATGCATCTCGTGTATCCCACCCAACTACTGTATCCTGTACTTAACTTACAATGATTTATCATTGCATTCAAATGTAAAGTACCATACAACTAAACTATCGTAAACCAGGTGATCCCATGATAGAAAGTGCTATAAACTCCTCACCATTATCTTGTCCGAGGAGCGAAGCGACGAAGGACGAACTTCCACCACCATTATCTTATCGTTTTAATTTTAAATATTCCTACCACTATATTTTTTTTTATAATTTGCAATTTATAAAATTACAAAATATTATATATTCATATACATTTATCCATATTTTTGAAAATTTTTGAGTATATGCGTTATTCGTATATCTACAAGAAAAATTATTTGTACAATTTCAAGTCACTAGAATTATAAGTTTTGGAATATGATAGTGAAATTAAATCATTTTGCTGTATAACATTTTAAGCAATTGAGAAAAAAATAGCATCTTGATATTTGCAAAAATACTGTCCCTTCTTTCAAAGTAAGTACCTATATCATGATATGGTACTTTTAATAGACAATCTAGATGAATAAAAATTCTTAAAAAATTGTAAAACTTCAACTTTTCCAAGGACTCAATTCTACCCAACATTTGATCTATTGTCCCTTTTGAAGTTAGAATGGGTCAGTTAGACTGCCTCAATCTTTTAAGTGCAACTTTTTAAATATGAAAGCATTTTTGGAGTCACGCCTAAACGTTATCACATTATTCTATTATTATTAATTATTGATATTTCATACTTAATAAAATTAGATAGAATAAAAATACAATTTGAACACATCGAACAATGACAGCTTTTATTAATTATTTAAGATTTTAAACCAGGAAAGCTGTTATCGAAATTTAACCATTTTTCCGCTTTAATTTTTGATCAAAAGAATATTTTAGAATGATTCTGTGTTTGCTTTTCCTTATTGATATACCGTATACAACACATTTTTCCAGAAGAAGTCATCGAAACATAGACGTTAGAGATTTTAATTTCAAGGGCTGCCAACAATATTTGTTTGCCCTTTTTTAAACTTGGCACTCAAGTCATGCTATTTAAAATTTTAATTTTAAAATTTTTTAGTAGTTAATATGATATTTACAAAATATGGATAACAAAGGAATGCCTGAAAGTTTCACCACCACGGTCAAATTTAAAAGATTCATTTTATCATCTTTTACACGAACGCAAAATTTTAGATACTGAGCGAAATGAAGAAAATGTTGGTTTTACGTCAACAAAAGTGATTTGTAGTTTCATTCAGCATCTTTGTAGATCAGAAATTGCATGTAGATTGTATTATAATGAGGTAAGTTTTCATTCTCCTCAATATTTTTTTTATGCGTTTGGAAAAACTACAAAAAAACAGAGTAAAAACGGAAAAATTTGCCATAAAAGACACTACCTAAATCGATTTTAGTTATTTAGTCATAACTTGGAAAGTAGTATTGTTAAAAATTTTAAATTTTCATTACCTACCTATATATTAATGGCATAATGATACATAGGTACTTTAAGCAAGTTTCAAAAAACTTTTGAACTACAAATAGAACTCACTCTTACAACATTTATAAAATTTGACAAAAAGTACTGAAAATTTAATATGACCATTAATTAGTTTATAAAAAATACAAAAAATTTCAAAAATCATTAGGATTTTTTTTTTATAAACATCTAAGTAAATTATTATACGATTTTTACTTAATTGACAGTTTTACATCGACTTTTAACTTTACATGTGTCAACAATTATTGGACCATCCGATTATTATGAACCTTTGAACACAGAGTGAATAATTTGTTTGATTATTTTGAAAAAAAAAATGTCTTCTTTGTTCTTCGAGAAAATTTTAAGCAGGTTTAAAAAAAATCTATCGACAATTCAGTGGCGAACCGAGCATTTTAGATCTGTGGGTCTGCCTCACTTATGAGAGCCCACTGTGTAGAAGCTTCAACCAACAACATTATCTTGATACCAAAATTCAATATAACTAAATGACATAAGTTTTAACTAATAATTATTAAATACAATTTAAAACTAACTTTAGGTTAGGTTACAAACTTTAGGTACTGTTAATTGTTATTTTTTTATTGGTTACATTTCAATTTATGTTCTATTAAAAAAATTACTTAAAATATTTAAATGATTTTAAGTATTTTAGATTTTGAGAAGGGATATTACATATTTATTATCTATTTTGGTTTTTACATGTATAGTTGAAGTAAATTTATTTAATTATAATTTTCAATGACTGCTTTCATTTCCACAATAGAAGATGTTTTGGCCCAAAAGTTTTTTAAACTTGCGGTGGAAGTTTCAGTGATAGTGGTAGTGTCGTAGTGATAAAAGCTACATAAACTAAACAGTGTGTATGATTAATTCTATGGGATGAAGAGTGAATAAAAATGTTGGCTGCCCTGTTTAGTCTAACCTCAATTATCAATATTCATCATCAGCCGTAACTCGAACGGCTTTGCTTACCTTTTCGTTAGTAGTGTCAATTTGTGAAAATGTCCTCTGCTATTTAATTTTCTAAGTTGTGTGCACCCATTAACTAGGATTCAACATGAAGGTAATCTTAACTAATAAGTTTCTTGTTTATCGATTGTATGCATTTAAATTTAGAATATATTTTCTCATTTTGAGATGGAAATGGATAATGTTCGGAAAACACTCAGCATCAACTTAAATGTCATTGCTTTTCATACTCACAATTTAATGAACATGTTGTTTATGTATCATTATATAAATAATTTAATGTATTATTACTGTATTTAAATGCATATAATCTTCGAGACTGTCGTATTTAATGTTTCATGGTACATATTTTCCTATACTGAAATTTGATCCATAAACATAATTTGAAATTTCTCACGAGTTTTTACTTAGAAGTTTTTAGTTGAATAATTTCAGTTTTCGATATAATATATACAAAACTTATCGTAGTTTATCATTTAATTTATTTTGTATTGCTCATTTATGAAATGCTAAGATCTTACATTGTTGAAAACTTATTTAATTATTTATTTATTTAACTGGACAACCAATATATTTGAAAATATTGCATAAGTAGATTATTTAAGGAATGTTCTTATTAATTTGAATTTACCTGAAGATTAAAACTCATAACAAGATGCTAACCTATTTGTTTTGTTTTAATATTTATTTTCTTGTATTTCAGTGAGTGATAAGTACTTTGTGCTTACTAATAATGTTTAAATTTAAAAATGCACTTCTAAATTCAATTAGGTTTTGTACATTTTTTGACATAAATAGCTTTTACTGTGTAATAAAACTTTTATCATATATTTTACTGAATTGTTGATTTTAATATCTCCGATATCTTATGAATCACAAAATTTATTTTTATATTAAAATTATTTATTAATTACTGATAATAAAATAGTAATTTAATATATAAGAAATAATTTTAGTTCTAACATATATACTTTTATGATAGTATTGTACATAAGAGCATTTTAGTATAATTTCAGCTTATGTAACCATAACATGTGTTAATTTTTGTATTAGTGATTGTTCCGTTACCCTCAGTGTATTGCTGCCCAAATAATACATTAGCATGTTACTTAGATATATTCCTGAAATTCTCTAGTGTGTATCCACCTGATTTCTAGTGTATTGAACTATTTCCTAATTTTATTTTTACTATAAAACGGTTCTGAGAAATTATAAATTTGTTGTGTATTAGGTTTGGTTTATTAACAGATTATTATGTAGGTACTAAAAATAGTAACCCAGATACCATATACCTACCTACCATCCATTTGTAGAATTTTTATATTAGGGTAGATTTTTGATTTATATACCAACATCTTATAATAATTAATGTATATTTAATATCTTAAATTTTTGAATATTTTTAGTTGAACGTATCTTATCCAGCTACTGGCTGTCAAAAACTCTTTGAAATCGTAGATGAACACAAGCTACGTGTTTTTTACGAAAAACGTATTGGTACTGAAGTTGAAGCCGATATTCTTGGCGATGAATGGAAAGGTTATGTGCTGAAAATATCTGGTGGCAATGACAAGCAGGGATTTCCCATGAAACAAGGTGTTTTATCTAATGTCCGTGTACGTCTTTTATTATCTAAGGGACATTCATGTTACCGTCCTAGAAGGGATGGAGAGCGTAAGAGGAAATCTGTGCGTGGATGCATTGTTGATTCCAATCTTAGTGTGTTATCATTAATTGTGGTCAAAAAAGGAGAAAAGGTAAAAAAAAAATTTCAAACTTATTAATTTAAAACATCCGACGTTTTCCTGTTAACTCATTTTTTAATGTTTTAACATCGGAATGTCGGTAAATAAATATCACTTAAAGTTTTAGGAATGTTTATTGTTAATCATTCTTAGTGTATAAGTGTGACAATATTAATGATTAATTTTTTTGATTATAAAATGTAAAATTTTCAATTGATTATTTCTGTAAATATTTTTCAAATCTTTAGATTATACATCTCATGTTTTATAAAAACCAACATTTTCCTGTTAATTTATTTAAAATAATATTTTGACATCGGAATGTTGGTAAATGATTCTTCGTTTATTATTTTAAGAATGATTACTTAATTATGTATCATTTTAGTACATAGGCGATATATTTTTATTGCATTTTGAGTACAAATTATTCTATTATACAAATTATGCTTACCTACTTCCATAATTAATTTTTATGTTATTAGAAATTAATAGTTCATACATTTTTTTAGGACATTGCTGGTTTAACTGACACAAATGTTCCAAGACGTCTTGGACCTAAGCGTGCAAATAAGATCCGTAAGTTATTCAACTTGCAGAAAGAAGATGATGTACGTAAGTATGTGATCAAAAGACCTTTGCCAATAAAGGAAGGAAAAACTAAACAACATTTCAAGGCCCCGAAAATCCAACGGCTTATTACTCCAGTTCGCCTTCAGGTATCAAAATTAAATCATCATAATTATTTTTATAAATATTGACTATTATTTTGTTATTATTAACAGCGTAAACGTCATAATTTGGCTTTGAAGAAAAAGCGTTGTTTGAAACGTAAAGAACAAGCTGCTGAGTATGCCAAACTTCTTGCACACAGACAAAAGGAAAAGTTGGCCAAAAAGCGAGCTGAACAGAGCCGCAAACGTACATTGTCTCAATCATCTGTTTCCAGTTCTGGTACCAAAAGTAGCAAAAAATAAAATTGATTAAATAAAATTATTTTTTAATCATAAGTTTTTGTTTGTTTTTTTTTTTTTACCTAACCATTCCCAAACATGTATAGTTGATTATTATTATTATATTGATTACTATACAGTACATTTTTTATTACAATTACTCTATTTTGTATGTCTCATGTTTTTATATCAATCTTCAAATCTTTCATCAGATTTACTTTAAATTGTCAAATAATTTATTGTTGAAAAATAATTAATTTTCTTAGTGGATGTTGACGGTTAAAAACCAAAAAAAGATCTTTGCCGATTTGCCCATCTATTAGAATTGTGTAATTTTTATAACATACTGTTTTATTTTATCCGAAGTTCCCATAGAGAAAATATTCAAAGAAATTGAATAAACTAGGTAATTTTATTATGAACAGTTTAGTAGTATACTTGTATAACCAAGAATTTGACGAAGGAGGAAATTAAAATCAAGCTTGATTGAATAATATACAATTTTTATTGAGGTAATAGGAGTTATAAAATGTATTGAGTAATTAAGCTACCAAATTAATTACTAAATACAGATGCTAACCACAATAGATGATCTATCTGTAACCCCAGAACCAATAAAAGAAATAAATACTTCTTCCTTGGACATGGGAATGGATGAATTGAATTTTAAAGAAAAGCTTGAGAATTAAAATTTAATGTTAACCATTTTTTATCAAACCTGTTTTCTTAGACAAAAGAAAATTTTTTTTTACCAAAATATTCAAAACATGTTCTACCTGGACCCCAACCCTGATATTTAATAATGTTCCTTGTAATTCTTGACATATGTCTAAAGTTATAAATCTGTATTCTGTTAATTGTTTAAAAATTGTAAAATAATTTACTCAAACATGAAATTTCATTCTTGGAGCAATGTATAAGGCCTATTCAATTTTCGCTCAATATTAAAATCTTTATTAGTAATATACTAAGTTCAACTCAATATTAGTCCAAAAATTGTTTAATTTTCTCAAGTATATAAATAGTGATGAGTCAATAATGAAAATGTCTAGTTTCTTGAAACATTAATTTTGGGGTTATGACAAAGTTACTAAAGTTGATTTAATGAAAGTATCGTTTTTAGGCAAATTTTTCCGTCTACTCGGTTCTTTGGCAGTTATTTCCTGTCTAGAAAAAATATTGACCGAAGAGCTCAATATACCCTCAAAGTACCATATACATGTAATTTCTGATGTATAGAGTTGCTGGATGAAACTTTTGGACAAGTTAAGGTGTGTAAAAAGTATCTCCGGAAACGATAAAATAAACATCATTATAAAACCATAAGATCCTCTGTTTGATTGAAGACTCAGAATCTTTTATGACCTAATCGATTAAATATTTAAAATATAATAAACTGGAAACAATACCATTTTATTAAATGAACAGGGATTTGAAAAACAATGATAAATGTGATCAATTGACTCAAGTACACATGAACACGTTTAGTCTATTGAGGTTGTTTGGTGTGTCTTCAACAAAGTGTGTTGTATAAGTAAACAGAGCCCACCATTACCCAAAGGCAATTGAGAGATGAGTCATGGCAATCACATTCATCCATGAATGCAATATTTATCGATTTCCTAACAGATATGAATTTAAGATTTTTAATTTGAGATTCAAATTTTAATACAAAATTAATGTAAATATGTGATACCATTAATATACTAGTGATTTTAAAAAGAAATATATTTCACACAAACTTATTTGTGTTATTAATTTATATTACATGGGACAGTTACCCAATACTATTTTCAGGTAAATCTGCTAAAACTATTTAAAATGAGTGGTAGATTGGGTACATCACAACTAAAAATATATCTTAGAAATAAAATTTGTTGAAGTAGACACATTTAATATCATGATCATTATTTAATGATTTTTCTAAGTATTTTCATTTTTAAGATAAGTTTATTTTTAGCACATTCATATTATGTTTATATTGTAAGAATTATCATTCAAGAATTTTTTATATACCTAGTATTAATTAAATTATGGTTATTAAAAATACATTACATTTGATGCATTTCAAGTTAAACCCAATTTTCTTTTTAAATTCTTTTTCTTACATTCTTCAAGATTTTCCATTATAAACATTTTTTTTTACATTACTTATATCTTATTCTTTTATTAGTTTAACAATAAACTATATGAGTGTACGTTTTGAGATTCTATAGTAATAAAATAAACTCAAAATAAATAAATGATAAAATTATTTTATTGTTACAAAAAATTGCAACATTTAACATATAATAATTATATACATAATGTAAAAAAAGATACCAATATCTACACAATATCATAAATAATTAACAAATTATTTAAAATCTAACAATAATTAAGTCAATGAATATTTGACTATTGTAATTTGGACTGCAGATAACTACAACCGTAATAATAACTTCAATAATTTAACATGAGCATATAACATAAAAATATTAAATATGTTTGCCATAAAGTAGTTGAATATCACTTGTAATTCGAAAGCTCTAATTCTTTAAAAAGATGACGACAATATTGACTACCAATTGATAGTGGGTAGTCACACTTTAACAATAGCTTAGAATCACTTTCTGATACATTTTCAAAAGCTATAAAATATTCTTGATCAAAAGCACCTAAAATTAAAAATTATTTATTATTAGACACAATTAAAAATAAACTATGAATGTTATAGTTGTAATCTTCTGTTAAGTATGACATTGGTTTTTACAATCAGTTTTATATTCTGGGATATCAATTTATTTCATATATGGCACATGATGGCAGAATCAGGCTACACAAAAGGGGTTTCTACAAAACAATCTCTTCATAACCAAAATAATATAAATAATTCAAAATATTGTAATTTTTGAGTTCTGAACTTTGAACTAAATGAAATCATTTATTTTGATGACCACATTAACTTTTTAGAAAAAAAGAATTGAACCTTTTGTGGATGGGCAGGTGGGTAACTGATGAGCTAAAAAATTTAACTGCTTTTAAATTACATTTGCCTCCATTAGATAGAGAATATAATGTCCCAAACAATGCATACATTCACATTTCAGGAGTTATGAACGTTCCAATACAATTATTATATTGTATACAATACATAGGATATGCGACTTTATTTTTATGATATATTGCAAAAAAAAAAAAACAAAATAATAATAATACTATAATAGTGAATTTTAAAGTAATATAAATATGTAATTCTTAGTATGTTTTATTTGTTAAACAAGTAAGTAAAGTTGTTATTTATGTTAAAAATCTATTTCATATTCAAAATATGAAAGATTATTTTTAGAATTTGGATTCCAACAATATTAACTTAATAATAACTTTTTTAAATTGTATTCTTACTTATATCAATGTTTTCATGACCAATAGCTGTAATAGTTAAAAATAAAATGTCTCTGTATAAAGAATGACTATGAGATAAATCATTTCCTCGCAATTTATTTCTTTCAATAGCTAATTTCTTGAGTGGGTCAGTAAGATTATTACGTCTAATATTCGATATTATTTTTGACATGACACTGAAAATAAATAAAATAGCAACAAAATAACTATTTAAAAAATGTAACTTTGGATCACAAAGAAATTAATTTTATATTTTAGAGTAAATTATAATTGTTTTAAATATTTCTTTAGCATATAAAATATTTAGATTTGGGTATAACTCACTTCTTAGGTACTGTATTGCGATCAGTGACCAAAGCACTAATCAAACAACTCTCCTTTGATTCTTCATCAGACCAGAATAGGTACATTGGAAATCCTAAATCATCGTATAGCTTAGGATTATCCCACAAAGTTGTTATTAACACATTAGAGGAGTCGCATGTCAACCAAATAGCATGGAAATCATTTATATCTCGATTGGCCAGAATACAATTTGCATTTAGACATAAACCAGATATATGTGATGGTACTGCTATTCTTTCAAACACCCAGACCTTAAAAATAAGAAATATTCAAACAAAAATACACTTCGCTTAAACAGATTTTTATTATTTGAATACTTACTAAATTCCAGTATATTATTGGATGTTCATCAACAAACTTAGAGTGTGTTAAAGAAATATCGCCTTCAGCAACTAGAATTGATTCTAGTTCTTTTCGTAAAACAAGAGGATTCAAATAAGGAACTGTTATAGTATCAGCTTTATATCCATTATTTGTTACTTCTACAAATAAATATAAATAAAACTGATGTAAAAAATAATTAACCACTATTAAATAAGCACAATTCCTACAAACAAAATATAATTAAAAATTAAAATACCTTTTGCATTGTGTTTCGTTAATGAATCAATATTTTCTTGATTATCATGACTATTAATTTCTTCTGTAACAACACTATTTTTTGATCGATAGTCAATAATATCTACAGTCAAAAATGGTACTACTTCTTTGATACATAATCTACATCTATTATAAAAGTAATTAAATACAATACTAAAAGTTCAATCAACAAAAATAATCAAATTTTACTTGGTATTCAAATTAGAATCATCTGGAATCCAACCAGACATAATTTCTTCGTCGAATAGTAAACATCCACAATTGTGACATTTTGAACATGTGGTCATAATGATTTCTAACGCAACTAATTCTGGTGTACGACTAGAACGATTATAAAGTTTTTCTTGAAACAAACTTAATTGTGATGAATCCATGGTCGCACATCCTGTAAGTCATAAATATTTAAACAACAAGTAGTTGGAAAAAAATTATACAATTTTGAACGAAGAAATTTACCAGAATTCATATTAGTAGAACTACTTTTTCTGTTGCCATCAGTGAAAAGTTCAATTAAATTAGAACTCCATGAGTCTAAATGTTGAGCAACAGCCAGAGAAGATATTTCACTTGATATTTTACGTCTAACACTTGGTTCATTGGACTGTTGATCATTGTCATCTCCAGTTAAGCCATCTTCTTCCCTTTGACACCTAGATATTGATTTAGTAGTAAATACATTAAAATAATATAATTAAATAAACCATAATTATCATTATTACAATTGATTAAGTTTTCATTTGTTATAATTATTCAAATTAATAATTAGAAATAGTCACACTTACTGGACATAATCTTTTATAGGTGTATTATTAGTAGACATGGCTTCTTTGATTTCATCAAATTTTTTCACCATTGTATTTGCTGCACTCTTTAAACTAGTTAATCCTCCCATGAGAAGCTCATTAGACTTTTTACCAGAAAAACTTGATGTACTGAAAATAAATAATGCAACTTGTATAAAAACTTTGATTTTTTAAAATAATATTCTAGTTTTAAATTAGACATAATTTTAATTGTTGCATAAGCGCACGTATGTTTGGGTGTGTGTGTGTGTGTGTGTGTGTGTGTGTGTGTGTGTGTGTGTGTGTGTGTGTGTGTGTGTGTGTGTGTGTGTGTGTAAAATTTTCAAATGTACTTTGAAGTGCGTAAAAGCATATAGATTTTGTATAGAAAATAAAGGAATTTTATAATTAAATGGGTATTAATATAAATTATGACATAATAAATTGTAGTTTACCTGAGATTAGTGATTGCATTTTCAATAATGTTGGTACCCATACGGAAGTCAGACTTACGCGGTAATGAAAATTTAGTTGGAGTATATTGACTGTAAATGTAAACAAAAACTAATACTACTAGGCAAAAAATATTCTACGACTAAAAGTAAAAATAAAATAGCATAATTATCTTTACTAAATAATTACTATAATAATAATTACAAACAAACATTATACAAGCATTAAATAATTGTTTCAAACATAAAAAAAAAACTAATTAAAAAAAAAAAAAATAAATACTACCATAATAATATGTAACTACAAACTTGTTTAATTAATTTTTTAATGTTTTTAACTACCTTATAAATGTTAAAAAAATAAACTAATAGAACTAAATATAAATAAAATGAATATTTAACCACATATTATAATTTATTATAGTAATTAAATTTGCTTAATTCATTTATGTGAATGTTTAATTGAGATTAAGTAACTTCGAACAACCTTAAATTACAATTATTATTATTGTAAACCAATATTGAAGTTTATGTTTAAAACATTTATGTTTATTCTTTAGAAACTTGTTTTTTAAGCTTAATTTGAAATATTAACTTATTCTAACATAGTAATACTACTTACGAAAAGGGTATTTTAAATGCTGATCCTAAAGCTGATTTGATTGGGCTTTGTTGATAATCTGGTTCAGTGGTACCATGAGCTGGCATAGTTGAAGATCTTTGTATATGTTTGTCAACATTACCTACATCATCACTAAAAGTAGCACTACGATGCATATTGCCCCATTCACGAAATAATATAGGCGAACCACTACGATCGAGTTCAATACCAGATTGTACTCGTGGAACAGTAACAGAGGGGTTGGGAGTAGGTTCTAAGGGTTCTTGAAGTGCTCCCAAAGGATCATTTTCGAATACTGGAGTACGTTGTGCTGGTTCAGCTATTCGACTAGCATTGTTTTCTTCGGTTAAATTTTCTAATGAAGATTCAAAAGACTTCAGACCATCAAATACAAGCTTTTTTGATATGCCATTTGATTTTTTAAATTCAGTTTGGTATTTAAGGTCATTAAGATTTTTCAGAATTTGAGCATCATTACCAAAACTTTTTGAGCTACAAAAAATGTTTACTTATTAAAACAAATATTTACATAAAAACATTACTATGATTAAAAAAAAATGTACTTTTATAGTAATTAAATTAATGAATATTGATTTTATACATTTCAAACTCACCGATTCAATAATTTCAATAATTCAGAAGACGTGTCATTGGATGAATTGTGTAAAGAATGATGATAATGATGTCTCCTAGGTGACATTTGAAGACGGATTTCATCTGTAAGAGACCCACTACGGCCTCTGAAAAAAAATATTTAACTATCTTGCTACTTTAAGCAAACCCTGAGAAATTAAGATTTTCACATACAAAAAATTTTGCTTTCCATCACGAATCAAAAAGAAAAAAAAAATGCTTTTTAAAAATATTTTCAGTTTTTTGGCCCTATTAATATGTACATTACATATAATATTTAAATAACATAAGGTAATAGCAAACCTGACACTTTCATTTTTACAAAAATATTTTTACTTTACTTTAAACTAGACTAGAATACTAAAATCATACAGTCTCAAACTTCTACTCAAAAATCTACTATATAAAAATATGATTACCTGATAATTTGTTATTAAATATAATCAAGATCATTTTGATAACAATGATTATATAAGAAGGGAAGAAAATATTAAATTAAACATACCTTTTTAAATCAGATTCACTTTCTATAGATATTGAATCACTATTTTGTTTTGAACATGCCGAATTGGGTCTGGAACATGTAGTTGTCATCAAAAGACCAGCACTGCTTTCAACTAAACAAAAATATTATATTGAATTTTGTATGAAAAATATTTACAGCAAAAATGAATATTAATAACTGATACGAAAATTACAATTCAACATTTAAAACAAAATGTATTTAATTCTTAAGCTTTATGCTTAATATTAAATGTTTGAAATTTTATTTATCAAGTTGAAAAACAAATATCTGTATACATTACATTGTTGTGAACTCCAGGACTGATCATCTTCTGTAGATAAAGATATCTGTTTAACAATATTAGTGGGACGACTCCTCAATCCAAAATTTGATTCTACATTAATTGATAATTTTCTTGGTGCTGTAAATTATTAATCACGTCAAGTTTAGTTAGTATGATTTGAGTTAAAATAATTCTTCAAAGAAAATATTGAAAACAGTTTTTTTAATTCATTCAAGTTTAATATTTATAGGTAATAACTAATAACTAAGAAAATTTTATTTTTTGAATCTTTATATACCCAATAAGATAAAAAAACTAAATTATTAGAAGCAATAAAATTGTTTATGAAATTGATACATTCCACTTACTATTTGACACAGAAGGATGTTTTTCTGTAGTAGATAAGCTTTCTAGAGACGTATGTGAAGTTTTATCTTCATCTGAACTTCGTCGTTTTCTATTTTGGGCACCAGCCTTCTTAAATAATGCAGCACTTACAACTACATTTCTAAACATGTTTAATTACAAATAAATTTTTGTGTACTTCTAAATATTTAAACAAAAATATTGTACTAACCATCTACTAGAAAATAACATAAAATATATTTAATGATTATAATACTAAAACACTTCCTAGGTCTATTTTTTTCATGGAGAGTTTTAGGTCATAAACCTAGTTAAACTTAAAATGAATAAGATTTTTTGATACATAATTTTATTTAATTTTAAGGAGATAATAATGAATAATATTCAGCAATATTCAATAATGATTATTTTACCTAAGTTTTTTCCACAATAATTGACTAGGTGTTCTTTGATCAGAAGGCCAAGTAGATTCTAATAAAGCTCTGTTATAAAAACCATATGTTATAGCATTTGGATGGAGGCCACATCGCTTCATTACAAGTAACAGTTTTACAGCCAGCATTGGTTGATTATATATTCCACATAATTGCATCATAACCCTGTAGCAAACCTATAAAAATCATAAATGGCAACAAAATATAATTATTAATTTTGTAGATTATAATAGTTCATAGTGAAATAACAGGAAAAATCAACAGGAAAGAGACAAATAAAATTAAAGTAAAAATTAAGAACATTTTTGAAGTACTACGTTGATAAATACAAAATATATTTTAATTAATAATTATATTAAAACTCGATTAAAATTTCAAACAAGGATGATTAATCAAAGAGGTCTATTGAGAGTTGATTAAAGGGAATGAAAAAGAATCAAATTATAACTAAATAAAATGTTCTGTTGTTATTAAATGTATCTAACAGGTTTAATTTACAATAAAAATAATAACAATTTTAAAATATCAAAAACATATAAGAATACACAAAGTCAACATTTCATAAAAAATAAACTTCAGATACATAAAAAGAAGATATTCTTCACAAATTTGGTTGACATTATCTTGTTAAGATAATGATTATAATAAATCACTAGGATAGAAAAAATACCAAATTCTAATTTAAATTTAAACGGAAACAATTCGTTTTTTTAGTTCAGAATAAAGGAAATATAAATGAGAATAATTGTATTCAGAATTCTTAGATTTATTTATTAATTGAAATTAATCATTAAACTGTTATATTTTGACTCTCAGGATTCATGATAATAATATGTATTTCATAAAAAATAAATTTTAAAGACAAACCTCATCAGTCAGAAGGTGTACACCAGTTTTTTGAAATTTATTTAATAATTCATATGCTGAACGTAAAGTCGACGTGGCCCGATCTTCTGATTGGAGAATATGACTTGGTAAATGAATGAACCACAAACTAAAAACAGTACATTTAGCTAATGAAATCAATCAAATATCCTAAATTTAAAAAATTTACCTATAGCAAGTTCCAAGTAAAAATTTAGCCCAAAGACCAGGAGATGTAGAGTATTTACGAGCCAATTTTTGAGCTGATTTAACTTCATGTTTAGTACGTCTAGCCATTGGACTTCCTGGAATGGGTAAATGATCATCTGTTTTTACTTTTAGATAATTTTTTGATTCTTTACATTTCAATAAATCAGAATTTAAGATGAATCCATCCTAAAAAATAAAATGGAAATCAAAATTAATAAAATAAATAAACAACCTTATTATTAATATGTATAGTATATTATTATGACGACTACTATGTATATTGTATATTATTACTTTATAAGAATACAGACAATCAACCGGCAAATCAGACATCTCTGGAGGCATTATAAAAACAGTCCGTTCACTTTCACCACATGAGTCAAGTTCTATCAGTCTTGTATCATAGTTTTCTAAATCAATCTAGAATAAAATAATAGTAAATAGTTAAGTAATAATAATAATAAAAAAATCAAATTTCAATAGTACTTTTTCTGAACACTCATCAAAGAATTCTAAAGCGGCGTCCATATTTGATACAAATGATCGTTCTTCAATAAATCTTATAAACATTTGAGTTTTTGTCAAGAGAGAATAAAATTTTAAATTTGTTTTTTCTCTTGACTTTAAAAAACCTAAAAATAAAAAAATAAAATTGAGTAATATTTTACTACCTGTAATTTTGCTTTTAAATTAATAATTGAAACAAAACTAATTGAATAAATGTTACATAATTTAACAAAATAACAATTTAATTCATTTAAAATAAACAAATAAATAAATAGAAATTATGTAATAAAATAAAAATGAAACTGGGGGAACAAAAATATGGTTTGTATTAACAACTAGTTTTGGTTTCAAATATAATTTTAGTTAAAATATACATAGTGATTCCTTTTGACTTTTTATTAACTGGTGATTTTTTAAATTGATAATAATTATTGATACTTATGAAACTTATAATACTCCTAGCTATAGTATTATTTTATTTTATTAATATTTTTCTATTTATTTATTGTTTATTTCATTATATTATATAGTAGATAAAATTATGTAATATATATTTTATTATTAAACATTAAAAAATAACAGTTCTAATTTAATTTAAATTGATAACTATGGTAAAATTTGACTCACAGACAAAACAATTTTATGTTTGTAATGTATTTTATGTTTATTCGTTTTATGAATATGATAAACATCATGATAACTAT
This sequence comes from Therioaphis trifolii, assembly GCA_027580255.1. Classification (NCBI taxonomy): domain Eukaryota; kingdom Metazoa; phylum Arthropoda; class Insecta; order Hemiptera; family Aphididae; genus Therioaphis; species Therioaphis trifolii. The sequence continues at coordinate 32,392,197 of CM050411.1, read as the reverse complement.
TTGAATCAAGTAAAATTGCTATATAATATACTCAATATATATGGAATTTTAATTACCTTGCAAATCAAATAATGAACTTGTATCAGTGGCCCCAACAGTAGGCGCTTTAGTAATGGGTTTTAGAAACCATCGGTAACCTTTTATAATAGATCCCATGAAACGAAGAAAAGCTTCTTGAATCTCTAATTCTAACTCATGCTATATTAACAACAATTAAAATTACTAGATGATTCAAAAACAAAATTCAAAAGTATTCAGCGAAAGCAAAATTTGACTATAGAAATATACATATTACACATATACCGATATCTATCTTAAATAATTTATTGAGCAATAGTATTACCTCTTTACGTTTCATTAAAAAATCTCTATCAATATTAGTTTCTTGAATACTTTTATTGCTTGTCGCTTTATAAGTTCTTTGGAGATCATCAAGTTTTTCATAGAGCTTTTCTAAAGAATTTTTTAAAGTTCTAGTTGGTTTTTTAGGAAGCAGTTTTGCTGTTAAATACTTTTTATCTTCACAACTACATAATGCACATAAAGTAATAAAAACATTTATTATAAAGATACATTTAAAATTAAAAATGATACCTACAGAGTAACAGTATTAGTATCCAGATCAACACAAGTGACATCAGTAGGCGGTTCATATAAATCAAAAAATCTTGAATCAACTCCAATCAAAAAAGGTAATGGAGCGTGTAATACTTCAGCTAAACTGAGTGGACATAGTGGGATATATGGACACTGCCATTTAAATGGAAATATAAGCTGAAATAGGTTTTAAAGAATAATTTGTGGTTGAACATTTTTTCTTAATTTCAACCCCGTTAATATAAGTTTTAATTAACAAATAGTCATGTTTAATGTATTATTGTTCATTACACAAAATAAAACGATAGTGGAACTAGATAAGTATTTGTTAACATAATATTACATTACTAGTATATTATATATTGAACACTATATAAAAATTAATATGTAAGGTAAACACTACTAATTGATATTTTTCATACATAGTAAAAGTTCACAAAGTAGTCTCGCTAATTTGTTCATCACAAGTTTGAAACCCGGATTATATGGACAATCAGTTATTTATTATTTGTAAATGTACATATAAATATATAAGAATTATTATGTTAACATTTATTTTTGAACGCCATTTTATTTAATCCGGATACAGCCCGAATCATTCAAATCCAGATCAATGATAATCAACTTTGTAAGACAAGATTTTTACAGGGTTCTAAAAGAATGATCGAAAAATTAGAGGAAAATTGCATATTTTTTAGTATAATTTTAGGGTTAGGAGCATATTAACGGGGTTTAGCTTTACACATTTTAAATAATTTAATTAATAGAATAAATTTATTTACTGTAGAAACTGCTTCTGCTACTGCAGTAAGTACATCCGGTCTTAAAGAATGAATAAGAAGTTTCTGTTCCGTTAAAGCACAAAGAAGTAACAGAAGACAATTATCAGGATGTAAATTCATCACCATTTGATGAAAACCAGCACCACTGTAATTATAAAGAATAAATTATTATAAATTGTATTTATAACAAACAAATCTTATAGTTAAACTTCATCAATTTTTTTATACAAATAAACGGTAAGAGGTGATATTTTCTAAAAACTCAATATATTTCAAATGAAAATGGTATTTTCGGCTAACAGGGATTCAATGTTACACCTATTATACTCCTAAAGAACCACCTGTAGCTAAATGTTCACTAATCACTCATAAGCACTAACATACCGCTCAAAGATAACATATACATTGACATTAAATGATCAAACATTTGCTATCAAAATAATGATAAAATATCATTGTAGTATAAAGATTTTCTATCATTTAAAATAGAGTTTAGCCGTGATACTATGTTAAATAAATACTTTTTAAAATGTTTAAACAATTATGGTTTTTACAAATATAAAATATTTATAATTTTCTTTAAAAGTTGCTTTATTTATGTGACATATACAGAGTAAATTTTACCTTCTTGGAATGGGTAGATCTTCTGGTTGTGTTAATATAAGCTGAGTATCCATGGATAACTGTACAAGTATTTGTGGTCTTTCTGGTGAAGGGAATGGTACTTCGTCAACTAAATGAGTGATATACCTTTCAATTGGTATGGGTATTTGATCACTAAGAGATGAATTGTATAAAAACATTAAAAATTTTTCAAAAGTGTCAAAGAAAGGCCAGTGTGACAATACGCACACACTTTTGTTAGCATGTAAACTAATTCCCTTTTTTAACTCAGATAAATCTTTTAAACCTAATAATTTTTGTTGTTCCATTGAAAGATTTTCATTATACTTTTCATAAAAAGTAATAGCTGCACCATAAACCTAATTATAAAACAAAATACATTAATATAATTGTTATTAACTGTTGATTAATAACTTTTTAAAACAATGTCAATAATAAAACAAAAACTTACTTTTTCTGAGGCATCACTAACTGTTAAAACAAATGTTGAGAAAATAGGGTCAGGTTGAGATGCCTCAGCTGGCCAAGCTTCAAGTGTTGCTCCCATTGGTAAACAAAATAAGGCTACAGAAGGGAGAAGATGGAAATAATTTCTATCTGATTTAGGATATCGATCTGTAATAACTAGAAAATACATTTAAATAATTACTTAATTACCAATTATTCATAAAATTAGAAATTAACAAATAAAAATTATTATCAAATAGCATACCTGGTTTATAGGTAATAGATTTGGGCTTCATTACAGATTTCTTGTAGCATAAATAGACATCTGAACCAACCATTCCTTTATTGAGATTTTTGTGTATTAAGCAAAATGCATGTGGTGGTGTTTCACCTCGACTGGTTATAACCACACATACATGTGATACAGCTAAAATATTACATGGAGAAGTAGGTGATGCTCTTCGGAAAGTTATAAATGTACGTGATGATGTAGAATTATTTATATTTGCTATTTGGCCACTAACACTTAATTTTAAAACTTGGGCATCATGTAACACTCTTTCCTTTCCATCATACATAATACTGAAAAAATAAAATCTTTATTACAAAAAAATTTTAAGTATAAATAGTACAAAATTAAATAAAATATAAATAAAGATTAATAAGAACTAAGTTTAAGAAAAGTTAATTAATAACAAATAACAAGTAAAAGGTAATTTTATAAGAAGGAAAAGTACAATTATTATATACAAGAAAAGTCATTATTTGTTCTGTATAAACTAAAATAATAAGTGATTTTATGATCTTGATTTTTTTTTAAATATACATTTTTAAGATTAAGAAATTAGTAGCAGTACATAAATAAAAATAAAAATCATATAAAGTGTTTAAATAATATTGATTTATAAAAACAGAAAAGTCAAAAAAAGTTATTAAAAAAGGATTATTTAATTTTTTTGTGATAATGTCAAAAACAAAAAATTATATTGTAAAAGAAACAATAATTTACCAGTAAGAAAACCCTCATTATTTTACAAATTTTAACTTTAAATGCTTAAATATGTATAGATATACATATATACACTCAAAAATTATACATTTTAAAATAAAATTTCAATAAAAATAATCTCTTTGAAAATATAAGATAAGAAGTAGTGGTTACCATATAAGAGAACAAAAAACTCAAAAAATTTTACTCATAAAAATAGTTAAATGGTAATTTTTTCAAGACAAATTTAGTTATTATAATGTTCTTAATGAAATCAATATGAAAAAATTCTAAAACTATTAATTATTATTATTATTATTATAGAAGACATTTTTGAAATTTTTTAATAACTGAAAATGATTAAAATTTTAATAATTTGTAAAGGCAAAAAAATATTTATCAGCTAAATTATATTAATGTCAGATAACTTTTCCACAAAATAATTTGGGCTTACAACATAAAATAATACAATAATAAGCAAAAAAATAGTAGCTTATCAATACTTATAGTAATCACTAAAATATAAGTATTAATACATTAATTCTATAATAAATTTATTTAAAATTACCCAATATCAACAATAGGAGGTTTATCACGTCCACGTCGGTAACACAAAAATACTTCAGGACTACGTAGACTTCCATGATTTAAGTCTGCCACTAACCCTAAAATTGGAATTGTTTAGGATTTAATTTAATTAAATTTAATCAGACTTACCTGTTGGAGTAGATTCTACAAGAGTATACCCAGGTGGTACTTTTTCACCGAGAGTAGGAAATACTATAGCCAAATCAGTAATTGGTGGTAAATCAGAACATAAACTTTGTTTTAAATGAGTAGAGTTAGAATCATCTTGAGACTGTTCATCAGATGCTCCAACTACTACAAAATAATCAACAACTCTTCGTTCTTCCATAATTAGTTAAATCTAAAAACAAAAATTTAAACTCATTAGAAGCATCACAGTAAGATACATATAATAATATTACATGATATTTATGAAAAATAAAACACAATACAGCCTTGGATCACCCAAGGTGATTTTGCAATACAAAATATTTTGTTACCTACTGCATAGATATAAATGATTGAGTAGAAAAAAATACAATATTATGTCAGTATTATTTATTTAATTATACGATTTGTAGTAGAGCACAAGGGGTTATGATCAATTGCAGCCATTGCAGTGCAATTGATATTAATTTAAAAATTAATACATTGTTAATTTTCCCAGCAAAAGTAAATAGAGCCTAGGCAATCTGGAGAAAAACATATTAAACCAAAATATGAAACTAGAAACTATTCATTATGAAATCGACTGTTAAATTGGTTTTAACTTCAGGTACAAAGTTATTTTGATAAGGATAATGATATTACAAGATTTGTATTTTTTGTTTTCATTTTGTTATCATTTTTTGTTTACTTAATACTTATCATTCACTCATTATAGTAAATAAATATTATAACGTAAAACATCGAATGATTATAAATTAACCAGGTTATTTCAATTCTGTGTGTATTAACTACAAATAAAATGTCAAATTTGTGTCGAGACGATTTTGATTCGGGTCCCAAACATGTTTTTTCTATTGAAGATGGACTATGGCTCGGTAATAACATTTATGAACTGTTCGATTAATAATTTATAAACTGTTATATAATGTTGTTTAATGTTGGTAAACAAGTTAAATAATTCACCTGTAGTGGTTGTTACAAAAGGATTAAACGGTTTACATATCAAGAGAAACTAATTCACTTCTGTTTGAATTTGATTTACACATTGTTATTTAATAATTGTGTATAATAATCAATACATTTTGTGGGTGTTGAGTGTGATAGAAAGTCAAAATGCTAACAGAATGTTATATTGTTTCACCATAATATAATTATTTAAAACTTAGTTTTAGTGATACTCACAAATATGTATTGCCTCTACTCTGTTTCTTTTAACATAAAATATATAAATCACTTGAATTATCTGTCTGTTATAATAAAAATTTGATAAAAATATTTTTAGCCACATAAAAACGTTATTTTACTATATAATATATATATATATATATTAGTTCATGCTATCGAATTAAAAGAAAAATATCATGGATAATCTGAGTTCAAAATAGTCAAGTATTCTTAAAAATATGTTTTTTTGTTACCCTAATAATTGTTTAAAAAGTAAAATTGTTAATCAAAAAATACTTAGGTAAATTACTTTTATTAAATATTTTGTATAAGTAAATATAAGTAAATATTTTTTTTTGTGTTACTTGGCTAAATATGGTGTAATGGCTTATTAATAATTCAATAGGTATTGTAAATCTTTCTTCAATAAAAATTACTTATTGTAAGTACTTTAAATATTGAATATAGTTATATATTTTTTACTACCTGTGTAAAATACATATTTAAAATCAATACACATTTTGTTTAATTAAGAAAAGGTTTCTTGTTTCTATTCTACTTGAATTTAAATATATTAAAAATATGATATTTTCAAAATAAGAAGAATTTTTTGGTATGTTTGCAGTAAAAAAAACTGGTCCACATACATTTTAATGCTTTTGAAATATGATGTGCAATTTTAATTATTGAACCCATTGCTTATATATTACCTATACTATACAGCGATAATATTGGGACACCTATATTGAGCCTCCAAATAAACATGTATAATATTATTAAGTTTTAAATTTCTTATCATGATTTCACTGTATAAATTAATTAGTATTCATCATTTATTTTCTTACAGGAAATTTAACTGCTGCTATAGATTTAACATTTTTAAGAAGCAACGGAATAAATTATATAGTAACAGTGGATTCTTGCCCATTGCCAGAAATAATTTTAGATTTGAGAGACATATATATTAAATACATACAAGGTAGTCTTTTAAAATTAATACTTGTGATGAATTATCTTTGTTTTATTTTAGGTTCTAAGTGAAGCAAAGGCTTTATTGGTTTATCAATGTTTTTTTTTTTGTAAACACTTTTGAGTAGTTAGAGTGGTCCAAAATGTCATCCAGAAACTCTAATGATTGAAAATTACATGTAGATTGTCCTTAAAAGTGGTCATTTTTCTCTCCTCTTAATAGTTTTTTGCGAAGTGAAGAAAAACTGCCAAAAAACCGAATAATAATGGTAAAATTTGTGCAACAACACTTACATTAAATCGATTTTAGTTATTTTGTCATAATATAAAGCTTATGTTGCTAGAAACTTGAAATTTTCACTTTATATCAATGACATATTGTTAACATACTTTACAAAAGTTACAAAAATAATTGACAATCTTTTAGGCTCAAAATAGAATTTAGATATTATTAAGGTATTATACCTTGTTTTGTTAAATTTAATCTTTAATCAAATTTTTAATATTTGACAAAAAGTTATGAAAATTCAACAGAACGATATTCATATACTTAAGTAACGATACTAAGAAAATTTCAAAACTCGTCTCAGCATTTTTTTTTTATAAATTTTTAATTAAATTATTATACAATTTTTGCATAATTGACTATTTTTATGTACATTTTCAACTTTGAATTCTTATTAAAAAATTGACACAACCAATCATTATGAAACTTTGGGTATAGAACAACATTTTTTGAATCTTTTGGTAAAATATAATTTTTCATTTGTCAAACAAGACAAATTTTAAACAGATTTGATTTAAAAAACATACTGACAATCAAACCAAAAATATTTTAATATATAATAAGTATAATATATTTTTTTTATACAAAAGATTTGCTCAGAATTGTTTAACCAAAAAAATTATATATCATTTCTTTAAAATTCAATATACCCATCCCCATTATTTGGTCTAAGTTGCAAAGAATACCTACCCCATGGTGTATTCATAATTATTTGTACATCTTAAAACTATTCATAATTGAATACAAATATTCAAACAGATAAGCCAATTTTCTAGTATTTAATACAATAGTGTCTAATAGTTAGTTATTTTCTAATTTTAAGTACAACTTCATTATTAGGTATTTATAACTTTTTAAATCTATGATTACAAGTCCAAATAAAAAAAAAATGGATTATTAATAGTTTTATTCAACTTGTACTTATAGTTACTGATATGGACGGAGAAGATCTTTTAAGCCATTTTGATAGTGCATATGAATTCATAAAAAATGGTCAAGAAAAAAGTTCTGTCCTTGTACATTGGTAAGTAATTATCAGGAACATGGTTTATTTTTATTAATTTACTATTATTAATAATACGTGATACTTTCACAACTTCAAAAATTTATTGTCGGGAATAAACAGTTAAATTTTTAAACATTATGTACCTATAAGTATTTTTAATTAATTTAAATTTATACTAACTTAAATTTTATTTCAAATGAAAATCTCATTTAAAGATAATGTAATATTAATTTACTTTTAGCTACTTTGGAATATCCAGAAGTGCATCAATAATTACTGCTTACATTATGAAGAAATATCAAATTAGTTTTAATGATGCTTTTGAAAGGTATGTAGATGAATATATTTTAGAAAAAAAAAGTATGTCTTTTGATCTACTCCTGTATATATTTATGCCTAAATGTAAGTTTAAAACTATCATCTTCTGGTTCTTTACGAGTTGATTTGTATTATTCACCAGAATTATTAAACCACTAATTTTTTCCCTTGCTCACTGGTTAGTTTATTGTTTATTTATCAACCCAGTCTTCTTAGGAATTTTTGCGGTGAATGAGTTCATTTGACAAGCTTAAAAATTCTACGCCTTCCAATAATTTTCAGCTTTTCCTTATAATATTTTTAAAAATAATTTCAGTATTTAATGTTTTTGCACATCCTGGTTGTTGATGCAAAAAAATAATTAATTTATTACTGAATTACTTTTGTATAAAACTGACTTTTTGATTTTACAATGTATTTTCATAATACTTAGAATAAAAATATTTGATCATGATTCATGAGTTAGGTTGCTTGATTAGCAATTTGTATTATAGAAGAACGTATCTCATATTAGAGAATATTTTACCAAATACAACTATTATTGATAACTTCAAACACATAAAAATTAATACATAAAAAATTGTAGGCGATACAAAGTTCACCGGGTTAAATATGCCTATGAAAAATATAGCAATAGCAAAGCGTTGCCGGGTCAGCTAGTATATATGTTATAGTTAAAACCCGAAATCTGTCGAAACTAGTTTAAATTAGTCAAAACTAGTTCCCACAAATCCCTTTAGTCACTTCTGGTTTTAACTAGTTAAAACTAGAATTTACTAAGGATCATCTCCGTCAAAACTAGTTTTAACCCATTTTTATTTACTTAAAATTAGTTGTGTCTAAAATATATTAGTGAAAACTAGAATTATCTAGTGAAAATCCGTATTGTTTATACTGATAGGTGAAACTAGTTTCAACTAGGGAAAAGTAGAAATATAAGTACATAATATTAGGATAATTATTAAATATAAACATTTATTGTATTATTTTGACAGGACAAACTATCATGGCATTTAGAGTTACATAGAATTTTATTTTCTTTATATAAACAGTGATTTGTTTCTTAGAATTTTTAACATGTGCATTTTACAAAGTCTTGCCCTGGCCCCGTGGATGCTTTTGTTGCGGCTGCACGGAGGGAAATATGATTTTTCAGAACTTGATTCTCTGTGATGAATTTTTTTCACGTGTTATAAATTCAGACCTACATTATTATTATTTCATTTATTGTAATTACTGAAATAAAGTGCGGTCTGTTCTTATACTATGCAACGTATTCGTTTATTATCCGAACCCTAACACCTACATATTTATAGAATATATCGTCTGTGGTCGAGTGAATTTTATGTAGTATGAATTCGAATACATGCATTTTAGTTAAATCTAGTTTTTACTGACTTATTTGAACCTGCGGTTAATTATAGTTTTAACTAGTTAAAACCAAAAGTGACTAAAGAGATTTGGAGAAACTAGTTTTGAGGGATTTCGGGTTTTAACTGTAACATATTTTTATATAGAATTACTACAATTTGTACTTAATTTTTAGAATTACTATAAATTATGATAATAATACTAAAATTAAAATAAATAAAAACATAGAAATGACATATATATGGCATATAGACATTTAATATTTTCAACCCCAACTTCAATTGAATGTATTATTTAATTATTATGTAATCTTAATCTTAAAAATGTTGTTTGATTATAGGGTAAAAAGTAAAAATGCAGCTGCATTACCAAATGTGGGGTTTCAAGCACAACTTTGTTTGTATGAAACTCTTGGATGGAAAATTGACAAAAACAATATGCAGTTTAAATTATTCAGACTGAAAATAGCTGCTAGAAAAGTTAAAAAAGGTTTAAATTTTAAAATAAATAGTTAACATAATTTTTAGGTACTTATTTGATTTTGGTTAGGAATAGTTAAAAGTATATAGAATATCATCAAAGCCCAATCATTAGGTAAACCTAGATCAATAAAAACGTCAAGGAGATTCAAAGTTCTGTTAAAATATTTGTATCGATGATTTTAAGCTCAATATCAGAATATGGAGTTCGCATTTGAGATTTTGTCAGATTTAGTCTTGGTGTTAAAAAATAACCAATAGTCAAATAAATTATTTTTTCTATTTTTATTTGTTCTTAAACAACAATAACGAGATCTGCCCAATTTTTAATCTTCCAGTATTTTTTGTGTCTAATATTCATATATTCATATTATGTGTCACATAATATGTGTCCTATTATGAAATGTGTCTAATTTTCATATGTGATTAATGTTTTGGTATATTTAAATTGTTTTAGTAAAAATATTACCACGCGATTGTATTGATGTTATTAAAGGAGATCCATCTTTAATCTCTGCAAGACCAGACCCAAAAGTTTATCGATGTCGTAAATGCAGGTATTAATATTATAAGTTAACCTGGTTAACTTTTACATATTTACTAGACTAGAAGTGTATGAAATGTATATTAAAATTTTATCAAGATTTTTTAATTTTTTGTAGAAGAATTGTAGCTTTACAATCAAATTTGTTACCACATTTTACCAATGAAAAATTGTCTTGGAAAGATTCAAAATTATCTTCAGATTATTCAGGCTTTCAACTATGTTCAGACACAATATTTGTGGAACCGATGTCTTGGATGTCAGTAAACCAATCTGAAAGTGGAAAAATTAACTGTCCCAAATGTCGATCTAAACTTGGTTCATACAGTTGGACAATGGGATGTCAGTGTCAATGTGGTGCTAAAGTATCTCCAGCATTTTATTTTGTCCCATCTAAAATAGATTATAGTGGATTTTTGCAAAATATTCAGGCTACAGTTTAAGTGATAATTTTATTTTCATACGTAAATTTTTTATTTCCATTATTGTGTTTAACTTTCTTATTAATAAATACAAAATAATATTAAATTGTTTGTATATGACAATAAATCAGTATCTGCAAAATCAAGGACTATTTCCATATACATAAATAAGTGTTGAGTAGTAGAGTATATATAAAGGTATTTGGAACAATAATTATGTATCCATTTAATTTTATAACACTAATGACTTATATATAAAAAAAAAAAAACATTTCAATATCACCACATATTTTAAAATAAATTAATGAATATTAAACATTATATTATTAGTGAAAGTATTTAGGCTACATTTAATAATTTGACATTTTGAGTCTGTTTGAAACCTAATCTTGAGTCTTATCAATTAATTAACAAACACTGTTTCCCTATAATGAACATTAAAGTTTAAGTTTTTATCGACTGATTAATAGTTTTTAAAAATAAAGTTATTGATGATATAATGATTTTTTTTTGTTATAATGGACACCCTCTGATCGCTTTTCTATGTTTATATTTCATTTTGATGCAAATTAGTCTTGTATTATGTGTAAATCACAAATATTTAACATTTTAAAGTTTATTTATTCCATTTCTCTTAAATAGTCAGGAATTTTTTTAAACCTAATTATTTTTTTGTTGATTCTTAAGATTTAAAAATTGTTGATTATGCTATAGATCAACATTTCTTTGACTAAGATTTAAGAGTCTGTTCAAGAAGCCAAAATAGTATTGGCTTTGAATATGAAAGAAAAACTTAAAAAATTAAATACATTTTATTTACTTATAGTTCTTATGTAATGTAGAAAGTCCTTATGATTTCACTACCTTGAAGAGGCTTATTAAGTAAAAATTTTCGTATGTTTTAAATGTTTTTATTATAGTTGTATGTTAATTTATTTTGATTTATACTTGCCGATATGTTATCACCTATATGTTTAAATATATTTATAAGAGTGATTATTTAATTTCAAAGTTACCAATATATTATACTCACTCCAAATTTCTAATTTAGAAAAATTTTGTATATTATGATAAGTATTTAAAAATGTTCATGAAATAAAATTAATCTTCCCGATTTATAATAATGATACTCATAATTCTTAGGTTAATTGATATTATATATAATCAAAATTATTATTAAATTTGCAAGACTTATTAATAGATAAAACAAATCATGAATATAGTTTTAAGTTTTTATTTTTTAAACTAATTATATTGAAATTGAAATTCATGAATTATTTATTGTTGTACAAATTTTATACAATTCAATACAAATAAAAAAATTGTATTTGTATAATTATAAAATGTTTTTTATTTCATCATGCATATGTTACAAACTGTTTGATTTTCAACTAAACAGAAATGAGATATTTACAGTGGCGGACTGGACGACCGGGATACCGGGAAATTTCCCGGTGGGCCGGTGCTAGTATAAAATATAAATTTTATTAGTATTTACTATAAATGATTACTTTAGTACCTTTATGCAAATATACAATAGTTATTTTATTTTGTTTTATCATAATCAATTAAAATATTTAAAAGCTAAATTGTATTTACAAAAAAAAAATGTACATATATATATTTAAGGGGCCGTTAGTACGCTGAGGGCCTCTAAAATTATGATTTTCCCGGGCTGTTTTTTTCTCCCAGTCCGCTACTGGATATTTAGTGTGATAAATTTTAAAATATTTTTACATATTACAGTATTTGAATGATGAAATGTTTGTCATCAAAGCAAATTAAATGTTATTTTTTATAGTAAAATTAGTATTGAGAAGAAAAATATTGAAGGATAAAGTTAAAATAAAAATAAAATGTAAAAGTAGATTATAAGTCATAGTGGTTTTTCTTCATTTTTTATTCTGAAATAAAATATTTTTTTTTGGAAAATGTTTAACTTTACATCTGGCTAAATAAACATGGCTCATCTGTCAACTTCATTTAAACCTTAATTTTACAAAATAGAATTATTTAAGTATTAAATGAGTATTCAAAATTTAATTGCTGTTTTATTATACACGATTTTTGATAAACAATTTTAATATTTTGTGACAATACTAATAATATATATGCATTGATATTATGCACACAAATATACAAACAATTCATTTTTTTTTTTTTTTTTTGAATATTCAATAAATAATTAAATTCAGTTTTTTTAAATACTTTGGTTTCAAAGGGATTATTTCATAAAATAGAAAAAAGTACAAGTTGGTAAAAACTTATCATATATTAAAACAATAATACACGCCTTATAAATGAATATTTGAGATTTGTCCTAAAAAGAAAATATTAATTAATACTTTACATATTAATCAGTTTTTAAAAATAAAAAATATATTAAAAATGTATATTGAGTAATGTTTTTTTTACTCCATCTTTACTAGTACTAACAATATCTGAACTCATTTTAGAAGATTTTAAAACAGTTAAAAACTCATTAATTGAACCACCAACCCCGAAATAATAATTTTTAGCTATTAATAAAATACAACCAGAAGGTTTTAATTTTTTTTCAAATAATTTAATAAGCTTTGTATAGTTGTTCACATTATATATTGTTTCTGAAGTCAAAATGAGATCATAAGTATCTTCATTAAACAAAGTAAACGAATTCCAATCTCCTGAATAAAACTTGCTAACATTTAACTTTTCTTTACAATTTAAAAATACATTATTCATAGTTGCATTAGTTAATACTTCTTTGTTGAAATCTTGAAAGTCGACTTTATGAGCTCCAGCAATTAGTGTGAAAATTCCTAAAAGACCTGTTCCACAGCCTAAATCCAACACAGATTTTTCATTAAAAAGCATAGTGTTTTCTCTAAGATATTCCAAAAGATCAAGAGTACATTCCCAAAGTTTAAATCCACCTTCATAAGTGCCAGGAATAAGATCTGAATTGTATGAATTAGAAAATTGGTGGACAAGTTTTAAAGATGTATCTTTTATGGTTATTTCTGTAAATGGCAAACTGACAAATGTATCAGGTATAGTCAGTTCTTCTGTTTCAATCATTTGATTTTCATTCTTATAAGATTCAGACAAATTTAAGTCATCAACATTAAAATTGAACTTGAACATTTTTAAACAGCAATCTGAAAAAAAAAATGGTTTTTGGGTTATTAAATACAATTGTAATGTTGATCAATGAAATATTTATAAATGGCTACAATACACTCCCACTCTCTCACACACATTTTACGGTACTAAGAATTTCATTCAAATACATGTACTTCTGTAAAGTAATATAAAAATTAATATTATTTTGATTGATTGGATATTATATTTTACTTTTTAAAGTTTTATTAACCATTAAGATTAAATTGTATTCAATACATAACTAAGTAATATACAGAATATTTATCATGATAAAGATTTAAAAAAAAAAAACATTTTTATTGAAATTGTAATTAAACACTCAGAGTTGAAAACTTTATATGATAAAAACATAAATATTATCAGTTTCATATTTAACCAAAAATAGTTAAAATTTAATGAAAATTTTCATAAGTTTGTGTAAAAGAGTCTTTGATATTTGGTGAACATTGCAAGAGTTTAGTTCCATTACTTTTGGAGTTATGACAAGATATCTAAAGTCAATTGTATAAAAATCTTATTTAATAACATTTTACTATTTTTAACGGACGTTTAATGACCCCTTATTTTTTTTAAATTATGTAAATTTAAATAAGCAATATTAAGGTTATTTTCAGTTTCATGAAGATATAATGTTTCATAATTATTTAATGAATCTACATAATTTCTATGGTTAGACAATCACACAAATCATATTTATCATACTAATAAAAATAAAAAAACTAATATTTGAAAATTGTAGTTATACTAGACATAAGTAATAAAGAAACTGAATAATTAAATTACACGGAATCAACTTGAGAGTGCAAGGATAACTAAGATTAAAATATCTTATTTCTTATACTCAATTTATTTTTCAATTTATAAACTATTTACAAGCATTGAATAATAAAAAGCAAATACTTAAAACAATTAACTTAGTTTAACACAACTTTTTAGTGTTTCAACGATTTTATTTAGTTGAGAATTTATTTTCATCCAGAAAATATAATCTAAGTGACTTTCTAAATAATATTATTTCAAATACGATAACTTTTTGAAATGTTGAAATCTTAGGCCGTGATTTATACATAACACAATACTTAATAAACTTTCTAAGCAACAACTTACATTTTAATTGAAAACACTTCATAAATTTTATTCAACTTAACAAGATAAAAAATATTATCTTAATATCCTGTTATCAACTAAAAAAATAATCAGTGATGCCATTTAGAAAATATTTCATGTCGATTACCTATATTCAAAAAAAATTTTTTTTTTAATATTAATAAAATCACAATAATTTCCGTGATATAAAATACAATGGAACTGAAGAAGTTTAGTCAACTTTCATATTATCATTATTAATTTGAAATCCTTCTAAATATTACAGTAAAATTATAAAATTAATTAACTTTTATTTTATATTTACATGTACTTTTTAAAATTGTTGATTAAATAAATAAATAAATAATGATAATACATTTTATGTTCTAGCATTTATTATTCACATAATTTTCTAGAAAATGACTAAAAACATTCAATGAATGTTAAGTTTTATATAAGCAGTTCACACTGATTTCTACATCAAACTGTAGCTAAAAAAAAAAAAAAAATATTCCATTTACATGAATAAAGACATGGTAATATGAACTAAAAAAGATATTTTTAGCAGTCAAATCTTAATATGAGAAAGTAAACTATGAACTAAAAATGTACTCATGAATCAAAATCATAACCTAATCCTAGCCTAGACACATAAAGTACACCTCAGAGCTATGACTTTACATTTAAAATAAGTGATCTTATAATTTTTGAGGGGGAGTTGCCCCCCACCATATGTATATATATATGCATACATATTGAAGATAAAAAATATCTTAAATTATTCACTAAAATGAAACATACATTATTTGCAAGACCACACATAAAATTAAAATTCATATGCATACAAAATTGAATTCAATTATAAGTACAAGAAGTGAAAATTTGAAAGGGATATTAATTTAAAAATTATTTACTACATTCATAAATTAATGAAATAGCACACAAAATGAAATAATTCAGCATATAAGCAAATATCTTAAATAAAAATAGGATATATATATATATATTAAATTACATTTACAATATAATTAACCAACATCTTTAATTCAATTACAATGTAATTGATTTAAAAATAATAACATTTTAGTAGTCCGTTATTTTAGCCTTTTATGTTTTTCAAATTTCAATAATTAAAAAAAAAAAAAGTTTTCTTTATACTTAGGTATTGAAATAATTATTTATACTCAAATATTGTCACATAAATAATATAGTTTGTGGAAATACCTCAAAAGCCAGCATCCTTCACATATTGGGTAGTCTGTTTGGTAAAGGCCCCACGAATGAGTGTAATCATTAGGGACCAGACTTTTGTGCTCTAAAAAAATATGGAAAATTAATTTAAAACCATGTACACAGAATTAATAAGTAATAACTTTCAAATTGTCCCTTGAATAAAAAAAAATAGTATTACCTAAATTTTCATAGTTGATTATTTATTCAATTAATATTTACTAATAGTTTTTTTGATTAAATTTAATGCGATGTGAATAAGTAACAAACAAAAATGGAAAGAACAACATATTAAAATAGAAGATTTTGTTGCAATCATATAAAATATGAATTGCATATGTCTAGACCCTACTTATCAGTAGTGCAAGGATTCATATAGTTTATATACTTTTTTTCTTTTGGAAAAAGTCCATGATTTATAAAATGAACCAAAGTAAAAAACTTTACTACATTAAATTACAACCCTTCAAAAATGCTGATTGTATCTCTACAAGATATTCATTATTTATGAGATTATTATTGTGATTTAAGTTCAGCAGAATACTTAATATCATTATAAAATTAACATCTTACTTGCTTTAAATAAATATAAAATAAGAAAATGTATTATTTTAAAAAATAATCAAAAATATGTAATATTATTATTTAAGTGATTTTAATATTACAATAGATTTTGATGAACACTACTAGACAAATAATTGGGTTAAATAATTTATTAATTTAAAATTAAATATTTTTAAAATGCATAAATTAGTACAATAATTTTTCATAATTCTTACTCTGTATTTGACCTAAGTAGACTAGGATTTCAAATTGGTTTGATTTGCATGTTATTTAATGATAACTAAAAATAACATTAAACGTCTTTTCAATTTAAAATAAAGGAATAATTAATTAAACTGTGAAATCTAAAGTCTACAAAAATGTTGTAATTAGTTAAACATATTTTATTCAAGATAATTAAAAGTTTTTTCAATGGTTATTAATATCAAATGTGATAATATTTATCCCATTATTATAATGTAATCCTTGATAAATGCTCAATATCAGAAGACACTTTTGATGGTTACTTACTAGATCCTAATAATCTATTCGACATCTTAAGAACCTGTAAAATG
Source organism: Therioaphis trifolii (assembly GCA_027580255.1). NCBI lineage: Eukaryota > Metazoa > Arthropoda > Insecta > Hemiptera > Aphididae > Therioaphis > Therioaphis trifolii. The sequence continues at coordinate 32,374,887 of CM050411.1, read as the reverse complement.
TAATATTACAAAACTTTAAAGCATGTTTTAGTTTTTGAAACTAATGATACTGAAACATTTTAAATACATTATTTTTTATGATTTATGATACAATACAAAATTCACTTTAAATAGCCAAATATTCAAATTATAATATTTACTTAAACTACTATAACAATTATAATTTTATCAATATAAAATGTAATGAAATATTTCCACTGAAACAATCATTTCGATTGATACATGAGCATTATGCAATTTAATGAAATTAATCGGTACTTAAAATGTGTATGTTAATATTAATTTGCAATCCTTTTTCTTTTTTTTTTTTGTTATTACTATTTATTTGTAAATTAAATTTGTCTTAGTTAATGTGATTATTTATTGCATGAACCACATAATCAACAACCATTTTTATTTAAGTTTTCTGTTTGATCATCAAATAATTAAATATACTAGCAAACACCTATAAGTTAAAAAAAAAAACTGCAGAAACAAAAGTAACTTACAGCAATAAAATGTTTCTCTCTTTCCTTACCTTAAATTATAACTGTAGTTATTTTACCCTAGTCCTCAATCAAGATTTACCATGAATTTTCACATTATTCGACCATACTTCAACCGTTTTCACATAATTTACTATCTTATGAATTCATCTTGTTTTGGGATTTTCTTGACCCTACACATTTATTTCCAATACCTTAACGATGGTTTCACAATTTCCTTTCTCAATACTTTTACATCATCTAAACTTGTTTTCTCATTTTTTTTACTAAAAGAGCCACTAACCTAACCTACATAATCCCAATCTTCCACTTCTATTATTTCATTCATAATTCTGTTTTTCCCAGCTATTTTATAATTCACACATCCACCATAATATTCTTGTTTCCTGCTGAAATTATCTTTTGTTCCTCAATATGTTCCTCTGACCAACTTCTTGATTCGGCCATACTTTAAAACATAGATCCTTAACATTTTATTCAATTAATATCTATTAAATTAATTTATTAATTTTCATATCTATATAATACTTTAATTCATCACTTGCTCAAAAATTAAACACCTTAATATATATTCCATCTTATTTTTAGTCCATATTTTTATGTCAATCAATTTGTTTTTTGTTAAATGAAATCTTTCTTTAAATCATCTTTAAGTAGCATTTGCAAATATTGTGCACAATGGTACTTTTATCTAAATATCTGAAGCAATTTCATTCATCATCGGAGAAAATATATGAACTCAAAAACAAACCTAAGTTTGTGCACAATAGTTGTATCATAATAAGTGCTTTACTTAAAACATAACCACAAGAATAATACATTTCACAGGCCAAAGTGATACATTTCTTACTAACCTAAAATTTCTCAATCTTTAAGCCCAAGTTTCACCTATGAATAATCAACAAAAAAAATTAGTTAAATCAAAACAATTGTGCTGTACCTTAAAAAGGTTTTATTTAGTTCTCTTGAATATGTTTCAATAAGATACCGGTAATAAGTTAAGTATATGTATATTGTATATATGTACGTATGGCATGCACCTGGTAACTGCCCGTAGATTGTAACCTGTGGTAAAGCATAAACAACAATTAGCCAAGCACACCATTTCATCTGAAACTTCTTTAACTCTCTATAAAAACTTACTATCTTAATACTTACCTCTCTATTCATATTTCCTATTACACCCATACAGGCCCCCCACATCATATTTTTGGCCCGGGTACAGAACTAAATCCGGGCCCCTCTATCATATCAATTAATTTTTCGAGATGAATTGAAGGGCTTGCTGCAACAACCAGATAAATCCATTTTTTTTAAATTTTTCAAGACAATGTAAATTTAGTTTAAAAATTATTATTTATGCTAAAATCCTATCAACTAAATATATTTGAATTCTATGCTCATTTATACATACATCTTTGAAGTCAAAATTGAAAAAAAATGTTTGGTATTGAAATATTGTTAGTCAAAGTTGTAGGGAACATGGACTTATCTGGTTGTTGCACCAAAAAGCACATTAATTTTTATTAATTCTTAAATAAAGTTAATTTTGCTCTTGAATCTTGTAGCATATTTAATGCTATTATTGTATATAAATATCAAATGACAGCTTATGCCTCTTAAAAAAGTAATCACAGAAACCCTGTCATCACTGCAGCAAATTACAAAACACGATAAATCCATTTCTTTAAATAACTCCATCACTATTGATGGGATTTAACTGGTTGTTGTGTCTGATTTTCAAAAAAAATTTTCTTTGTGCATTTCTGCAAAAAAAATGAGTTCTGGGAAAAAGTGGATTTATCTGGTTGTCGCAGCAAGCCCTTCAATTACTTCAAGACCTTAAATATTAGTTTTATGTATAAATTATGGGTGTAGTTATATTTAAAAAATAAAATATCAATAAATTGATAGGTATCCTTTATAAATTGAAAACATGTGTAATATTATATAAATAGTACAAACTAAAAATGTGTGTTAAAAAATAAAATAATTTGATTATTATTATAACTTATACTGTATCATAATTGAATGTATGTGTGTATAGTTCTGGTAGTCTTATAAATCATAATAGGTACTTAATACATATTATCATTTAAATTATGATTTCAACTTTTTAAAATCTATTTGAAACCTTTTTCTATTATACATTGAAGTAATTATTTACATGAACGCCGGGCACCTCGAATGTCCAGGCCCCAGTACCATGGGTCCACCTTAACCCTCCCCCCTCGTGGGGGCCCTGCACCCATATATATTATAAATACTTCTAATTTAATACCCAACATAATATCTCAAAATATTTTTTCTACATTCTTTGAACATTATTTTTTGTTAGAGATATTTTAATCTCATCCTCAATATATCATTATCAAACATTTAGAAAAACTGACTCTAACTCACTTTTTATATACTTAGGTTCTTCATACACTTTTTCTAGTTCTTTTTTATCTAATAACATAAAAGTAAAAATAGTAAAAATTTTTAAAAATTATACAGAAGATAATAAAATACCGTAAGAACTGAATAAAAATTAGGAATACATATATATGTTGAAAAAGATAAATCATTAAATCAACATCAATAAATTATAATATATACTCCAGCATCATGTTCTCACAAACAATGTAATTAAGAATAATAAACAAAATGATGCAAATTAAATATTGGAGAAAATCTTTAGAGAATAAGATTTTGGCAACAAGTATTACAAGGAAAAAAGAAAACATTATATTTCATTTACACAAAAATATGAATGATAGTTAGCATTATTTGAATAATTACATAATATACTTGTAATCTCAAACGTATATTCATTTAAAGATATAGCAATAACTTTATTGTATTTGATTAAAGAAAAAGTAACTAATTTAATTTATAATAATAAATATACTGTAATACGCATCAGTTAATATTGAAACTCAAACCTAAAAATCTAGCTTATTCAAATTAAACTGTTATACATTATATACATTCAAGTATTAAAAATGTATTTATTTTAATCCAAAAATTAGCATCTGTTTATTATTAACTAACTGAATTTTAAATATGATCATAATATACTTACTACTTTGTATATACAAATATATATATATATATATATATATATATATATGAAAAGGGCACAATAATACAATGTTAACACCTTAAAAAATTAATTCAGTATATTAGTTTTATACTGCAACTCATTTCCTAAAATTGTAAAATACGAAATCATTTTGAGATCATTAATACAGTAAATTCATTATATATATTTTGATTTGAATACAAATCTGGAAGTCAGGTTAAAAAAAAATTATAAATATTGTACATCATTTTAGTTTTTACACTATTTTTTTTTCTTCTTTGTGACAAAAGACAAGAATAAACTTAGAATTTTGCATTATGCAAAACGTATTTCTTATTTGTTGTGTATATACACAAAATAAAATGAATTAAATATTATGTATATTTACTATTTATGTTTAAATAATTAACACTATATAAATTTGAAAAAAATGTTCATTACAGATACTACACGGAATAAATTAATACACGCAATGATATTTCCTAAATACGATAAATATATTATATATTTAAAGATGCTGAATGGTCAAACACAAACATAAATCATTAAAAGGGTATTAGGACTACAATATGAAATTGTCATTAAAACTCAATTAACTAAATGATCCAAAACTCCTAATTCTAATTAAGGTATACAGTTACATTATTTTTCAATCAAAAATCTTAAAAAAAAAAAAAATTCAAATTAAGTAATATATATATATTATGTGTATGTATAAATTGTTAACACTATCTAAATTCTAATGTAATTTGTGGATGTCACCTATTCCTATCTGTTTCATTAAACCTAACTTACTACATGCACTTTAATTTGAATTGCTTACAGTTTTGAATAATACTGAATTTAAATCATTACTATTTTTTTAAGAATAATTATCACTCGCACTATAATGTTGTAATCAAGACACAAATTAGACAGAAAAAAAATTACACACATATCTTTAAACCTAAAAATTCCTTCCTTTTTTATGTTAATAAAAACTGAGGAATAAGAAGTTTTAAAAAAGATTCCTGATGACCTGCACAAGTTTAAATTTCTGCGGGTTGGAATTCTCCTGACCCAAACCCCTTAGGTAACATTTTGGGCCAGCTCATACATTTTTTAACCTGTACACAAATAAAACAAATATTCTACTTTAAACCTGTATAATAAATACATATTTTTATTCAAGTCAAAACTTAGAGCCAAAAGCACAATATTTGAATTATAAAAATGTAAAAATAAAGGCATAGAATTTTGTAGTTTTAAACAATATGAATAATAATGAACTCTCAAGATACTATACTAAAAGTTTACAAGATTCTTCAACAATATTTTCTTTAGATATTAATAAAACCATCAAAATGTATCATTTTAGTGTGTTATTCAGTTTCTCAACTTTTTTACACAGGCATAACTAATTATTTTTTAACTAGTATAATTATAATAGAAGTAATTTTAATAATTATATATTTAATACTAAAACATACATTTTTTTGATATCGACAATTTTTTGTAATAGTGGCTCTAAGTATTAATTCAAATATTGTACATTTAAATTATTAAAGACAATTTTAAACATTAATACTTATTCAGATTAGAAATTTTTGTATTTACCTTTATAAATTAGTATCTCCCTCTTCCACCTCGGCCACCAAAAGCACCTCTTCCACGGCTTGCATTTCCAGGACCTCGTGCAGAAATACCTCTTACTGGTCCCCCTCTTCCACGAATAACTCTACCTCTTCCACCAACAAAATTACTTCCTTCACCGCTTGCAAAATTGCTGCCACTAAATCTGCTACCAAAGTCGTTGTATCTATTTTCAAAACCACCTAAATAACAAAATAATATTTAATATTCAACATTTTAATATAAATTATTTAATATTACTATTGTAAGGTCCAGGTCTTGCAGCTCCACCTCCACGCAAAGGACCAGCACTTCCTCTTATAGGTCCAGCACCAAAACTTTGTTGATAACCATCACCAAAATTATTATCCCATGCACTAGTTGATGGGCCACCCCAATTTCCTCCTCGAGAACTAGGGCCTGACTCCCATGGATCAGGATCATTACCACCTAAAATTTTAATAATTGTATGGGATAAATATTTAAAAGTTCATAACTGGTAATAAAATTTATATTTACCTCTCCACCCTCCACCTCGTCCACTCATTCCAAAATTTCTCATTGTTACTTCCCAAGCACTTCGACTGTCACTACCCCAATTATCTGAAGAGTTACTATTATTTCGGGCATTTACTCTAGCCATTTCTTCTTTACTCAATGCTTTCTTCACATCAATCTTTTTCCCTTTGATTATATGAGATCCTTTTACTACAAAATAATTAATAATAAGATTGAATGAAAAAATCTTAATTATTTTCATAATAAAATAATAAAATAAATTTATATTTACAACATATTTTGTCAACTGGATCATAATCATCAAATTCTACAAAACCAAATCCTCTTTTTTTTCCAGTTTCTTTGTGAACAACTAAAGCAGCAGAAGTAACATTACCATATGGAGAAAAATATTCTTTTAAATCTTCTTCGGTAATACTGTCATTTAATAAACCAACAAACAATTTTTTAACTGTAGCTCCGGCTTCGGGTTTTCCAATATCCTATGTCAAAAATCAAACAGTTATAAATAGTTCTACACTAAATAATTAATATAATATTACAGTTTTTGGAACAGCTCTCTTAGGTTCTACTGTGCGCCCATCAATCTTATGAGGACGTGCAGCTTGTGCATCATCAACCATATGTGCAGCAGCGTAAGTAATAAAGCCAAAACCTCTTGATCGTTTAGTTTGTGGATCTTTCATAACAACAACATCCATAATTTCACCCCATTGTTCAAAATACTTTTTGAGATTTTCATCTGTAGTTTTATAGTCTAAACCACCAACAAAAAGTTTACGAAGATGTTCGGGTTCCCTCTGCAAATAACAAATACAACATTTTAATAACAACTAATGTTTTTTAATTTATACATTTAGTTTAAAAGTAGTGAAAATGTTATCAAGTTAATATAAGTAAAATTGATTTCTTTCATATTTAGTTTACAGCATTTTGACCAACCTAATTAAAGTTTTTAAGTTTTCTTACATTAGGAAAAACCCTGATTGAAAACGTTGAGCTATTTTAAAAGTATCTATCTGGGATATTCAATTTATAATTTATAATAATTTTAAATAAAAATGTTGGTCAACTTTAATTACCTACTGAAAAATTACCTACTGAAAATTATAGACCATTCAGTCATACTTATGAAAACAAAAACTTTATACATTAATTATAACGCTATTTTAAGTATACATTCGAAATATTTAAACATGTTATATTACAGACTGCAAAAGAAAAATATCTTTCTCTTTAATATTTAATTATGCTTTATAATTTAAATAATATTTGGATTATATTAGGTAACATCTACAAGTAGTATATTATAAAGAACAGGACATTTTTTACAATATGAAAGTATACAATGTAAAATAAGCTACACAAAATATTTCTATATATTCCACATATTATAAATTAATAGGTATGTAGAAATTGATGGATAATATTAATTAAAAACATTGGATATCACTTTAAAATTATAGAACATTAAAAAAAAGGTATAATGAACAATATATTTAAATAGTAAAACATGATCTCATAAAAATGTAGGTATCTAAAATTTTTTATCATGATTTATGAATTTTTATGAATAATAATTTTTATAATGTGTTAATAACTAGCGCAAGAATTTTAAATAAAGAAAAATTTAAAAAGCCAAATTCAAATAATATTTCTTATATTAAATATAATACTAACGTTAAAATAATAAAATATAAGAATTAAAACTTATAAGATATTTAAAGACTTTGTTAAATTAAAACCTAATTTATAAGATACAAAAATTGTTCCGACGAGTAGATACATAAAAAAATGTAATTAAAACTATTAAATAAGAAGATATCTCTTGAATAAGTAATCACAAAGTATAAAAATAAAAAGAGAGGAAATATGCAACGAAAAATATTCCAACCATATCCTGTAGAACATTACCATAAATTCAAAAAATAACCATCAAAATAAATTTGTCAAACCCATAATTAAAACTCCTATAATACATGTAAACGAGTCTTTTAATTCCTAATAATGGAAATAATTTAATATAAAAAGAAAATTTCACAAATAAATTCTTTGAAACAAATATATATATATGTTTAAGTATAAAACTACACTTTCATGTTTTCAGTATTATCACATCAAATTATTTACTACATTATCCATAAAAATATTGCCTCAATACTCAACAATTATCAACTAATAATTTTTTAATTTTTTGTAGCTAAGACCAGTATTACTGATTATAATTGTGTGTTGTCAATGATTGATGAAACTATCTTGCTATACTTAAAAAACCAGAGATGACTTAATAAACTACATGAAAACTCTGCAACCAACTAACGTAATAAAAAGTTACGTCTGTTACTTTTAGAGTAGGTAATTTATAAAGTATTGAAATCATTTTTAAATTTATTAGATATTTTGATATTTTTTTAGATTTTTATTAGATTATTTTTTTAGATATTTTAGAGTTAAGTGTAATACTTATAAGAAAATAAATTAAAATTGTGCATAAATAAAATTATCCAAATGCCAAGAACTAAATAGAAAATCTGTATCAAAAGTTCGTATAATTTTAAATAAAATTTTTAGAATTTTATAAATAACAAGTAAATATTACATTCAAATGTGTACATTACCATGTTTACAAGACTGAAAAATTATTTCAAGTAGTTGTGTAGAAAATATAATAATAATACACAAGTTAATGTTTTTTACGATATAATCTACGGTTGATACAAAAAAAAAAAAAATGAATTATTATTTGAGTTAAATCAATAGTACAGTCAAAGTCAACAAGAAAAGTGAATTAGCAAAAAAAGATAGATATGTTTAAACAGTGCAAAACAAATAGTCGTAGCCCGTAGGAATCGACGTATTCAACAAAACACAAAACGCAGAAACCAGAATGAAACGTAAACAGTGGGTTATCCGACGCCACCAAAAGTCCGGCGGCGACAGCAAAGCAGTGTCGCCATAAATTGTGGAGAAAATAAAATACGAAAGTGACACTGTGACGTGGTTATCGGTTGTTTGAAGAAAAAGCGCGCATTTTTCATTGCCAATTACATATTCCAAAATAATGGTATACCGTATGCGTATGATGGTAAAAATATTCCTGAATTTATAAATATAATAAATGATTCTTGAATTTCCTAGAAAACTAAAATGCAATAGTCTAGGCAAAAGAAGACTTGTTAATTTTCAAATTTTCTTTGGCACATTGATTTGTATGACAATTTAAAATGTTTTGGGATAGTGAATTGTACGTGAATGAATAAATGACTTTTCAAGATAGGTATATCATTTGGTTGAAATTACTGCCATAATGTAATGATCCTATAGATACTGGAGGATTTTATTGAAACGTTAAAAATTGAAATGGCTATTCTAAAATAATTAGGCTGATAATATGATTGAAAATAGTAGCAATGAACAGATTCTAAACTATTTTTATCAAAATTAAACATCATATAGATTAATATTCTACATAAAATCAAAGAAGAAGCCTGGTGGTCATTATTGAGAAAACACGATAGGTACCTAATTTTGATTCAATTAGTTTATTAAGTTAAATAAGAATGGTTACCTATTTTAGGAATTTATTGTTAGATTAAAATCTCATTCAGTTATGTTTCTTGGATAAAAAACAAGTACCCACCTAACAAGTAAATAACACTCATTAAACTATTAATTCAATATTTGGTTCTCATGACAGTTTATAAAGCCAATGACAATATGTTTAATAAATATAATATAATGCATTTATAGGTGTTGTAAAAGTGGCGTTCCCATCACCCAGTACCCTTTATTGGGCGCTGCAATAGCCCCACTCTGGTCTTAAATGATTGGAGTGGTCAGGTCCTCCAGGTTGGGTGTTGGGCACTGGGTTAACAACCCAACCTCGTAAAAAAACTAATGTTCAGGAACCAAACAAAAAGCCTCGGAATAGTGGAGATAAGGAAAACAAAAATAGAAACTGGAAATCGGAAATATCTTTGGGTACATGGAACGATCGCACATTATACAGCACTGGAGCGGCACATACAGTGACACAAGAAATAGGAAGATATAAACTTAAGATCGTGGTTATCCAAGAAATTAGATGGCAAGGAACGGGATCTTTAGACATTAATAATCATACCATTTTCTATGGGGAATGTGATGATCGACGACAATGTGGTACGGGTTTCATAAGTACATAAGTCAATAGTACCAAACGTAATGGAATTTAAGACATTTAACCCAAGAATATCACTATTAACAATTAAAGCATATTGGTTTAATCTCACAATAATTAGTGTTCATACCTCTACTGAGGAAAAGACTCAAGAAAAAAAAGATGACTCCTATGATGAATGTTAATTCTACATAGAATTACTACGTTAGAACGTAGTAGATGGAACACCTAATAACAGAATAGTGGTTATCTTAGGAGATTTAAATGCAAAAGTAGGAAAATAATTAATATTTAAACCAACCACTGGCCACCATAGCAGCTTGCATGAAGTCACTAACAATTATGGCCTCAACCTAATCGACTTTTCAACGAGCAAAGGCTTAGTGATCAAGAGAACAATGTTTCCCCATAAAAAGATCCATAAGGGAACATGGAAGTCATTAGATGGGAATCACACAAATCAAAATGACCATGTGCTAGTCCAGGGGTCGGCAACCTTTTTTGAAGGAAGAGCCAAAAGTTACAATACACAAAATTTTCCAGATTTTAAAGAGCCACTAAAAATTTTCGTAATTTTTTTATATATAATTTAATTTTTTAATTTTAATAGACATAATAATAACAAAATTAATTTATAATAATATAATAAGTTTATAATAAAAAAAAAAAACAAAAAATTAATAATATAGGGACTGCGTAAGACTAATTAGTTGTGCATGGTATCGCGATTATAGTCTATATCAAACATTTTACAACGATAGACTGTGCTCCATGCGTGCTCTATCAAATTATTTTATAGTTATAAAATATTGTTTTTGAACATAAAATATTAATTTTTGTGTGTACCTGGAGAGCCGCAACTTTAGACCGAAAGAGCCACATGTGGCTCGCGAGCCGCAGGTTGCCGACCACTGAGCTAGTCAATGACAGGTTCAAAAACAGTATTATGGATGTCAAAACGATGTTAGGAGCGGACTGTGACTCTAAACACTATTTCGTTAATGTAAAAGTTAAAGTAAGACTGAAGAGAAGGATGGCAACAAGACCAACGATAATTGACATATATGACATAACTAAGTTCATAGATGAAGTTTGCCGTAAACGTTTTAAAAGTGAGATACATAAACGCAGCAATGAGTTGTATATAGATAGTACAGGCTCAATAAATAATATGTGGAGGAGGGTACAGGACACAATAAAAGAAACATCAGCTGAAATCCCGAGCAAATCAAAAAACACTAAAAAACCTTGGTTCAACGAAAGGTGTGAGAAAGCCCTAAATGAAAGGAAAAAATGTAGAAACTTATACCTTAATGACCCTTCCCATGAAGAAAACAAAATAAAATAAATACAATAAGAGCAAAAAAGAAGTCAAATCTTTAAGTATGAAAAAAGAGCATATACAAAAAACATTTTGGAAGAAGCAGAAAAATATCACAATGAACATAACACACACCAATTGTACAAAAATATTAATACACTAAAGGGAGGTTACAAAAAATATGAAAAGTTCCCAGTAAAGGAAGATGGAACACTAATCACTGCCCGATCAGATATTATAGAGAGATGGAGAACGTATTTCGAACATCTTCTTAACTGCAACGACTCCATAGAAACATTTATTTGGAAAAGGACGGAACCCAACCTAAACAAATATGCAGCACCGTCAAAACAAGAAGTTGAACTACAAATAAGGCGTTTGTAGAACTATAAATCACCTGGTGGCTGGTAAGGACGGTATACAAGGTGGGATTATGAAGATGCTGGATGAAGATTCATTAACACATATACATATAACCTAACCTACTATAGGCTACTAACCCGTATTTGGGAGAAGGAAGTACAACCTGAAGGTTGGAATGTTGCAGTCGTATGTCCAATCCATAAGAAAGGTGACCCACAAATATGTAATTATTACAGAGGAATAGCCTTATTGAATGTGGTCTACAAGATATTGTCTTATTGCATTTTAGATGGTAAAACCCATAGCATAAAAAATGCTGGGAAATTATCAAGGTGGTTTTAGACCCAACAGGTCAACAACGGACCAAATCTTCAGCCTAAGACAGATCATAGAAAAATCATGGGAATTCAATAAAAGTTATGAATACTATTTGTAGATTTCAAAAAAGCGTACGATTCTGTCCACCGACATAGCCTTATAAACATATTAAAAGAGTTTAGGTTCCCAAATAAAGTAATAAAATTAATTGAGGCCACACTGCAAAATACAGAAATCAAAATAAAGGTAGCATCAAAATTGTCAGAACAAGCAACGGTTAGGACAGGCCTAAGGCAAGGAGATGCGCTATCACAAATATTGTTCAACCTTATATTACAAAAGATAATCAGAGAAACAAATTGTAACAACGGAATAGTATTGGGAAACTCGAACATCAATATCTTGGATTATGCGGACGATTTAGCGATTTTAGGAGATACTGAAGAAACGGTTAGACAAGTATGCAGGAAACGCATCATGATGGCTGGTAAGGTTGGACTGGAGATAAACGACAGAAAAACAGAGTGCATGATATGAAGTCACCAGGACAGAGAATATCAACAAGGACAATCTATAAATGTTGAAGGGCATGTATTAAAAAGAGTCACACGTTCAAGTACCTACTTGGGGAACTTGCCAACACAAGATAATGACCTGAACATGGAAGTCAGTGCTAGGATGCAAAAAGGGAAGAAGTTTTTTTGAACTTGGAACAGTACTCAGCTCAAGAACATTATCGACAAACCTGAAGATACAAATGTTCATGACCTTGATACGACCCATAGTACTGTATGCTGCAGAAACATGGCCACTTAAAGAAAGTAGAAAAAACTAGACTAAAAGTATTTGAAAGGAGAATCCTATGGAAAATCTATGGCAAAGTGAATATAAGTGATACAGGTGAATGGCGTAAACGTCATAATAAAGAACTCGAGGAGCTGTTCTAAAAACCGAACATCGCGAATAAAATTAAGAAAAGGAGATTGACCTGTGCATCAAATCAGAAAAGGCATCATTTTCGCTAACCAAATACTTAAAATCTAAACTGTTTTCTAGAAAAACCAAAGTACATCTTTACACGGCGATAATTAGACCAACAGGTATGGCCTTTAACAAACAAAATGGAACAAAAACTTATGTCGTTCGAAAACAAAATACTTAGAATCATCTGTGGCCCACTATATGATAACGAACTGGGGTGCTGGCGCAGGAGAATAAACAAAGAGATCCGAGACTTGACAGGAGTAGGTACCAAAGATAATCAACTTTGTAAAAGCACAAAAAATAAAATGGTTTGGGCACGTGATGAGATGGTCAAACTCTGATTACCTTAAAGCGGCGGCCGAATGGAAACCCACGGGGAAGAGACCAAGAGGACGTCCAAAGAAGTGATGGATAGATGGTATAAAGCAGGATTTAGAGAAATTAGGGATATCAAATTGGGAAGAAAGGGTACAAAATCGGGAAGAGTGGCAGCAAAAACTCTTGAAGATTTGTGATACCAATGATGATGAATGATGATGATGATTGACCTGGGCAGGACATGCATGGCGGAGAGTGAGATCTAGTCAGAACAACAATTGAAGAGAACCCAGTCAGTAAGAGACCCCTAGGAAGACCACGCTTACGTGGGGAAGATTGTGTAAAAAGGGACGCGGGAAGTATTAAGCCAGAGATACCATGGAGAGTAGCGAAAGAAGATAGATAGATGGAGATAAATTTGTTTGGCAGTATGGTCTCATTGACAGTAAACCAAAAAAATTAATTCATTTGAATATAATGCATTTAGAAAACTAATAGTATCTTGTATCAAAATAAAATAATGTCACAATGTTATTTTGTTATTGAAGTCATTTTGTATAATACAATAACAACATTTTAAATAAAGTTAAGAAACATTAAAATGATTTCAATCATAAGATGTTTAATACATAGATATATATTTACTTAACCTATATTTATAAAATATACTTTTAGAGCAGCAATTGGAGTAAGTCTTTAATATAATTAATATTGCATATAATAAAAATAATATATGTGTTATAAAAAGTTAAAAAAATCAAATATAATTTTTCAAAAGGATACTTGACACTAACCAATAACTTAATTCATACAAACAAAAATGTTAATAGTATTTGAAAAATGTAAAAATATTTATTTATAAATAATATAGGTTTATTTAACAAAACTTACATAGTTGATGAATGCAAATAAACTTGAGGTAGTTAACTAATGTTTGCTCTAATTAAATTTTTTATTATGTATCTTGGAAGTTTTAAAATAATATAAATTTACTTTTGATTTTGTTTTTGATTTTTTACAACTTAGTTCGCATTAAAATCGGTTCAGACGTTCAGTCGTTTGGAAGGTTGTGACCAAACATACAGAAAAACTTTTTAATTTTATTCAGGAGTAAATATGTATGTGTATATATCTAGATTTACACATAGTTATTTAACCCTTTATTTTCCCATGAAGAATAAAAACAAAATTCTAGAGAATAGATATAAAATTATGTTCAATTTCTCATTAAAAAAAATATGATACACATTCATTAATTTATCCAGAATAGGAAGCAATGGGTTGAAATCCATAGGGGTAAATTACGGATTATGACACCTACTTCTGATTTCTGATGTTCCTTAAAGTCGCCACCCTTTCTCCATTGCTATTATCTATTTTTGTTAATAGTGCGAACTGTGTATCAAAACATACCAACCTGCTTGGTTTTTCTGATGATATGAAAATATGAATTTGTTTTTTTGTATTAATTAAATGATTGCCATAAATTACGAAATGATTTAATATATCTTAGGTAGTATTATTTTCCCTTGTAAGTCAGTGATTGAATTTAATTTCGTGTTTAGTCTAACCATGAATCTTAGATTAAACATTGAGAGTATTTGTTGTTAAGTTTTTAAAACTCAGTTTCATTAAACATATCTCAAATGAGTTTGGAATAGCATCTCTTTAGAAAGTTCTGTACTACACTTTTGTCAGGCTCTATTATTAGAGATCCTCATGTAATAGCACAATTTGTAGACATAAGCATATTTAGCGTACATTTTTTAAGTATACTAATTATGTTCTAAAGATGGATAGCCCTCTCATGATAACACACTTGTTGACAGTTCTTAAAAAGCTCAGCCTTGACTCATTAGCTATCCAGGAGGCACTATTCTAACCTTAATTTTTTAATTAGAGCTGATATCTGGTGATATCGATTTTTCTAATTTTTTTTCATAATATAAATCGTCAGTCTTTCCTCGTCAAATACACCACTCTTAATCCTTCTTTATCTCACTATCTAAACCTAACTATGGTATCAATAGATCTTTAGTGTATTATATATCTCAAGCTAACTTTGATGTCTTCCTTTCTAAATTAATTTAATTAAAATATATTATGTAAACTGTAAAAACCTTATTACTTCTTTTATTATTATTATGTTTTACGGTCAAAATTTAATGTTAGCCCTTAAAATATAATATGCTATAATTTGTACACAAGCCAGTATGTAATCAAAATAATTAAATAAATTGAACTTTTAAATTTCATTTCAATTGTTTTATAATTTTTAAGCAAGAAATAAACATTCTACTATGTTTTATTACATATAAATATTATATTTAAATTGGTCCAACTATTTCTAAGAATAGCCTGGACCAATAGACTAACTTTTAAATTGTATTTATATGTTTAGGTAGATGACTTATATATACACAGATACATTATTATTGTATTGTAAAAGTTAATTTGATAAAATGTTTATACTCAATGAAGACTAGCATTGTTGATTTAACAAGAAATTCAAAAATGGTTTTATATTTATAAAAATTTAATCAAATATAATATACTTAAAGCTATAATACATTTCTATTTATTATTTTTTAAGTTAATTTTATTTTAACATTTTTATGTGGTTTATAACTCAAATTTAAGATACAAAAATTATGCTATATTAAAAAAATAAACATATAATCACTTAATTTATATAATATTAAAATGTAATAAACAATAAAACGTAGTTAAAATTTTCCTATTTTTGCTCATATAATACAAAAATAATTTAAAAATTCCGTGCAAATTACCATTCCATTTCATCTAGTACTTTTTCAAAGTCCTTTACAAGTTTGCTCTTATTTGGCAACAATGTTGAACCATGCGAATCTTCAAATTGAGATTTTAATATTTTAAGTGATGAATTATAATCCTGCATATTTTCTTGTTTATCAAATAATTCTTCACACCTTGTAAATATTGCAATAAATAATTAGTTTAAATAAATAATTCAACAAATTATGTGATGAGAAATAATTTAAAGTTAATTAAATTAAGTAATATTGTAATATTCTTACTATGAGGTATACAAAAGTTCTTTTTATTTAAGTTGTAGGACATTCATTGTTGACACATTCAATGTTTATAAATAATAACATAAGATAAATTTTAAGTATGTAATAAGAAAAAAATGAAATAACAAAATAGAGAAGAAAATATCAATAGAAACTTTTGGTTAATGTTTATTTGATAAACACTTAGACAAATAATATAAAAAATCCAATTGAAAATGTATTTAATTTTCATAAATTTAATAATTAGGAACCACCAAAATGTATTTTTTTTTTAATTGTAGGTAGCTAATAAGTTTCGACATTAATAATCTTACTTTAATTTATATTTATCCAATTCTTTAGTTAAAGTTGCCACTTTAATTAATAACTCTTTCAATTGAATACGCGCTTTAGTTTTACTTTCATAATCAAGTTGCTTTAATGGATCTATGATTTCATTCAACAATATTTTAACAGCATCTGTAAAGGAAAACATAATAAAAAGTAGTTAATAATGATTGGGAAGCAAATCCATAACATAAATGCATTTTTATCAATAAGATACATTTCTAAATGAATATTTTGTTCAATATTTGACTAAGTTCTTTTAACTACAATATGTTCTAACTTAAAAATCATCTTTTCATCAGTTATGTTTATTTTTGTTATAACATATCTACCAAATCTATTGTTAACAACAATTTTATTTTATTTTTTATATTATTTTTTAAATTAACTGTAATTTTTTTTTTTATTACTGAAAGCTAAGGAGACTTGTCTTTGTTAATATGCCACACAAAAGAAAAAGTTCTAATGTATTATTATTATACCACAGAATAGATTATAACTTATTCTGTGATTATACTAAGTATTGTAAAAAAACTTTATATTTACTTAAATCTGTTTCATTTAATTCTTTAAAATTCTTTACAATAACTTTGTACGCTGTACTCGTAAATAATGACATAATTTTTTCATCTGATTCATTAAATTTGATAGTTTTATCTGTGTATAAAAAAAAAATATCATAGTTAACAACAATTAATTCAACTATTAAATACTAACAATATTACTTACTGAGTATTTCAAGTACTTCAAACTTTTCGTCTATGTTTTTTTTCTCTATTTTTAATTCATTAATCAATTCTATTTCATTACTCAAAGTTACTAATTGTTTTTTAAGAATATCAAATTCTTCTTTAAAAACTTTTCTTTGTTCATTAATATTACATTTTATCTTTTTTTCAACCATTTGCAAAGAATATTTTGCTTCCAAACTACTAAGATATTTATCATACTCATAGCGAAGTTTGGTAGTTTTTTCTACATGCATTCTATTACCAATTAAATTTAAATTTGGCATACTACCATTTCTTTCTAAGGTGATATTGCAATTAAGATCTATAACATAATAAGGATTATTGTAATTATTATTATTGTTATTATATATACATATATATATATATTTATTTATTTAAATTAAGATATACATTACTTTTGAGTCCATTTGTAATGTTTTTATCTTTTGCAGTTAAATTACTTTTGGATCGATAATTGATTGAATTTTTATTATTAATTGAACTATTAGTATTACCAAAATTATTTATACTGGAATTACTATTAGATAAATATTTTGAATTTATATGAGAGTCATCTTGTGAGTTCTTTTTTTTTTGAGTTGAAGTTGTATTAATCATCTTCATTGTTTTTTTTTTATCCATTCTGTAATACAAGATAAATATAAAAAGTATAACTACACACACTAGAAACTGTTCAAGTAATATATTATTTTTTAATTTTATCATGAATGATACAATACCTAATACTTAAATATATTAAAACTAAAATGTAAAAATTTTAAATTACTTACTGTAATAAACTTGCCACACATAAAATTATATAATTTATAAAATTGTTTTAAATCTACCTTACAATTTAAAATTATGAAAAAAAAAAAAATGTTTTATTTTTAAAATGTAAATGAAACAAAAACTAATTTTAATATTTCTCAATTTCAATTATTCACATTGAAAATCTATTATTCGTATAGACACAATTTTTTTCACTGTTTTTATATTACTCAATATACTCATATTACATAAATTATTAAAATTTGTCTGGTAAAAACCAAAAAATCACTATTTTAATATGAAAAAACTACATAAATAATACAAATGAATGAGAAATTATAATTGAATTGTGATACTATACTAATAACTGATAAATAAATTATAAACTTGGATTATTATTACTATACACGAGTTAAACATTATCATAGTTGCTGGTTCATAGCACTATAAGCATATCATACATCACACGTAGATCATGAAAATCATGACCAAAATCGTAATAAACTTTACAATTGGCGGGAAATATAGTGTTGTATCAAAATATATTAAATATGTAACCTGAACTAACTTACCAAGTGTCAGGTTGACTGTTATTAAACACGGTCAGGGAAAAGTACGAACTATGATTATAATCACGGACTACTACACGTCTGATTGTGTAGTAGTCCGTGATTATAATGGACTGGTATCGGAGCATTTATCAATGGAATCGAAATGACTCATGTAGGTACTGTAGTAACTGTACATGATGTACATATTAATATGTCTGTAAAATGACAACCCATTTATTTATTATGTTTTCTATATGACTAGACCACTTGGGAGTTTTCTGAAAACAGTTCCATCTATTATTAAATTTTAATGAATAACAACCGGTTAATGAATAACGGGCCGGACACGTGTGGAGATCGGAGGGGCCAATTGGACAGGTTACGAGAATACGAGATGGAAGCCAAATACAAAAAGGCCTAGAAGACGTCCTAGACAGAGATGGAAGGATAGAGTGGTCAAGGACCTGAGGGAACTTGGAATAGAGGATGGGGAAGAACTGGCAAGAAACCGAGACAGGTGGAGGCAAGTGGTTGTTGCGGCAATGGGCCTGAATGGCCTGTAAACGCCTAAGAAGAAGAAGAAGAATAACAATGCATAATACAAAATAATCTCAACATCGTAATATTTTAATTTGATAAAGATTTTAGGTACAAACAGCTTTGAACAAGCTTCTGGTTTATCCATGTTAGATTGTATAACTGGAAAAAAAATTAATTAGATATTAAATTATTTTTTATCATCATTATTAGTTGATCTTTTTGTATATTTACATCCTATGTCTTATAAATGACAATTTTAACTCATAAGTAATAAAATTCTAGTCAAGTAAATAAATTAAAAATTAAATGTATTTAAATTCAATTATTAATTTTTTTACCAAAATATGTTATGACATCCTGATTGTTTATCAAGAACAAATAATATGGCTCCAGCAATTCCAGATATCATTAAAAAGTTATTCAAATAACATAATTTATTCTGCTGTAAAATAGATAATTATTATTTCAGTAAATTAATTATTTGTTACATGTAACCTAAAATTTGAATGGTTTTTAAATGGGAAACTCCTGCTTTAAATTATTATACATTGTCATGCCACTACTTTCTGTTTTTTTTACTTTGCACAATAGGAGTGGTGTTTGATGAATATCATACTGAAAAATATTAAAAAATGTATTTTGAATAGATATCAAGGGCGTCCGCTGGGGGAGGGAGGAAAGTAGGGGTATATGCCCCACTTGGATTTTTCATGTGTAAATTATCATAATCAGTAGGTATGTAGTATGAAATATCACAAAATAAATATTTTTTTAAATTAAAAAAACATTTTTTGAAACGTTGAGAAACATATTCGATAAATGTTACGTGGATCTTTCTGGGTGTATTAAGTCATCGGTTTTCGATGCACTGTTTCGACTTTTATATGTGAATATTTAGTAGGGTCTCGTGATTTCATTGGAATCATTGATTATAAATACTAAAAATACTATGCTATAAAATATAAAATTATCAAATAAATGATTACATTTTATTTATATAAAAAAATTAGTTTGTTAATTTAAAGTTGCACATTAATTAATTTACATTAATACTGTAAGATTAAGTTATATCGTTCTAACTATACGTATATTATAATTTGACTGTTAGGCTAAATTTTTTTGTTTTTTATTTTTTTCTCTAGCTGCGTACTCTAAATCACAAGCAAAGTGTATCCTGCATTGTAAATTTGTAAATAAAATGCTGTGATGGATTCGGTAATGGAATATGAATGTTCATTGCAACCAATTAATTCAATACAAGAATTATTGGCTTCTAAGTATTCTAATATTTTAATTAAAATATCTTTATGTAAACTTGTTAAAGATAATATTTTACATACTGCATCTTCAAGCTGAAAATAATAATTGGTAGTTATTATTTATTAGTATTTTTCGTATTTAAATAACATATAATATATTAAAAAATAAAAATCTTCATTCAACACTTGCATTAAAGCTTTAATACAAATAGGCCCTCTGGCATATTGTGGCGCATTCTGTCGAAAAACTTCTGCAATAACAAATTGCCGTTCATTTTAGCATCACTGTTGTAGCATGAAAACATAAGGAAGAGGTGTCCGTGTCACCTTATCTTCTCTTCATCGTGGTCAATATTTTTTATTTATATTTTCGTTATCTAATATAATACCTTTCTATATAGTTAGTATTAGTTACTACTAACTACAAATAAAAGTTTCTACAGTTATAGTTATAGTTTCTAGTTTCTACAGTAATTATTTCTTAACCTAGAGTCAATGTATTTAAAAAAAATCAATACGATTTAGTATGGATTTTTTAAAAGCCGAAATAGAAAAGAAGAGAAAAGAATTAGAAGATGCTAATTTACTTGTAAGTTATGATTTTTAATGACTATTTACTTATAAGCTTTACAGGATTTCACTGAATGACCAATTTTTATATTTTATCTTATCATTATTTATTTTAGAATCCTAATCAAAAATATTTTAAAAGAGCTGATTTATTATCCAAAGAACGAGAAGACTACTTGAAAAAATGTACTGTGAAAATTGAAGGCCGTGAAAATCCAATTGAAAAGCAATATTCTGGTAAAGTTTAAATACTAATACAAGCAAAAATGTTAACGATATTATAGTATGTGATAATAATTTATATATAATTACTAGTTGTACAAAATGAAATCTGAGACTTCCTCTCATTCATTTATATTTCTATTATATTTTGATGATCGATAAGAAAAAAGTATGTTGGAAACAGGATTTTGGTTGTTGTCTTTTTAGAGTAAAATACAAAAACTTGAGATATTTTCATTTCTTTGAATTATTAAATTTAATATCATAATCCTTAAATTATTTTTTATTTTCAACTACTATTATTTTTGTTTTTTCTATTCTACTCCTCTTTTCTTAGGTTGTTATTATACTACACTATTAGTATTTTGATGCATGATGTATGTTTTAAAGAGCTATTATACATATAACACTAAATACATTGGTAAAATTAGTATATTTATCTAGAATTTTATAAATTAATGCTTTAGATATTGTTATAATATGTTGAATCTTAAAAATAAAATCATATCAAATTATAGAAATTGAGGTTTTTCAAAAATTAAACAGGAAACAACTGTCTTCGGAGAGAGACTACCATCCTCCCCACTCCGGGGCATGGCAGAAACCTACGGGTACCCCAATAGAAATTCTGCCAAACCGGCATCCGAACTGTAGACCCTAGAGTCTGCACTCCCGGATAACCATGCCATACGAAAAAAAAATAAAAGCTTTAATAAAAAAAAAAATTAAATTATTTGTGGTCCGTATAATATTATTTTTATAAGATTAACTGTGCAATAAGTTGTAAAAACTGTTTTATTAATGAACATTGAATTCCTACTTACTTTATACAAATTATTTTGTAATTATATTAATTTTTTTACTTAACATAATTTTCTTGTTTTTATGTTATTGATTGTAATAATTATAACATTATTGTAAAATTGAGGACCTATTGTTGATGTATAAAATTATTAAGACCCAATTATTCATATACTAAACTTTTTGCCAGTACTTATTGTCCGTTATTTTAGATTCTGAGTGAAGCAAAGGATCTTATGGTTTTACAATGATGTTTTTTTTTTTTTTTTTTCTGTAAACACTTTTTCGTGTAGAAATCCTTGTCCAAAAGTTTCGTCCAGCAACTTTTTAGATTCGAAATTGAACTGAGATGGTACTTTAGAGAGGTCATTTTTCCAAAATCTCCATGGTTTTTCTAGTAATCAAGAATAACGATCGAAAAACTGAGTAAAAACGGTAAAATCGGTAAAAATCTGCCGTAAACGAGATTTTCACTGTTCAGATTTTAGGTATTTAGTCATAAATCGAAAAGTATTGAAGCTAGAAACTTGAAAATTTTATCCAATATCAAATACATAATTTTTTATATTGGACAACATTTTCAGAACAATTATAGCACTTTTGACTTAAATATAGAACTTTAAATTTACCAAATTGTTTGAAAGTTTTTATGTAATATAATTTTAAATATTTGACAAAAAGTTCTGAAAATTTAATATGACCTTACTCATATACCTACCTAATTATCCTAACAAAAATTCAAAAATCGTGAGTCAGGATTTTTTTTTATACACACTTTAATAAATTATTATAACTCACCAAAAATTATACAAATAACCGTAAAATACGTTAACAGTATTTAAATAATAATATATTATATTACACTTTGCTCAGAATCGTTTTATACTAAAGAAATGAGTCATCATTTCTTTAAAACTTAATACATTCATCACCAATATCTTGTCCGAGGACTGAAGGGACGAAGGACGAACTTGTACTACCATCATCTCACTTACCAGCTTTTTATATTTCTACCTTTTATAAATATTTTTAATCCACGAAAATGTTTTAAATTGAAAAATCTTTTGAAATGAAATGCATATTATGCAGATCAAATCTTGTATTTATAACATTGCTTGCCTCTGAAAAATTACACAAAGATTTTTCCATTATGAAAGATAAGTTTTTATGACAATGGGTTTAATAAATCTCTTTTATTTTTTTATTGTTTCATAAATACCAGATAATCCTATAGTTTATTAATATTAATATCTTTCGTTGATCAAATATTAGGTAGCGGTGATGAAAGTAGCAATGCTACATCTGAGAAACATACTTTATCAAGGAAAGAAGTCATTCGCAGGTTGAGAGATCGTGGTGAACCTATTACATTATTTGGAGAGTCAGAACTTGATTCTTTCAAAAGACTTCGTCGAAGTGAACTTGCTGAACCAGAGTCAAATAAGGTATAAATTTAACTTTTATGTTATTCATCATCTAATATGAATTAATCTGTGTTTTAGGGTTTTAGAAATGATTTTCAAGAAGCATTGGAAAAGGTTGATCAAGACTATTTAGATGAATTAATGACAAATCAGGCTCCTGAGAAGACTTATACCGAGCTGGAAAGCATGGAAGAAGCAATGGCTACTTATGAAACTATTCAATCTAAAGCTGGAATTTTAGGAAGAAGGCGTGATCGTACCCAGGATATGGAAATTATTCTTCAGCTTTTGCAACTTTTATTAAAAATGTGGGAGGTTCAACTCAATGCAAGATCTGTGAAAGAAAAAGCTAGTACTAAAGGAAAGTTAGCATTGGCTACTTATAATCAAACCCAACTTTACTTGAAACCATTATTGAGAAAATTAAAAAATAGTAGCTTACCTGATGATATTTTAGATAGCCTGACACTTATTACCAAGCACATGTTGGAAAAAGATTATTTAAGAGCTAGTGATGCCTATTTAGAAATGGCTATAGGAAATGCTCCATGGCCAATTGGAGTTACTATGGTAGGTATTCACGCTCGTACTGGCCGAGAAAAGATTTTTTCTAAAAATGTAGCCCATGTACTTAATGATGAAACACAGCGAAAATATATTCAAGCATTGAAACGTTTAATGACTAAATGTCAACAATTTTTCCCGACTGATCCATCCAGATGTGTTGAGTATGCCCCAGATGTATGAAATAAATCAATTATTATTATTTATGAAAAAAAATATTTTGTTCATTGTATACTGTAATATTTAATTTTAAGGTTTAATTAATGTACAAAATATATTATTAATCAAACAATTGTCTATTATGAATGGCATACAAATTATTACACTAAAATATTGAGATATGTAATATTTCAAAAATTATTTTTTTCCTCCCATTTCTTTTGCTCTTTTAGTAGCAGCTTCAACTGCATCCATCATTGCAGCCCTACATAAAAACAATTAAAATTAATACTTGTTAAAATAAAACATCAACTATCCGATTTATAAAATTTACCTCACGCCTCCTCTTTCTAAAGCATGCAAAGCTGCAATAGTTGATCCTCCAGCAGATGTGACCATATCTT
The DNA here is from genome assembly GCA_027580255.1 of Therioaphis trifolii. NCBI lineage: Eukaryota > Metazoa > Arthropoda > Insecta > Hemiptera > Aphididae > Therioaphis > Therioaphis trifolii. The sequence goes on along the minus strand of CM050411.1, from coordinate 32,350,366 downwards.
TCAGCTGGCCAGTATGTTTACCAGTTTCTAAAACCATACGACTTGCCCCTGCCATACAACTTGCTGCTAAACGTATAGCTAAATCACGTGGAATGCCTTGTTTAACTCCACCATCAGCCAATGCTTCAATGATAAGAAATGCCTAAATAATTATTTACTTTAATATAACAAGATAATTTTATTTAATAATTAATAAGAATTAAAAACATAAATAATTATCAATAAAGTGCTTACATATGCTGGACCACTACCCGAAACTGCTCCAGCTGCATCCATTAAAGTTTCTGGTATAACTTCTACGCCACCAACAGCACCCATTAATGATTTAACAATTGACAAATTTTGATTAACTTCCTCGGTATTGGCATCATTTAAATGAGAGATCACTGAAAGATATAATTACTTTTTCAATTTGATACATCATAGATTCAACTGGTGATATTGTGAAGTGTAATATTTAGAAATGGGTATATTTAAATATCAGTTGTGAATAATCTTTGTTTTAACCTTACCCAACTCTATTTTACCTAAATTCTTACATATTTTGAGATAAAACCTAGTAGGTTTCAATACCTAAATTTTCTTATCTCAATCAGCCACACAATATTAGTCCTACCTCTATCCTTATTACTCTGTACAGATAATAAACTCTTAACAATTTTAAACAGTTTCTTCTCAAATTATGAGTAAATCAATACCATTTTAACTTATTATCTATCCTTTTCACTTCCATAGAAGACATCTATTAACTGCCTAACATATTCATTCCTCATTTAGTTCTTATCATTTCATTAACACAGTCAGGTACCCAACAAATAACCTCACAGATATATCAAATAGATAGATGAAAATTCCATTATAACAAAATTTTAGGACCATTTTTACTTAACACAACACATGCATAAAAATATAGTAAAACAATATATTATTTGCTTCACTTAGAATCTAAAAATCGTAGCTAAATTTAAAAGGTAAAATAAATTTAAGTTCAGATTATTTATAGAAAATTCTAGGCATCTAAATAACTTGTTAATAAATCATTCATTTCCAGTTTAAAAGATATTGACATACCTGAAAATCCTTCTCCGATTAAGCTAGGTGTATTCGGCATAACTTTAAATATACAACTTGGTTTAAACAAAAATTTCTAAAAATTAATAAATTAATTTAATAAGTTGTTAATAAATATTGACACATATTAGTATACTTAATACACCTATCAGATGTTATATATTTAAAAACTTTTACATCAACTGTAAAGCATTTTAATATCGGAATTAAGTTATGAAAAATACCAAATTTCAGCAAAAAATATTTGACCCACAAAAAATAATTATCAATATGACAATATATATATATATATATATATATATATATATATATCAAAAAACACAAAACAAAAAATAGGTTCAAGTACTTTTTAAATAAATACTATTACAAAACTTAATGTTAAAATTTTTAAAATTGAAAAAAGTTCTTTAAAACTATTTTGTTATTTTGTTCAAAATATTAAAAATGTAACCAGTCAGTGAGTATTACTGACATACTTATTATTTATATCACATTTAAGAAAATCAGAAGCAACTATTTCTTATATTTTGGTCATATTTAGGCAATTTCATGATTTATTTGCATTATGCAGTGTTGGTGTGAATATTAAATACTAAATTATCATTATTGTGTATATATGTGTTTGGAATCTCTGAACACTCACACATGCATATGAATGGCACTTATTTGGCTACTGTTTAAAAGACGGCATAAAATCTCATTTTTAATTCAACAATAAATCTATAGATACTATGATAATTCTGAAAACAGATTTGAATTTGCCAAGTTAAGCTGGATTTCATTACTTTTTTTTAAATTGCAATATCCAAAATTAACTTGCTTATTTTTAAGAGTCTAATTTGTTTAATTCTACATAGTGAAATTTAGATGGGCTAAAATAAAAACATACTAAGAATCTCCAAACAGCATGTGGATATATCAAAACATGGATATGTATTGTTATGTAAACAATTTATGTTTAAATATAAATAGATAATAGTTGAAGGGCAGCCTAAGGTGGAAATTCTTTACCGAGGAAAAAGAATACAACAAAAAGAAATGGATTCATAACAGATGTCGACACGGTAATATTATCGGTGTTATACACATATTTTAGAATGACCTTTAGCCATATAACATATCCATGTCAAAAAGCCAGGCATACTTTGACCAAGAGTACCATGGGTATTCTTTGTTTATCGGACAAGATAATGAAGATGGGTGGAATAAATTTAAAAAAAACCATAAATCATTTCTTTAGTTAAAAGATTTTGAGTTAAGCTTTAGTGTAAAATATACCATTCATGTATTAAACTGTTTTTCGTTTAATTGTTGGTAAATTTTTATTTTCAAAATTGTTTAAAAAAAAAAAAAAACATTCTGAACGAAGGAGACATTTGTATTATTAAAAGATTCAAAACATGTTGTTCTATCTGCACCCAAATGTTTAACATGATAAGATGGCCCAATAATTTTAAATACACATTTAAAGTTAAAAATTGATGTGAAAACAGTAGATTCCTTAAAATTGGTAAAATAATTTACTTAAATGTCAATAAAAAAAAGCTTAAGTGATGATTTTTGAGATTTTCATTATCATTAGATAAATATGTAAGTATGGTTTGATTACATTTTCAGAATTTTTTATCAAATATTGAATATTTTATTAGAGATAAACTTTTATAACAAAGTATTTTCAAAAGTTATATTTTTAGCCCAAAAATTGTTAATTTTTTTAAAAACTTTTTTGTCAAGTATGTAACAATGTGTCATAAACAGAGTTTGGGACTTAAAGCATTTGCTTGTTTTTTTGGTTTGTCTTAAAATCTAGCAGAGTGAAATGAATATTCATGAAATATAACAACGATTTTAAATTTTAAATTTGAAAGTGCTAATTTTTACTTATTTCATTGGTTTTAGAAAAAATTACTTTTAGCTATATAGTTTTTTCAGCTTTTCTTGTATATTTTCTAATTTATGATAAAATGACGACGTGGGCTGATGAAAATTGATATTTTTTCAATGTGTACTTGTATTACAACTCCAACTAGAAATATTTGTTTACCTTTTTATTCCATTTCCTCGTAGTTAATATACCAAATTCGTATTTTTATTTGTTTTTGTTATCTATTTGCCGTGTCGATCGTAGCTGGCTATAATTTCAATGTAACGCATTAGTGTGGGCATTTCCAAAATTGTTTGTGGTTTTAATAATTATATTATGATTTATATTTTTATAATTTTATATGTATATTAAATAATAAAATGAAGATAACTTAAAAAAAAATCATTCTGTGTTTGTGGTTTAAAAAGTCTAAAAATATATCACAAGGACACAAATACCTATTTTTTAATACAAACTATTAGAAGATTTTGAGGCAACGGATTATATTATTTTTTTTTTAAAGGAAGTAAACATTTTTGATTTTGCTTATTTTAATGTTTTTAAGTGCTTATTTATGTGCTTATAATGAAGTATTTAAATGCTTTTTTAAGCACTTATTTTGATGATTTTAAGTGCTTTAAGTCCTGAGCCCGGATCATAAATATATACTTTTGGAGTTAAGACTAAATAACTAAAATCAATTTAATGAAAATAGTGAAAGTTTACAGCAGTTTTTTCTCACACCAAGAAAAACTATAGAGAACAGAAAAGAATGTATCCTCTAAGTAATTTTTGCATGCAATTTTGGATCTACAGAGTTATTGGATGACATTTTTTGACAAAACATACCAAAAAGTGACTCCAGAAAAAATAAAAAAATAAATATCATTGTAAAACCAGTAGATCTTTTGCTTCAGTTACAATCTTTAAGTGGAAAAGGGTTTTAATTAAACTCCATTTTTAAGTCAAATTTGTTTTCAGGATTCTCATTGTTTCACTAAATTGATATTAAATTACATCAATATATCTATGTTGCGTATGTGATAGATTAAGAAAATCACCGCTTCCAATCTTCTTAATGACATAAGCTAGCAAAAACAGTAGGTACTATTATTATTAAGTAAATTTACATTAAAATGGAAATAAGGAAAATCATTCAATCATATGTATTTAATTTTTTATTAAAATAAATGTAGATAAATACTAATTAATAGCTATACATTTTTAGAATAATAAAAATGTATGTATATTGTATAAGGTGCAGCATGGGAATTGATCTATTTTGACATATATCATTTATCAGTATGTAATGTAATAATACTTAAATACATTATATATTGATTGACTTACCCCTTGTAATTCACTTAATGTAATTCCAGCCATAATTGATACTAAAATATTTAGAGGTAGTCCAGTTGTCTTTGTATGTAATTCTGATACAACTTTTGGAAAATACTGGGGTTTTGTTGCTAAAAATACTATTTTACAGTTGCAAAAAACAGCATCTAAATAATGAAATTTATTCTATTAATTCTCAACCTGTATAGCAAAAAATAATGAATAAATTATAAACTTACTATTATCACTTGTTATGGTTGCACCAATATCTCTCCATGGTTTTTTATTATTTTCTGAAGGAGCTGATACAATTATATTTTCGGCTTTACACATACCTGAAAATTAAATTAAATATTTATAATTATTTATGAAAAAATATAGTATTAATAGCTCAGTGATTCAAATTTTTTGATGGTTGAGAATAAAAGATTATCTATCCAAAATAGCAGAAAATTATTTATATTGTAAATCAAAATGATCTAAAAATTGTACATACAGTGATTATGTACTAGACATATTTTATACTTATTTACCTATTTATATAAAAATGTATATAACTACATTAATTCACAAATCTAAATTACTTTTGAATTTTTAATTTAAATAAAAATAATTTTGACTAGAGTAACATGATTTCAAGGAATGGGTACATATATTACAGTATTAGAAACAAAGCAGTGTAATAATGCTTCAAAGTAAAAATGTATCTCATAAACTAAGATGGTGATTAAACTTTAAAAAAATTTCTTTAAAATTCAACCGTTAATGTATCAATAGTATCAATATATAAAATAATAAATAGTTTAATAATTATTATTAATATATATGTATGTACACTAACTACTCTAACTGTATGTTATACTATTATAATACTATACTATAACCATAATCAAATGACCATCATATATTGAAGAGAAAATGTGCCAATTTAAAATGGTCGTAATACTCGTAACTCAAAAAATCAGGATTAGAACCGATTTATTTATTTTTTTTTTTTGTCATCGCTTTTAAATCAATTATATGGTTTATTTTCAACAAAAAAGAACATGAAAAAGGTTACAGCTATCAGAAAAATGTATGATTATACTGCATATAGGTGTAAATACACAATTTTTAATCAACAATTCAAAAATTAACAAAGTGAGCTAATTGTTGTTTGTGCCATCGATTTCAAAACGTTGATTTATATAGGATTTAATAAAAAAAACTGGTAAAATTCAGGCCATCTCGTAAAGTAAAAAAGTGCCACAATTTTTTAGCATTCAAAATACAATAAGTAATTATAAAATTAGTGTAGTTTTTAAAATTTACCTTTTTTTATAAAAGCTAAACCAATGGCTTGAGCCATATTGCCAGCACCGATGAATCCGATTTCATATATTTTATGTGGGTTATGAGACATTTTTCAAATTAGTATTTGAATAATTTTGCAAACGTTTAGGTAGCTACTTTTTAATCAAATGGCTGTTCTGTTGAAAAAAATTTAATACACAAGGAATATTATTCACCATAATTTATATTCATATTCATATTATTATCAGTTTGACAATGAAGATTGTGTCATATTAACGTCATTGACGGTTGAACATAAGTCAATACTCAATAATAACCACGGCCTTAGGGCTTAGATTTGTAATTTGTATTAATTGCTACGAAAATACGAGTCACCAATTAAGATAAACATTGGGATTGCTGATAAGAAAATTAGCAACTTATAGAATGGCCGATGGGTTCAATGTTCAATGTTACGAACTACTAAGATACGGTGATGTTGATTTCAGTAAGTTAGCGAAAAAAACCTTTTGATTAAAATATAATATTATAAATAAGCATTCATGAATTTATATATATATATATATGTTATGTAAATCGGTGTGCAGGTTTCTCATCACGTTATCTATTATCAATAAACAGTACGAAACTCGAGGCGGCCGACGAAAATTCGTTCGTTCTGTGCATCCCTGCGCGACACCCATTCAATAGTGTGCTCACTGCTCACCGCGGATTGTAGACGGAATTCACCTACGGCCGAGGTCCCTGCCAACTGCCGATATCAGATCGACCGCGCTTGCGCGTCGTCGCTGTGCGTCGGTAACGCAACGCCGCGTCGCTGCTGGCGGCGGCGGCGCCGGCGATTACGTACGTAGCGCTCGCGGACCACCCCGCACCCGTGGATTACCATCGGCGACGACGACAGCCTGCAGGCGCGTCCCCAAGGGGGGGGGGAGGGCCTTCGCACCCCCTAAAAATTTTGAATTTATAAAATTACTATTATATCAACAAAATTTTAATGATCAAAATTTTAATTTTTGTTATACCTAAGTAGAAAAAACTAAATCTCCACAAAGATAATAAATTACAAGGTAATAACTTAAACCACTAGTAGTCAAGGGCGTCCACAGGGAGGGGCAAGTAGGGGCATAATATGTCCCCCCTTGGATTTTTTATGTGTCAATTATCATAATCATTATGTAGTATAAAATATCACGAAATAAATATTTTTTTAATTAAAAATTTTTTTTTAAAACGTTGAGTGCCACGGTCGACAAATTTTATGTGGATCTTAATGAGTGTTTTAAGTCATCGGTTTTCTATGCCCTGTTCCGACTTTTATATGTGAATGTTTAGTAAGATCTCGTGATTTCATTAGTATCATTGATTATAAATACTAAAATACTATAAAATATAAAATTTTCAAAACAATGATTACATTTTATTTATATAAAAAAAATGCATTTGTTAATTTAAAGTTACACAATAATAAATTTACATGAATACTGTAAGATTAAGTTATAACGTTCTAACTATACACATAATTAAAGAGCGGATTTTTATGTTCTTAAAACCTTAAAATATGATACAATATGCTTCAAAAAAGCCTTAAAATATTCTCTAAATATTCCTTAAATTTGTAAGAATGCAAATATGATTTTTTTCTAAAATAGATACAATAAATAACTGTTAATCGCCATTCTCTTGGTAACAGGCAGTGGCGTATATAGAACATATTTTCGGGAGGGGCTACTATGGACAAAGTTAAATAACCACTGCTATCTAGGATGACTAAAAAGATACAAAATATGCAGTCGGTTTCTATCTACATTTAATTTACAGAATGCCCCAAAACGATTTGAAAAACCGCAATAAAATTTGTCTCGACTAATTGTATTATTTCGATTGGATGAAATTCTAAATAAACCTAAAGCAACATTAAAATATAACAAACGTTTAAAGTGAATTTCAAAGTATTTTGAGAGATTTCGGAGGGGGCTCTAGCCCACTAGCCCCCCCTTATATACGCCACTGGTAACAGGTAAACTATTGAATAATAAAAAAAGGTAAATCAGTTGATACATAGCTATGTAAATATAATAAAATATAATTTAAAAAAACATAATAGTTTAATAAAAAATAAAAGATAACTTTGCACCATTCCTTAGGAACATAACCAATTCGATTACAGACAAGTAGATAATTTAATGATTTTGAATTTTTTTCACTCTTTAATCAAATTATTTTTTTTCCTAGAAAAAATTATTGCTAGAAAAAATATATATATATGAATTTTCATAAACAATAATAGAATATAATCTAAAATATAAAAAAATAGGCGAAATATTCTCTAATGTCCAAAATATGCTTTATTATGCAAAATTATTTTTTTTCTTCGAACTCTGTGAAAGATAAATCGTCCACATTTTTCACCCTCGTTAAGTTGCATAAAAGCAATAAAAATATGTAATAACCTAAATATCCACTCTTTACACATAATTAATAATTTAATTTTTACGTTCCCTACCTATATGATAGAAAACACATCAAAAACAATAAGGTACTTTATCACTAAGATAAGGAAACAAAAATTGAAAAATTAAAATACCTTGCCCCCCCCCCCTGACAAATTCCTGCGGACGCCCTTGCTAGTAGTCCAGTACATATCAGTGTTATATATATAACACTAATAAATAATAATATTAATTATTGTGCAGTCACTAGTCACACACGAAAGGCACCCTCTATCTACGACCGTTCTACGTATATGTAAGACCAGTCATTAGTATGAGCACAGAATAAATAGATCTATTCTGTGGTATAAAACAAATGAAAAATAGATTTTATTGTATAACTGTACTTATTAATTATTATAATTATTAATATTATGTATAATATAATTATAATATTTCATTGTACAATTGTATTTATTTATTTATAATTATTATTATTATTAATTAACGTAGGTATAATAATATATCGATTTAAAAAATATGTTCGCCCCCCACCTTAAAAACAGTCTAGGAACGCCCGTGGACGACGGCCGGATCCGTCGCGGTCAAGTCACTAAATTGGGGGAGGAAACTGGCCCCCCTCAACTGACTGCTGTCGTTAGTTTGACATTATGTGCCAAACGATACCCCTAGGCCCTAAGTTCCGTCATTGGAAGTATCGAACTGATCGAAGGAGTATGGAACAAAAAAAAAATTTAATTTTATAATTACTCAATTTAAAACGACAACCATATGATATCACGTCTGATGAGTCATAGGGGGGACTCAGACCTCTCTGCAGAGGCGTATTTAGGCACAAATCTAGTATAGGCCTGGGCCTAGAGCGGCGACATTTGGATGGCGGAATTTTTTTTTTTTTACAAAATCAAAAAAAGTATTTTTCATTTAACGAAATTAAATTCGACTTATTTTTTGACTAAACAAATTTTTAAACAAATCGCACGTTTTATGATTTAGAGTCACTACTTGAACCGTAAAAAATCGCGTCCGTTCGCTCGAAATTAAAAACTACCTAAATACTATACGCATACGCAATATGGTACGACCCAGTGCGCACATAGGAAGCGAAAATGCACGTATTCAACGCGGGTTCGATTTTTCTAAATGTGGATTCAAATAAGTTTTATGAAAATTTTTAGGAAGGTGGGGAGGGAGAGGCCACTGCCTCTCTGTCTCCCTTAAATCCGCCACTGACTACAACTCACTGTCACCGAATGCCCCAACACCAGACCACTAAACATACTCAACATAATACATATTCAAATTTATCAAATTTATTAATCCACTCCACACAAAATAGTAATTTTTTGTAATATAAATTATGTAACACGTATTTTTAATACGTTGTTTATTACGGTGTTTAAAACCTATTAGTGGTCAGTGATCATTATTGCAGTCGAAACTTTTTCTTCCATAAAAAAAAAAAAAAAAATTACTTTTATAAAAACACTGTATAGGTAATGTATAAATATATTATAAAAGTCTAAAAATCCATGTTACTTGTACTAGATAACCTATGTTATTTGTTAAATTATTTTATTGACTCTCAAGTTAACTAACTCGTTACTTATAAGGGCTGAGTTAAATATTTATTATTTCATTTTTTCTGTTCTATAGTTTACCTATTATATGCGAATTCTATATATTTTTTCTGTCAAAAAAGCAAACGTCCGGGGGGACTCTTCCCCAGAGAACAGTACTTGCTATTGTTCTGTGGTACTTACGAAGTGACATTATCATCACATTTATAACGCAAAATAACAAATTAAGTACTTAAAAATTATCTTATTACTACACCAACTGAAAAACCTCTTTAAAGTTCACGTTTCTAAATCATATTTGTTTACGATTAATTCTTTTTATCGAACAAGTAAATGTCAAGCTGCTGCTATAAGTTTTATATTAAATTCTTAGATATAGTATGAAAACTATATACCTACTATACCATTTCAATTTATGACTATGAGTATCTACAAAGCACAGGCTATTATTTCTAAAATTGTTTGTTTAAAAAAATTTTAAACATGCGTAAAAAAATAATAGAACTGAAGCTATTTTTGAACATAAAAAATTTTCAGGTTTAAATAAGTTAAAATCAAATATGTTGTAATACTTTATAAATTTATTTTTACAAAAATAGAGCTTATTTTACTATTTTTGAGACCAGGGATAAGATGAAAAATTGACCTGTTGACTATTGTTATGAATATTGTAAATCAAACGATAATTTGTAGATATAATGAACAGTTAATAATAAATAATATATTGTATATGTGTATAATACAAATTCCTCATATTATATTATAATTTTTTTTGTGCAATTATTTTTCATCAAATGCATTTGTAAAATCATAAAAAATAATGCTGCTTCAATTTAAATCCAATATTTAATCTTTTGGACCTCATCATAGGCCTTGGACAAATACCCATAATGTTCTTTGTGTAAGTATGAGTAGGGTCCTGTAAAAAAGACAACCGGATTTTGCAGGTGGTGAAAATCTGTTCTTCGTCGCTTCATTCTTCAATCTCTAATTTTCATTGGCGTTCTGACAGAGAGGGGGCCGAGGAATACGGGAGATAGATCCAACTTCATGAATTTTATTTTAGTCCAAAATATATGTAATGATGGAGAGATTTTTTTGCTTAACTGATTGTTAAGGATACTTTCCAAATAATCATTTGACTCGTTCTTAATTTCTACGCTAACAAATGGTGTACAGAATATTAATTCTTATTATTACCGTTCTTATTACTATTATTATATTATAATTAGCTTTATTAAATTATTAATAATACCTGACATTTTGTGATCTGTGTTATGTAAATTTTAACAAAATGAAAAAAAAATTACAGAATTTTGTATCTTTTTTTCAAAAAACAAAAGATTATTCCTTATGCAGTGAATTTATTGGTATACCTATAAACTATATACAAATTTATGTAGTACTGTAGTCTGTAATAGTTTTTAGAACCGTCTTAAAGGATTAAAATTAGTTATTCGGTGATAAAACTGATAGCAAACTATTACGAACGTCAGTTGCTCAAATAGCCACTTAGTTGCTAACTCGCCAAAACAAGTTGTTCACGGATCAGTATTTTATTCTTATATGTTATCCTGATAATAATACTGTGATAAACAGAGACCGAAATGTTTTTGATTCTATAAGTGAGCTAAGTTACGCTGGCATCCATATTTTGAAAAATGTACTCAAAACCGGTACCAACTTTTGTGATCCAATTTGTATAAATTTATAATCATATTAATGATATTTGTACACCCTCCTAAATGTCGTAAAATCATTTTTTTTTTTTTTCGGATGCCAGCGTGACGTTGCTCCAGCATCCGCACTTTTTATTTTAAGGCGCATAGGCTCAAAATCGGTACCGAAATTTGTTATCCAATTTGCACAAAGTTGTAATCGTATTCATTAAATTTTTACACTCTCCTAAACTTCGTAAAATCTTTTTGTTTTGTTTTGGATGCCAGCGTGACGTTGCTTCAGCATCCGCAATTTTCATTTTATGTCGTACTCACTCAAAACCGGTACCAACATTTGTTATTAAATTTGTACAAATTTTTAATCATATTCAAATTAATTGTACGCCCTCTTAAGTCTTAAACATTATAAAATCGTTATTTTTGTTTCGGAAATCACCACTCAACCGTTTGTCATCTACTTTTGAGTAGTGTTGGAGTGAATCTATAAATTACACTTTTAGGAGGAAAGGATTAAATTTTTGTTTTTGCGGGAAATATCCAGATAGGTAATAACCCATAATGTGGTCGGAACAAAGGCATCCTGATGAGTTGGACGTTTTCCAGCTGCTGTGGCTGAAATTGGACAGTGTGTTCGTAGCCTAATTTTTTCTTATGAATCGTAATTGATATTTGCTTTGTTATTTTATCCTTTTTTTAAATTTTTTACATGCAATATAGATGAAAACATAGATTATGGAAATGACAGTGACAATGATAAGACATATGAGCTCCATAATAGAAATAAAAATAAAATGAGTTAGTATTTCTATTAAACCGTTTGGCATTATTTAACATTTAAATCTAATTTAAATTAATTTCAGATGATTAATTTGATATTATTCAGTCCAATTGGTCCATGGAAAGAATCATTAGCCACCTCAATTATAGGGTCTAAAATTTGAAGAAATTACAAAAAAATGAATCAATCATTCAAACAGCATACTCCAGTTATTGTAAATAAGTCTAATGATAAGAAACGTTTGGTAACAATTTTATAGACAGATGAAATAACAAAACTATAAAAACGTTAAAATAAAAAACAGGGGAAGTCACTCTTGTAGTGCTGTAAGAGATCGAATGTATCTAGTCTTTGCAGCGGAATGTTTTACTCCTAATTTTTCGTTATATTTTCCTCATTACTAGAAAAACTTTGAACATTAGAGACAAATGACTTGTCTAGTGTAGATACACATCTAGTAGTGTATCAACTAGATGAAATTTCTGGTCTATGAAGTTGCAAAAAAAAAAAAAAAAAATTAAACCAAATCTACTACCTGAAAAATGTATTACTGACAAAGAAAAAATAGTTATGACAATGAACATCATTGTAAAAAACCATAAAATATCTCTGTCCTATAACTGAATCTAAAAAATGATTTAAAAATTTAAACATCATAAGTTTAAAATGGTATGACGGTAAAACTATACTACTGATTTTATATGTTTAACAGTAGGGTTCGGATTTTATAGCACCAAAAATACTAAAATATGCGCTATAATATGACCAAAAAATCCTTAAAATATGCGCTATAATATGCCCTAAAAATATCAATAATAGCAACAAAAAACTATTTTTTTTGAAATTATCATCTATTACTGGTGGTTTATATTTTTATCTTTTGAATTAATACGTATATTAATACCTTAAAGGATGATTCACACTAGTCAGACACGTTCCGACAGACACCGTACCGTACCGTTCCGATACAGGCATGGTCAATTCATACTGTTCAGACACGTACCGACAGACACTGTACCATACCGATCGAATATACGTAACGACCGTCATTGTTAAGGTGCGATCCCACGGCGCGTGGCGTGGAGCGCGGCGCGTGGCTTGGTATAGCGCCGTACAACGAACGCGCCGTGGGATCGGTGTGGCGTGGCGCGGCATGGCATGGCACGGCGCGGCGCGACCGTTCCCGATGATTGTCGGTTTTTGTGTCCCGCGTCAAAAGAAAATTGGCGCGGCGCGTGTATTGGAATCCCACGGCGCGGCGCGGCTTGTTCAATTTTTCGTCGCGTTTTCGTAAATAATTTGAGTTTTTATTTTTTAGTACTGTTTTAAATAAGTTTTATTTGAAAATCTTTATAAATTTAATTTTTTATTCAACTAAGTTAAGTAAGTTTATTCTAACTATGGATTGGTCAAATGATCTCATTATCGAGTTCTTGGAGTTGTATGAGAAGGAACCTGCTATTTGGAACCCTAGAGACCCAAAACATAAGAACAGGAACTATGTTAACGATTCATGGCAAAGGATTTCCGATAACATTAGTGCATCATGTACTGTAAATGAACTAAAAAAAAGAGAGATTCGTTAATGTCCACTTTCCGGAAACTGGCTTCAAGAGTTACTTGTTTCGACTTTTATAAAAGGCATCTACCCAATATCGTCTTTTTTTTCTGGGTGCTTTGTTTGTAGGATTTGATTTTAAAATTTCACCACATGCCAAAACACAATATGATGCAGCACAGATTGCAAGTTTTGATTTTTCATCACGATCTCCCATGTTGTATTATTTAATAAAATAATATTAAATATGGTGATAAAAAAATTTTTACACACAAATACGGTAATTAAAACAAATACAAAAACACAAATACGGTAACGTCGGTAACCAACGACCAATACACGTCCTTACTGTAAAAAGCGAAGGAGCAATATGATCTAATGCTCTCCAGAATTTAAAACCAAAAAAAATAAACTGGCACTGTATTTGGCCGCGCCTGGGAACGCGCCGCGCGCCACGCCGTGGGATTACATTGAAGCGCGTTCGTGGTGGCGCGTGTGGTGGCGCGGTATATACACGAACTCCGCGCTCCAAGCCACGCCACGCGCCGTGGGATCGCACCATACTCACATTTTCGCTACAATATCATTAAGTGCCTACACAAGTTTCCCTGTTTTTCCAGCAGGATTCTTTGTACACATGGTCACTATATTTTTTGTGTGACAATGCATAGAGGCATTCTTGGTCTCTGACGAGTTCAATTTATAACTCTAGGTTCATCACGTAGGTATGCAAAATATAAACAAGCGAAAACACTGAGAACAATAAAAAGTTTTAAGTATAAGTACAATAAGTATATACTTCAAAGCAGTGATGTATTCGTAATTTTTTTCTAGGGTATACGCTCAGCACGTATATTGAGGGGAGAGGGGTGGGGATCTTAATCCTCTCTCTCAAAAAAAAAAAAAATGTCTAACCAAACCTAAAATTAACTTATGATGAGCCGTGGGGTATACCACCGCGTCTTTGTATTTAAATTGATTTGTCTCCCCCCCCCAAAAAAAAGTTTTTAAACATATTTACGCCGTGCAATAGGATAAGATGGAGTTAGAACTTACTTTTTATCACATGCTTTCGTTCTGTTTTCCATGAATGTGGTAAAAAAAAAAATGATCTTATACATTTTATACTTATGTCTTTGATTAATTTTGGGGTATACGTGGGTATACGCGTGTATACCTGCGTATCTCTAGTAATTTTACAGGGTATACGCTAAATCAGTAAACTGGTGGTAGGGTATACGCCGTATACCCGCGTATACCCTCCAATACACCACTGCTTCAAAGTTAAAAACTTAGTGAATGTGAATAATCTTCCAGTGAATGACAGCCGACGGATAGAATATGTCTGTTGTTCATTCACACTTATCATACAGACCTGTTCAGACCGGATCAGACACGTTCCGTTCCGACAAAACATTCTCGCGCGGAATGCCGGACGGACTCTGTCGGTTCGCTACGTGTATGAACGGAACGGAAACGTTTAAATGTGAATTACTGTATTTAAACAAATATTAAAATATTTTCCGGAACGGTACGGTACGGTGTCTGTCGGTACGTGTCTGACTAGTGTGAATCGGGCTTTACTTAGAGAAAATTGTAAAATCTAAACAATAATGAAATATATATTAATAAAACAGATTAAAAGGCATAAAATGTATAATATTCGGTATTTCCGAGCTTCTTAAAAATAGTCTAATGTGCTTAATATTTTATACCTACAACTATAATATTATTTATAAATTGATTACGAAACAAAAATGCTGTAATTTTTCTTATGAACTCACATAAACGAATAATAATTTTTTCTCGATATAAACGATATTTATGAAAACTACAAAATAAAGCATTATGTAAGAAAAATAGTACCAACACTTTAAAAATAGCACTAAAAATCTAAAATGCATCAAATATGCAAAAAATAGCAAAATAAAATGTCATATTTAGAGTCCCTGGTGTATAAAACAAATTTATAGCCCACCCTGCTATTTTTATCTGTATTCTATAATAATTAGCAAATGCTATAAAATCCGGACCCTGTTTAACAGTGTTTAAGATTTAATTATAAATAAATGTTGACTCATTTCTGGCCAAATGACTCTCGAAATCAAATTATCTTAAACTAAAAAGTTTTAAAAAGTATAATAAAAACATCGTTAAAGGCTGTAAAATAATAGTTCAATATCATGATTTTTTGTCATTGAAGCACTAGATATGTTTGGTTTTGTATCGTCATACAGCTCCCATTTTCCATTACTTCTTAATGCACAGGTAATGTAATGTCTAGTAGCTCCTCGTAAGCCACATCTTTCACTACCATGAAAGATAATAGCTCCTCTCAATTGATAGGATTGATTATCCCAAACAATATATTTTGTGAGATTTTCTACTGAACAGTTGATTTCTTGGCAAAATTTTGCTTCACCATGTCAAGTGAAATGTTTTCTACGTCGAAGCTTGTGGATGCTTCTAAATCTATAAACAGACTGACAGTTATATTTTTAATTTTATTAGTTTTCCGTTATTTTTAAATAATTTTTAAATTATATAAATTTAAATATTTAAAATAATTTAAAGTTAAAAAAAGTGTTAAGGACTTTCTATTAATTAAGTTTTATTTGAATTTTGGACAGTATTAAAAAAATAAAATTTATTTTTCTTAGATACTTTAAATATATTTTACCTAGATTATTTCAAAAATATTTTTTTTTGGTGTTTTTAATACAATCTTTTTAAAAAAAATTATTTCATAATCAAAAGTTTAAAATGAACTCGTGAAAAGACATTTTATTGAACAATTATATATGTCAGTATACCAAATATATGAGGCTCATATAAGAATTCATAAATTTTTTTTAAGCCGACGAAAAAAGTGGATAGTTATTACTAACTTACATTATGAGTTACATACACTTACCAATAGGAAGGGAGTTGAGTTCGATAAAGAAATGAGTTTCAATTCTTGTTGTTACGTTTCTTTCATTTCCACAGTAGACACATGTTTCCTTGTAGAGTTTCAAATAATCTTTAATTTCTCTTTGAATTTGAAATTCATTTTAATACACATTTAGAGACAATTTTGATGATGTCGTCTTTATCACAGGAATTGAGCAATAATCTTTTTCACATTTACTACTTCGAATTAACGAAGGTAAATTCATTCATAATTTTGTCAACAATAGATGCAGCAGTACCAATAACGTCTACAGCTTTAAGACCACCTACAATAGTCTTTACTCTACTTTCAAAATATTTTAAAACAAGTGGTAGTCAGTTTCGGTTAATTTCTTGCCTTTTCTTTTCTGTTATCATTTGTAAGCTATATTAGAAGTCAAGTTCGATGAAGACATTCCAACTAAATACTCTCTGATTATTACACTATCAGCCGCTGATGTAGCTAATAATGACAAAATCGAATCGATTGAGCAAGTATTAGTGATCACAAATTTACCTAAGCCAGGAAATGAAATTGGTCTAGAATGTAGACCATTGCCATTTTTCAATAAAACTACAGATGTTATGTTGCCTTTTTTATTAAGATCCAATAATTCAAAACCTTGTTGTTTAACTAAATAAGATCTAGAAAAACGATTTGTCTGAATATTTTGACATTTTCTTTTCCTATACTAGCTTTCCATTGCATTATTTTCTGTCAATATTAATTTTTTTATCACACTCTAAGTAAACTCTAGATTCACCACAACCTTCTAGAGTACCGGAAATTCCAATATGAGCAGCCAAAAAGATGAACATACTTTCCACATTTCAAACATTTATGCATATCAGTTGGTAAATCACCATTTTGACATGCTATACATAATGAATTTGAAGTTTTATCATTATTTGGGTAATTAATAGATGATTTATTCGGCAATATAGGAGTTTCATCTAAGGTATTCGCTGTTTGGTTTAAAGATGATCTACCACAAATAAATTCGTTATCATCAACAATTTTATCGTTTTCATTGAGAGATTTATTGTATACAAGACTTTTGCGTTCAATTAATAAAAACTCATTATAATTTTCTTCATTGCTACCGTTGCCATCACCCCTATTATCAGCATAGTTTATTTCATTGTTGTTTTCCATATCAACGTCATCATTCTTGTGTGAATCATTTATATAATCGTTGTATTTACTACTGCTCTCTTCATTATCTTTACTAAAAGTCTAAAACTATGTAATCATGTAGCTCTCGTTTGTGACAAGGTTCTAATTATTATTCAGCTTTAAAACGTTTTGGAGTTAACAAGGAAAACTCTTTTATTGAAATTAAAAGTAAAACAATTTTATTTTGATGTTTCACATACTTTCAAAAATAGAATTATTTTTTTGAAAAATAATTTTAGGTTTAAAAACCATGAAGTGTCATTTTCAGATATAAAATCGGTCTATTACATTGATGAATCTAGCAGTACAATAAATATGATTAAAAATGTATATAAATTGAATAGCAAATTTTGAAACCGATTTTAAGCCTGTACAACATAAAATAAAAAGTACGGATTTTGGAGCAACGTAACGCTGGCATCCGGAACAAAAAAAAAAACGATTTTACGAAATTTAGGAGGGTGTTCAAATTTAATGAATATGATTACAAATTAATACAAATTGAATAACAAATTTTGGTAACGGTTTTGAGTACATTTTTCAAAATGTGGATGCCAGCGTAACCGAGTAACCGAGTAAATTAGTGTCAATTTCAGTTAGGATTTTGAAACAATTTTAATTTTTCATTCTGATTTAGGTAAATACTGGTTATAAATGGTTTTTTAAATATTTTATTATTTCGTAGTAGTTTATTGGCTAACGAAACTTATTCTAAGTGTTATTTTTTCAAATTAATTGTTTGAAATTTTGAATTTTTGAAGTTATACTTCTTTACGCAGGGTAGTGAGGAAAAAAAACCGAACGGACGGCCGTACGAACGCGAAAGCGTACATGTCCGTAAATAAATAAATATTGTCATGGTAATGTTGTTATATTATATATTATAATAAAAGTGATGCATATGAATGAGAGTTAACTAACGCAACTCACATAAAATAAAATAATAAAATATGTGAGAGTCAAATTTAATGCTCATAGCCCATAACAACAACCACATCGTGTATCAAATTCAACTCTCAAATCTAATACAGATGGTTTTTAAATTTCTTATCAAACGAAATTGCAAGGTAAGGTGAGAGTTAAATATGATGCTCGAGGCATGTGCAATGGTCATGAGTGGGGATTTCAATGTTAATTTTGCATCTTCTGATTCAGCACCTCTCGTAACTTTATTGCGAGACAAATTCAGTTTGCAACTGAATAATGATCCAAAAATATCGACTACTAAATCAGGCACAACAATCGATGCAATTTTTACGCGATATATGGATAATGTTCAGTCACAAATGTACGTTTCGTATTTCAGTCATCATATGCCAATCATAACTACTATACCGATTGAGCAAAATGATAATCAATCATTAGCATAAAAAATAATAATTAAAAAAAAATATATAAAAAATATAATTTACATTGTTTCTTTTCTTTCTTTATTATCCTCATTACCCAGTCTATCCATGTCTTTCTTTCTTTTTCACTCACTCACGTGTACCATTCAAAAGAAGTTTAACTTCCCGCGTGCGTACTGGTAACACACACACTTCTTTTTTTTTCATTTTAACTTGGCTTCATCATTTTCATCTTTATGAAAAGAAAAACTATCGTATCAATAGTCAAACTCAATATTAAAAAATAAAAACATTTAATTAAATAATTAATAATCCTTATAAGTGAAATTATCAGTAACCGATGACAGTTTAGGTATCTAGTTTATCATATACAACCCGACTGTCGAAAAATGCATTCAGTCATCGAAAAATCATTTTAGTAAACATAATTACCAAAATTTTTAATTTACCAAAATAGTAAATTAGGTTGCCCAAAATCTGATCGCCAAAATACGCCTATTATAGGCTATCCACAGTGAAAAGGATATTAATGTTGTTTGTTGGAGAAGTTCTAGATTTTAGATTTTAAGTGAACCGAATGATCTTATGGTTTTACAATAAATAATAATCTTTTATTTTTTTATTATTTTTTTCTGGAGACACTTTTTACTCAACTTAACTTTGTCCAAAAGTTTCATTTAACACAACCATAGGATCAGAAATTCTATGTAGATGGTACTTTGAGGGTTTATCAAGCTTATTTACTGATTAAGCTCCCATCTCAATAGTTTTTTTCAGGCGAGCGGAAAAACAGCCTCAAATGGACCAAAAACAGCGAAATTCGCCGTAAACGACGTTTTCATTAAATCGACTTTAGTAATTTCGTGATTAATCCAATAGCGATGTTCCAAGAAACTTGAAACTTTCTCCATATACTATTAACGTATCACTTCATGTTTTGAAAAGAATATCAAAAAAATTTGACAAATTTTGAGCTAAAAATAGAACTTTATAAATATCTTGTTTTTTTAAAGTTTATTCCTAATAAAGTTTTAAATATTTGACAAAAACGTTTGAAAACGAAAACGTTTGAAAACGAAAACGTTTTTTATTATATTTTTGTATATTCAACTCATCCCATCCAATAATGAAATCTTGGACCCACGAGCCCGATTGAAATGTAAAATATTTTGTTTTTTTTTGATATTGGTGTAGGGAGGCATTGCCTCTTCGACTCATTTTACAATAAATGTTAATATCCCCCCAACAAAAATCCTGAGGACACCCCTGAGTGGGTTTAATAGTGTAAAGCCACTTTGATGGTTTGACTTAGTATTAGAAACAGATATCCAGTAATAGTTGTATTAATTTATTAACTTCAGATACGATTGGGAAACGAAGTGATTGTTGCTTTACTCGTTATAGTAGTTTATATACGTTTTATATTATATTTTAAATTCGAAAGTTATGATATTAGTTATTACCATTTATATAATACTTACATATTGGTAAGCTGTATTTTTTGATTATAGGTTTGATTAAATAATTTTAGCTAAGATATTTTAGTTATGGTTTTGACACACCTGCTAATTTTAAACCATAGATCAAATTTTAGAATAGTTTCAGAATATTTAAAGACTATAAGAGTATTATGCCATTTGTAAAAAAAACTTATAAATAAGTTGTCTTAAAAATAAATTTAGTAGTTTTGAATTAGTTCGACTGTTTTATGTCTAGACTCTAGACTCTAGAGCGTCTAGATCTAGTAAAACATTATGAATAGTATTGCAATTGTATAATGTACCAAAGAATAAAGTTAGCAAAACATATATTTTTCAAAATATTCTAAAAAATTTATAATTATAATTTCAAATAATAACACATGTGAACAAATTTTTTTTTTTTTTAATCAAAAGTATTAAAGACTCCATTGTTCAAATACAGTTAGCACCATTGGCTCACACATGTGGGATCAAAGACAGACATGGTAAAACATTTCGGGATGGGGGTCGGAATAATAAGAATTAATACTACCAAAATTTTCTTTAAAATCCATTTATTCTACGTTTGAAATAAGTAATCGAATGACTTTCGAAAGTGGTATAATTGTTTTAATCCTCCAATGTATTCGCTATTGCACGGGGTGCAGGTATTTTTTATTAAGCACTGCAGTATAGTATCCCTAGTTTAATATTAGCACTTCTATAGTTCATCGATCACTAAAGTACCTTTGATAATAAGCTACATTAAAAGCCAAAGACTCCAGTGGTTTGAACTCGCGATGCGAAAATCTGAAAACACAAATGTAAGAGCAGCAATTGAATGGCAACCGAGCGGGAAAAGACCCAGACGGAGACCGAGAAGGAGATGGATAGACGGAGTGAAGAAGGATTTAGAAATACTTGATGTGACGGATTGGGAAGATTGGAGAGCAGGGACGGTGGTGGCAAAATTCTTAAAGAATTGTAAAGCCAAAGAAGAAGAAGATAGTTCATCTTAAGATGACCGTATTATTAATATAACATATAATGCATATTAATAATTTCATTCATCTATCGTAATTTGTAAGTTATTCTTATTTTTGTGTATACAATACTGAAGCAAAGAATATAATATCGATATTACTAATATATAAATACATTTTTTGTACCTATACCAATATAATATATATATACTTATAAGTACTTTTACGGGTAGTAGAAGTTGTCTAAAAGTAACGTTCAACATTTTTGTAGATGTTTCCTCTTGACATCTTAAGAAAAGTCAATTTTTCGAAATTTTTATTCCTAGAAAAATGACAAAAAAATTTAGTTAAAACAGTTAACTGTAGTACTAAACAGGTATAAATAAAATTTTGTATGTCTTATTGTTAATAATTAAAATTTTTCTTTGATAACAGTATTAAAAAAAGCTGGTAAGTGAGATGATGGTGGTACAAGTTCGTCCTTCGTCCCTTCGGTCCTCGGACAAGATATTGGTGATGAATGTATTAAGTTTTAAAGAAATGATGACTCATTTCTTTAGTATAAAACGATTCTGAGCAAAGCTTCAGTGTAATATAATATATTATTATTTAAATACTCTACTAAAATGTAGAGTCTAAATGTATTAACAAATTTCCTTCATTAAACTTGTTACGTGTAGTTTTTATCTACGAGTGTCGAGTATACACTAAATTTCATAGTCATGAAGATAAATTTGAATTCTTTTTTGTACCTACACATTTATAATAAGAATTAAATCTCAAAAGACTGTTTCTACGTTATATACTTAAAATAAAACTAATTTTTTTATTTATTTCATAAAGTTGGTGACTTTTTAGTTTCTGACTCTATTGAAATGGTTTTATTGTGTAATAATTCTTATAAAATATTAACGATACCTATATTTTGAGTAAGTGGAAAACACCATTTGGAAAAATCGATTCATAATATGTTAGTTCAACGTAGGTTTTAGATTGGGTTTTGAATAAAAAATATGTATTTTACAGGAAATCAAATAAGAATTAAGAAAATTCTTTATTACTTTCAATTTAATTACTCGGCGACTTTCTGGTTTTGACGCCTCGTGCATAGTATGCTGTCACACAGGTCAATTGTACGAATTATACGGGTCATGTGGGCAGAGGATAGTAGATACATTCTGCGCATAACAATAATCATTGACATTCAGTTCTAGTAGGTACCAGCTAGATGAAAATGTCGATCGACAAGACGACAACTAATATTATTGTACGAGATTAACCTTTTTTGTACCTATATGGCTATACCAGTATTATTATAATTTATTTATACATTTAGACAAATTGACATACCACAATACGTAGGTACCTAAGTATTCTTTTTACATGATTTAATCATCATTTTTTATGTTATTCTTGCTTCTTCGTTGGGTTTAGGTTTTTCCTTCACAAACATATTACGATTAAATAAAAATTCTACCTAAATGGTTAGTTGTAACTAACTATTGAACTAATTAAGAACTTAGAAATGTAGCTATTTTAATATTACATTGGTCACAAACATTTATAAATGAGTCCAATGATTTGCTGAAATAAACCAATGATACATTTTATAAATTTAAAACTATTTTATGTAGGTTTCCATGGTATTAATAAATAATTATAAATATTAATATACCTCTTAAATGTCAAATTAATAGAGCGAGTCACAATTTTTTGAGAAAAAACAAATATTTACCAAAAAGTAATATCACTGGAGTCTGAATCGTGAAAAGTCTTATCATTTTATACAGTTATACAGCGTTTAAAAATTATATAATCCACACTTTCATTTTTTCTCTCCAATATTTAATAATATATAAGTGGTGATATAAATGAAATACGTATGTTTCAACGAAAAAAATTAATTATATCTACCTATTTAAATTTTGGTTTTCACAACAATATAAAGGCTAATAATTTTTGAAAATCTTGAAAAAATACGACAAACATTAATCAATTATATTTGATTAAGATCATTTGATTAATTACGTAAGACTTTATAATAAAATAATGAAAATTACAAAATTACTATTATGAAAGTTATTATAATTTAATTTTTCACACACGTTAAGACATTATTTAATTCGATTTTTTATAAAAATATTTTTATCCACAAAAATAAATTGTTTACTGACTTGAAAAAAATATTAACTAACATACCAATAATAGTTTATTTTTTTATTTTTTCTTAGTTAGGTGCGGCAAATATTTAGATATATAGTATGGAAGTTTCAAAACTTTGTATGAAATGAATGAATTCTAAGAAAAAAAAACAAGAATTAATATGTAATAATACATTCTTAGTATAACATAACCAATAACTATTACAAACTACAAAGTATAGAACTACTGTCAAGTGTCTACTGTTTACTACATATAACTATAATATAGTTATAGTTACTTACTACAGTAGTACAGTCATCAGTTTTTACTGTACATACTAGAGTACAATAAATTATAATAGACCACAAACTACAGAGACACGGACGTATCAAAGATCAATGTTATGATGTGTTATCAGTTGAATGGTTTGCGTTAATATATTATTTTCCATGGCTTTTTTTAACTATTCCACGATATATGACGCATATAACAGACCAATCCTGCACAAGTCACCAACACCAATTTCTCCTTCCCGTTAGTCTATCTCCAAACGTGTTATTATTATTATTATTTTTTAGAAAGTTGAAAAAAGTTTTTGTTTTTATTTTAGTTCTTGTTTATCTCACTTAGTGTAGTTGAGTTATTAGTTGCAGACATTTTAGAATTCATGTAAATATAAAAAAGTTCTCGTTTATAAATGCTCTACTAATAATATGTAATTGTTTTTAAATGATTTCTTATTTTGATATTGTTTTTTTATCAATGATTTAGTGTAGTGTTTATTTATACCTTTTTTACAATATTACAAGAAATATTACGCAAAAGTGACTGCACTTTTAACCAAAACAAAACCAGCTTATTGATGTGTAAATACATTATCATACAAAATGATGATTTTGAAAATTTTTATTCGTCCGTCGTTTTAAAATTATAAGTTGATTTCGAACATCTGTTGTACGCCTTTGGCGGAGCACACTTACGGCTATGAAATCTGTGTCAATGAATGCTGGTAAGTTTTTATACTTTCATTTTGAGACGTTTGAATCATTCCTTATAATTAGGTATTAAATTTTAAATTGTTGGCATTTTATAATATATTCCTCAAAAGTAGTAAAATATATATATAAAATTCATTCATTCCATTTATTTATTAATCTGTATAGAGAATGATGTAAGTACTAATATATATATATATATATATATATATATATATATATATATATATATATATATATATATATATATATTCAATTATTTATAGATTTTGGTCATAATTTAAAATTATTAATAGGTAGATTATATATTGATGAGTTTTAGTATTTTAAATTAATTTAGTTTATATTTGAATTTTTGAGAATGTAATTACAATTTAAATGCTTGTAAAATGTTCTTAATTACTTATGTCATATTGATATAGCATATGCTTTTCATATATATTGTTAAATACGTACCTATTACTTGTAATTTAGTTTTGCAAAATTTATGTTTAAAAGTTTTATGAAAGATTAAATTATTAAAATTCTATGGTAGCTATTTTATTAATTTAGTTTTATATAAGTGACCCAACAGAGTTAAATAAGTCTCTTTTTTGGGAAATAATTTTTAAATTTTTCTATCTCACTTTTATATAGTTTATCTCTACATTAACTTTTTGCTATTTTATTTGGAATTTTAATATTTTAAATATTTTAGTGTACCTATCTGCTAAGTGTGCAGATTTCTAGGTTTGAATTTTAGTTGTTGAAGTTATTGTTTAAATTGCATTATTTTACCTTCAATTCTATATTATTTATTTTGTATTTCACATTTGTTTAATATATGATATGTACCTAGTTAAAATACTAAACTTAGGTATTATAAATTGAGTAGGTCAAAAGTCCAAGGTCTATTGCAAATAATCTGTTACCTTTGTAGGTACCTAAAATTTTTTAAATTTTTAAATTACTTCATTAGTTTTACAATAAAAAAATGACGGACTTCACTCTATGGGGTATTCTTTGATCTTCAGATAAGATAATGAAGATAGGTTTGTTGAATTTTAAAGAAAAACCTCAAAGTACCATGAACATGTAATTTTCAATCTATAGATTTGCTGGATTAAACCGTATCAAAAAGTGTTAATAGAAGAAAAACATCATTGTAAAACCAATAGATTCTTCACTTCACTCTAAATCTAAATTTAATTTAAGTCAAATTTAAAAAAAAGAGAAAAATAGGCTCATTAGTTACTAATAAGTAGTAAGTATATTGATTTGTGTTTTGACTTTTTTTTGGTAAAATTATGTTATTTTCAAGATAAATTTCCAGACTTAAAAAATTAAATAAGTACCTAATAACCTACTTTGGTATTATTAATACAGTAGTACTTTGATTATCTGAATTTAATCAATATATTTATATGTTCTCAAGTATGTATAATAATTTTGTAGTAACATAATAATAATGGCTACCTATTAATATAATGTTATACATATATATTAAAATAATTTTCTGTATCCAAATTTGTACTTGTCTGAATTAGGTTAGGTCCCAATTAGTTCATATAATTGAGATTCTACTGTAGTTAGAAGATTACTATTTATTTGATATCTGTATCATATATTTAACAAGCTTAGTTGATTACCTAGTTTTACTATTCAGGTATCAATTTAAAACATTTAATTAGCGGGAACTTGAGCCCCAATTTTTTAAATGTGTAAAATTGTGATATTGAAATTTTTCTCTATCGTTTTCTGTGTGTCCAGCTGATCCTCGTCATGTATTTTCTTCAAATACTTACAACTTTTTAAGGAATCTTTTTTCTGTTTTATTTGCCACCCATGCTTCACAGTTGTATAGAACTACATTCAATATATTAGTCTTATAATGTTTTTCTCAAAGATAGAATTTTTTTTCATAGCAATTGTTAATTTAGCTTGTGATTTATTTTTTAAACTCTTGTTTTATTTCTATTTAATGAAAAACTTTTGAAGCGTTAAGATTTTTTCTCATGAATACATTTTTAGTAAAAAAAAATGAACTATCTTTATAAATATATATAAGTTGTGAGATTTCTTACACAAATAATAATGTTGGTTTTATTAGTAACTGTATTCCTTTTGTAATCATTATTAATTTTATGTTTTAAAATAAAACTTAAATGTGTTATTAAAATGCTGAACACTTCAATAATGATAAAATAAAAATAATTGATACAATTATTTGTAAGTTAGATATAGTTTTTATACATATAATGTTATAAAATGATATACATATGAACAAAAATTGTGAAAATTTGATAAAAATGAATAATATATAGATTGAAGGAGTGTTCAGAGTTAAAAAACTATAGAATATTTAAACAAAGAATGTATTATGTTTTAAATATGTAAAAAATATGTGAACATAGATATGTGTTATTCTATATAAACCAATATTTGACATTCATGCATATTTTTTTTATCAGAATTGAGATATACTCTTTCTAAAAACGTGTATTTATTCACATACAAATCTGTAGACTAGTCATGTCAATAGAGATTTTTCATTTTGTGTATCATGATTAAAATATTTTACTTGCATATGCTTGTAATTAGTCTTTTTTTTTTTTATTTGAAACTTGATTTAAACTTATTAAATTATGTACATAGGTTCATAATTAATACATTTTATACAATTCACTCTACCCATATTTATTATATGTATATCATATTTTCTGTAGATAACTATTTAGATATTATTTGGTTTATTTACTATCCACGACCTATTTATTAAACAAAAACTCCATTTAGTTTTGTTTGTTTGGTTCAAAATAAGTATTGTGTTTTAAATTTAAACAAAAATATAATTCATAAAAAACTAACATTACTGCATAATTTATATTTTGCACCATATAGAAGCATGTGGTTAATTCTTGCTTGTTGCTATAACTTATTAATTCTTATTATTTAAATTAAAACTTATTAATTAAAAAATCCTCTAGGTTAAAACATTATTCTTTGTATTATTTAAAAATAATTTTACAATTTTTTATGAATTAAACAAAATTATCGTTCATGCACTTTTTTTCTCCTGGAAATTTACTGCTTTAGGCAGCTTCTTACTCTGTATCTAAAAAAGTAAACTTCTGAATGTATCTCGAATGTTGCTCCTGTTAGATGGTACATATTCAAAATTTCAATACAATAATTTTAATAATATGTAAAACAAATCTTATTTTTAGCGAGAAACGTATATTTACTTATATTTTGTATTTGTAGTGTATGAACTAAGTTTAGTTCAGGGTCTTACCTGTATAATACCAAATATTTAAAAAGTCTCATTTAAGTAATTCATTATTCAATATATACCTAGATATTATGTAATTTTAGAACCTTATAATATCTATATTTGTATTAAATATACTTTCCCTTTTGTGTTGAGTTTTTTGATATTTAGTTATTTATGTAAGCAAAAGATTGATTTTATGTATTATAATTTGCATTAATAGTATAAAAATTGTGTATACATTTAAATGAACTTCTAGCTAGTTTGATATTTTTGTTTATACCAGCTTAATTTGTTTACTTTTAGTATAAATCATGCAAAAATTATAAAAATAATTTTTGTTGAATTATTTAGGTTTTGTTCTATTTCATATGAAATATTCAATTTTTTGAGTTGATTATGTTCTAATAGATAACTGTATACCTTATAAAATTCCTAATTCTTATGTTTCAATAACAAAATAAATTTAAAGTTCATTGTTTAGTTCAAAATTTGCTAAATATTTATGTAAATAAAAACATTTCCATTTATTCTAAAGTAAAAAATGAGTATAAATGTTGAAATTTCTAGTAAAATTATTTTTTAAATAGCATAATTTTAAATTTTCTTATTAAATCAACCAATGATTATTTTATTTAGAACAATTCAATGACTTGTTAACTTTAAATAAATGATATTGTGCTAATTAGTATTGCAACTAATTTGTTGTTTACTTTATTTTTGCTATTTTCGAATTTTTGAAATTATGAGGAATGATTTAAGTTTACACTCTTAAATCTAGATTTTAAATGAAGTTTATGAATTACAGAATTTGCTTTGGTTTTTGAACCCTTTTTCTACTACACTAACCTGTGAGAAAATAAGTCAGTAAATTCTATTATCTATTCTTCATATTTAAAAAGAAACCTATAATTATTATAAAAAATGTATGGTTTTAATATTTTCATTTGTTTTGAATATTACAAAAAAAATTTAAAATTAAACCTACTTTTATTTAATCAATTTTTATTAATAAAATATTATGTGTTGTTTAGGCAATAGTGAGCAATGTGAAGATCAAAGAATTTATTTCTAGAAAAAAAATGACCTCTATTTATTTGAAAAAATATTCATAAAATATTTGTTTTACATTACAAATGCATACAAGTGTAATTAATTATTTATACTTCATGTAATCAATTTTTGCAGTTAGAGATTAGGTGATAAGTGATAACCTATTTTAATTTCCAATATATTTATTGTGCATTTCATATGCATGATTTTATAGTTTATATATGTCTAGGTAACAAAACCTTGGATAGGTGACAAAGTACAAATTATAATTTGAAGTTAAGTTATAGGTATAATATATCTAATAAAAACAAATTACTTGCCTCTGCATGAATGCTTATTGTATGTAAATATAAAATTTAGATCAAATTTAGCCTTCATTGTAGAATCTACATTATTTTAAATATAATTATTTCCTTCCAGTTTTTATTTGAATTTTGTAAAACATTTAAAAATTAAAAGAAAAAAAAATACATAATATATTAGGCAATAAACTAATTTAAATGGTTTACCCAATGATATTTTATTACAAAAATGATTTTATCTGCTTAGGAATTACACAAATAAGTATTTTATTTCAAAGTTATTGTAGTTTATTTTAAACTTAGTGGTTTGAAAATAATATATTATTATTATTTTTTTTTTTTTGGATTTAACTTGAATTGGGATAATTTTTAGTTGTTTTATATTATTTAGGGTTTTAAATTATTTTTTTATTAGTTTCTCAGTGATTTATATGTTTAAAAGTTTAAGGGTTTTAGATAATATCTAACTAGCAATTAATTATTTTTTATTATATTTTATCAAAATCATTCAAAAAGCAATGTCATAGCAACTATGTCCTCATAGTAATTCTGTATATAGTATGAGTAAAGGGTAAATTACCCTTTATTTTACTATCTTATTAATAATGTTTACTTATTTATTACTAATGTATAGATAATTAAGTGACCATAAAATATTTGCCTTTTATTTCCTGTTATCGTGAAAATCTATGGAGATCAAATTAGTAGCAATGTTTTTATTTTTGGTGACCAAGATCAAGGAAGAGTTGGCATGTGGGATATGTAATTTTTGTTTTACTAATATTTATTAAAGAATTGGAAAACAGATTAAATCTGGTTTTATGTGTCCATACATTAACTTAGAATTTTTATGAAATAATTATTATCTTTTACCTTACAGAATTTCAAATAAAAAATGTACAATTACCTGGTTTTAAAGATAAAAAAAAGCATATGAATATGGTAGATTACTTGTATGTTTAAAATATAAAGTTTTCTTTATTGTCAGAGAAATATATCTATTTTTACGATGACCAATTTGCTGATTTATGTTTGAATGCTCCATTTATCTTTTTACGACTTAAATTTAATGTAAGGTTCAATATGACTAAGCATTTTAAGTTCCTTTCTTTATCTAAAATTGAATATAGAGTACCTATGATATTTGGAACATCAAAGATTACCATGAAATAACAATAACATAATGTAATCAGTTTACATTAAACCCTCAATAATAATTAAATTATTTCCTTGTATTTTTATATTTATTATTATTATATATATATAATATATATATATATAAATATATAAATTTTGAAATCTATCAAGGATTCTATATTATTAATAATTTTTAATAATGAATTAGAAATTTTTCCATGTCAACTATACCTGAGAAAAATATAATGGTTTTACTATGTAACATTATTTAGCTTCCTTTTCGAATTTAATGAAATATAAAATATATTGGCTAGCTAAAATCATTTAGGAACATAAACTATATTAAAGTTTATATTAAACATAAACTATATTAAGATATTAAATTGTTACCTATCTATTTTAGGTATAGTATTTTTAATTGATTATTATTTACAACATTAATTACAATATAAATGATGCATTTTTATCAAAAGATGACAAGTTTTTTTTCAGTATTTAATAAAAATGAATGTCTCAAAACATTTGAATTCAAATCTATTTGTAATTTCATTCAAGTCTCATAATCAAGTGTGTGCTTAAGTAAAGTAATGAGAAGTTCAGAAACATAAATGATACCTATGTCAATTGGCGGTTTTTTTTTCGTCTATTATTGTACCAGCCTTCATAGAAGTTCTTTTGCACTCCTTGCCTTATCAGTCATTACCTAATTAAAATTATTAATTGAATTATTGATAATCACATAATTTTGAATTAAATACAAAAATATAAATTGACTCCCATTGTTCTAAACGTTGGGATCTCTATTTCTGTTAAGGCATTTTTAAAAAAAGGCCTTGTCTCCACCTCAATTATATGTATTAGATACTATCTAATAGATAGATAAAAAGTACATACATTGCCTCATGGGGTATTCTTTGTTCCTCAGAAAAGTTATTGGGGATAGGTGTATTGAATTTTAAAGAAATGATAGATCATTTCTTTAGTTAAACGATTCTGAGCAAAGCTTCAGTATAAACAAAAATATACGGATTATATATTTAAACGTTTGTCGTCTAATTATGAGTTTGTTTTTTTTTTCAAATCATCCAGTTTTTTTGTTTAACCAAAAGGTCATTTTTTTTCATAGAAAAGATTCAACACTTCTTGTTTTATCAGTATTCAACATTTCATTATGATTGGATGGATCAATTTCGTCAAATAAATGCTTAAAGTTGAAAATTGATGTAATAACTTTAAATTACGTAAAAATCTCATAGTAATTTACCGTAATTTACTCAAACGCTCATAAAAAAAAATCCTTAGTAAAGATTTTTGATATTTTTTTCAGTATCGTTTTTCAAAATTTCAAAAGTTTTTGTCAAATATTTTAAACTTTTTTTGGGATAAACTTAAAAAGATAAGGTATTTTCAAAGTTCTTTGTACACTTTTTTAAAATTATGTAGTAAGTGTCAATAATATATGGTTTACATTTCAAGTTTCCAGCAAAATTATTTTTGGAGTTATGACGAAATCAATTAAGTTAAAATTCGCCTTGAAAAAACATTTAATAAACCCTTAAAGTATCATCTTTATGTGATTTCCGATTTATAGAGTTGCTGGATGGAACTTTTGGACAACGTTTAGGTGAACAAAAAGTGCCTAAAAAAAAAAACTTCATTGCAAAACCATAAGATCCTTTGTTTCACTCAGAATATTAAATAATAATGTAAATTATTATAATTCATAGTTGGTGTTAACACCATTTCATATAAACAATCATTTTTAAATAATGAAACATAGCGGCAAACTGCAGATGAATCGTTAAGAAACACTTCAAATATTATCAATAATGTAAATAAATTCCTTGGTATTTAATATTTATTTTTTTTTGTATTTTAAAAATATGTCAGATATTAAAAATGTATTACTATCATTTATCCTAATTTTATAATATAATCCTATAATTTATATAAAAATTTAAAATAAAATAAAACATCTTTCGATTTGTAACTATTTTACGTAGTGATTTAAACGCCAGCTCAAATATTTTGAAGCTCATTGAAAATATGTAGCTCATTTTCACACAGGAAAACTATAATGTCTTATCCAAACCTAACCTAACTTAAATTATCGTGACTGTTTTAACTATGCAATGTTCAATGTTCCTAGGAGAGATAATACGACAAAATTAAATTTTTAGTTTCTATTAAAAATATTAATTTATTATCTCACAGAATGTTTTAAATTTTTATCAGTTATGTATATAAATAAGAGCCGAGAGGGCGTGTATTTTACTTTTCACGTGCTCTACGTATTGTTTTACAAGAAATTACGTTCGCAGATTTAGAATCACGGCACATAAAATAAAAATTATAAAATTAGTATGCCTACGTTCAAATTTAAGCATTCATAAAAATCAAATTTAATGATCCTTGGAGAAATTAAGCATATTTACTAGAAAAAAATCAAACATCCCTTTCTATTCATCGAAAAAGCAAAGTAGAATTCAAAGATTTTCAAATTGAATGATAAAAAGGTGGTAATATAATGGTGGTGGAAGTTTGTCCTTTGGTTCAAGGATAATATATAATGGTGTTGGTTGGGCGAAGAGAATCTTAGATGAGCCATTTTTATGATTGGTGAATGACACGTATTATTATTACATGGTATTATTTTCAATTTGAAATCAATAATTAATAATAGTTTTTGGAAAACGATTCTTAGCGAAACTCAAATGATAATTTTAATATCTGTTAAATTAGTTTTCGAAAAAATGAATTACATTTGGCGCAATTTTCAAGATTTAAATAAACAAAGTTCTGGAATAATAACAAAAATAATCCAGCCTGTCTTATTTAGATACTTCTAGCTTATATACATTTGTTTTGGCGTTTTATTATATTTTATAAATTAGTCTATTAAAAGAAAGTATATTTTGCATTATTGGTTAATCAGATTTGTAACTATCATTAGTAGTAACATTAATTGCTCCTTTGAGTGTGGTAATAAATGAGAGTACTTCCGTATGCTGTAATTGATAAAAAATAAATAAGACCAAAAATGACTCATAAGTGGCGGTTCCCAGTTGATAAAACTGATTTTATTTGCGAAAAAATACATGATTGATCAAATTGTACATTTCATAAATATATATATATATATATATACATATTACATAAATAATGATTATATAATTATGAATTATGAGAATGGCTCGTTGGTTCATGCACTAAAAAATGCTTAAATATGAATGAAATTAATCTTCGAAAAATTGCCGTGTTAAACATTCACTTATTTACGTTGTCAAAAACTTCGAAATATTCTATAATAACTGTAAAGTATGAGAAAAATTATCTGAAGTTTCTAATTGTGCATTAGTGTATTCGTGTTTTGTAAATGTATCAATCGATGAATGTTTAACATAATACTATTGATTCTTGAGATATCTAACCTTTAAAGTTTCAAAAAATTAAAAATTGACCTATGTCTCTAAATATTAGTGAAGAAACATATTTTTTTCAAAAGATATTGATTTATTATTTTATTAGATCTTGAGTAAAACAAAAGGTCTATAGATTTTTTTCTTCTTTTTTTCTTGCCTGTTACCATTTTTAGTGGTCTTAGTTCAAAACTTAGCTTTACTTTGTAGATTATAAATTGGTTTTTCTTTATACTTTTACGATTTCATTTTTTTTATGCTCAAAAATATTTTAATATTTGAGAAAAACTATAGTAAAAATGGTAAAATGTGTTGTCAACGATATTTTATGAAATCGATTTAAGTTATTAGTTAATTCTTCAAAAGTTGTGTTGCTTGGAATTACCATCAAATATCAATAACATTTTCAAAACAATTTTTATGAAATTTCTACAAATTTTTACCACTCTTGGGCTTTGAAAATACCTTATTTTTTAAACGTTTTTCTTATACAATTTTTAACTATTGATATTAAGTCGTGAAGTTTAATTTAACCTTACTTAAATTTTACTAAAACGATAGTGAAAAAATCTTAAAAATCATTGTTAAAAGTTTTTTTTTTAAGAACGTTTACTTCGAATTTCAACGTTATAATTATTTATTTTAAATGAGTAATAAGTATACAACATAAAAGGTAAATCGTTAATCTATGATCTATATTATCCGTAAGAGATGTATCACTGATGTATCAACGCACAACCTAAACTGCCGGGTCTAGAGACTTGAAATGCCGCACAGAGGTTTCTTATACAACGAAAGCAAGCACTGGGAAAGGATTTTTAAATTCTATCCTTAGAAGGGTGAAAAAGGGTTAAAATATTGATATATCGATCAACGTACAGATCAAATCGCTAGGTTTGATACTTGAAATTTTGCGCAGATATTCCTTATACAACGTAGACGAGCACCAAGACAGGGTTTTTCAAAATTAAATCCCTATTGTGTTAATATATATCTATATATATAATGCTGAATCTTGGCTAAACATCGTTTTAGTGTAGATATTACATAAGTCTTTTGGAATTCAATACCCATTACATGATTTTGTCAAAAGACCTAAGGGACTGAGATCGAACTTTCACCATCATTATCTAACTGGCTTTTTTAAAATTGACTTAAAGTTTAATCGGTATTTATAGTTTACATTTTACTATTTAGTAAAATGGAGTAGTGAAATATCTGTAGGGCTTATACAAATGCCATTAAAAAAAAAAGAACATATAAAGTATCATTAGTACTTAAAGTTATACCACAATCTTTTGAAAATCAAGTGCCCCAAATTTTATAAATCATTATAGTATTTTTTTTGCAACTGAATAGAAATAACCGTGTTCAAATTTTAAATAAAACGAATCCACGATGGATGAATATTACAAATCGCTTGTTTGCTACAATAACGACATAACACAAAAATCGTCATTTTTGAGTTGTTTGCAAATAATAATAATTTTGGTGTTTACTGCAAGAATGAAATAAGTGAACATAGCCTCTAGATGGCAGTTGTGACGTTTTTGCGTTATTATAATTTCATGGTAAATACAATTTTCAAATTCGTTTTGTATAAAATCATGTTATTTGTGTTATGTCGTTGTTGTAGCAAACTAGCGAAATATGTTATTTACCCTTAAAAAGCTTAAATTCGGCTCTTATTTTTTTTTAAGTTCGGATATTTAATTCAAATATTGCAATTGATACTTATTATGGTATTTTATACTTAGGAAGATATTCAAATAAGTGTTATAATGACAAAATGTTAAAGTTTTTCAATTTGGTATTATTATATATATATAAATAAATAATTTAAATTTAAACTAAGTCATTAACCTAGTAGATTAAGTGATATTTTATTTTCTCGTATTTTTTCTATCAATTAATAGTCGATGACATTGTTCCCAATGCCACTTTTGCTAGATAATGAATATAATCTAAATTCGCGATGAAGGTATATTTATATTATTATTTTTATTGGTCAAGGTGAACATCAACTTTCACTAATCTAACCACGTACCATTGCTGTTTGTTCATCTTGCTTAGTATCATTGCTGTCTATGTGGTGTTAATATCATACAAATAAGAAAGAATTATGTAGTGATCTGTGATAACTTCAAATCATTAATTTTTTCTTTATTATGTTGTATTTGTGTAGACAGTAGAAATAACAGTCGCGGTATGAAATCCAAATCATTACAAGATTTGCCTGAAGCTAGTACTAGTACAGCTGTGCCAACCCGTAAAAGACGTATGCCGAGATTTTCATTACGCCGGTTATTGTATGCAAATACTTTCTTAGCGAGGCATATAGGAAGTTCACAAAATGGTAAACGTCGAAATATTATTACGGGTATGTATCTGAATGTAAAATATTATGTTTATTCAATTCAACACTTTATTTTTGTGTTTTAAAGACAATTACACTACTAAATTAATTGTATAACTATTTGGTAAAACAAACCAAATTATAGTTTTCGTATTTTAATTGGTAATAATGCTTTGATACTTTGTATAATTGTTTACTGTTAAAATGTTCTTTTAAATTTAAGTATCTATTTAGATTTTCGGTATTAGCTACCAATAAAAGATAGAAATATTTTTAATTTAATTTTATTGATTTAATGTTTTTTAATTTGAGATTTTCTAAGTATTTTTTTTATTTTGCTTATTCAAGTTGTTTTATCGAAAGAGTATATACTAAGTAGTACCTACTTAGTAATATAGTATAGTGTAAGCTTAGATCGACTGATTCAATATATTTATTTTTTTTTTTTTTGTGTGTAATATGTCATAATTTAATGGTTGATGTTCAATAATAAACTCATAATTTAACAATTAATGTATTACTCAATGCATTATCATTAATTTAAGACAAAAAACTAATGAAAGTAGGGGTTTATGGCTTTTTTTTTTAATTTAGCATATTTATTAATTTATCGGATTAGATGAGAATTCTAAATAATTCGCATTTTTAATTCAAAGTATAAAAAGCTCATACTGAAATATTACAAAGTTTGAAATCTTACTTATCCTATATATTCATTAGAAAAAATTTGAACACTTCCCAAATTTTAAATTTCTTTCCTAGTTATACCGGTCTTTTATATACTGATATTTTTTTTTGTAGTTTTATATTCTACTTCTGAAATCTTATAAAATTGTATAAATTATTATAATCGACAGTAAAACATTGGTCCTGTTAAAATAAGTTTCGATTATAATAATTATTTTATCCCTAAAATAATATTATGCTAAAACAATTACAGTCCTTTGATAATTTTTGGTTAAAATATTAATCTTTAAATAGGTTTCAAACCCCATCAGGATTACTTACTTTATATTTTAAATTATTACGCTTACTGTACATTATAAATTGTATGTTATGCGGAAAGCATGTTGCGTATTAACAATAACAATACGGCCATAATATTAACTAGTTAGTGCACTAACATTTTCTTGTTTGTTTATTTGTTTAAATAATTTGATTTACATGTAATTATTTAAATAATTAGTCGTACTTTACTCATTTTATTATGGCAATGAATATCAGTGATATGTTCAACTCATTCACCTCTGTCAAAATTAACTAAAAATAAATTGTATTTACTTATGTGGTCGCATGCACAACGTTTTTAGCTACCGACACATTTTTCTTTTCTGAACTTCAGTTACTGATTTGTTATTCCAATTTTTTTTAATTGGCTGTCATTTATAAATTTAATATTTATTCTGAGTACTTATTTATTTATATATTTATATACGCCATACAGCTTTTACTTATGATAAGTTGGCGAATCTATGAATCATGATATTAATATTAAATATAATATGTTACGTTCTTACATTTATTAAGGTGGTCCTAGTGTAGCAGATGTAACTGATTTTGAAAAAGCTCCATTGGGATTTGGACAGAACTACACAGACCCTATAAAAACTAATCCAGCGTGTACCGTCAAAGTAAGTGACAATTATGAAGTTATTTTTTAGTATTAAGTATTAAGTATTGATACCAAACCTTATGTTTAATGGAAAAAAATTGATGTAAAACAAAAATTATTTAGGTTTCTTATTATGTTTATTAATCATATTCTTTCTTTTAAAATTCATAGTCATGGTAATCAATACCATTGTTGATTTTATAAACATTATCTTGAATGCTATGATTGGCCTACACTTCTATGTATTATTATCTTTGTGTATTGTTTTATTTTTAACAAATTAATCACGTCTTTTATTATTATTTTGTGCATCTATATTTACTTTTGTTGCCAGTATTGATCTCTTGATAAATGTGTATATCATATTTTTAACAGTAGTATATACC
Organism: Therioaphis trifolii; assembly: GCA_027580255.1. Lineage (NCBI taxonomy): Eukaryota > Metazoa > Arthropoda > Insecta > Hemiptera > Aphididae > Therioaphis > Therioaphis trifolii. The sequence goes on along the minus strand of CM050411.1, from coordinate 32,312,200 downwards.
TCCTAACATATTGTACTGGATCCTTATAATGATGATAATACTAATTTTCATTATTAAATATTATGCTCAAACTAACGAAATAATAGCTTTTAAAAATGATATTCTATTTTTACACATATGCGTATTACATATTGTAACTTAGTATTTACTTTTTAGTATGAGTATATACAAATTTAAAACATGAAATTAAAATATTTTCTTTTAAATTGGTTTTCATTTGATTTTTCTATTTAATATAAAAGAAAATAATATTTAAATAATTTCCGCGATCACATGCGTCTTATGCTCATTTTTTGTTTTTTTTTCGTCTAAATGAACAAATTGATTACCTCTACCGAAAAACGTTAATCGTGTGTTGTGACAAAAAAAAAAAATATATTTGCATTTAAAAATTAAGTTAGACTAATTTTACCCGTGTTTACATTTTTTAGAACTATTTAATATAAATGTTTAGGAGAAACTATTTTTGTAGTTAGTATTGACATAGTATTTTTCAATGTAGTTTTCGATATATTGAGTACTATGCAATCAAATTTACGGAATTATTACAAAAAAATCTGTGACATAGTTATTACTTCTATTCATATGATATCTTAACAAAAACTGTTAACTGTTCTCAATAGGCAATAATACGCAGGGTTATTTTTAAAATATTACAAAACAAATCTGTATATATAAAACAGTAACGTGATTGACTGCTATCAACGCACAGCTTAAACCATTGGACGGATTGGACTGAAATTTGGCATACAGATAGCTATTATGGCGTAGGCATCCGCTAAGAAAGGGTTTTTCAAAATTCAACCCCTAAGGGGGTTAAAAGGGGTAAAACGTTTTTTTTTTTTTTGGTGTTAAAAAGGTTGAAGACTAAAAATAGAAAATTCCGCCAAGCCGGAACCGTTGAAGCTATGAGTATGAAATTTGGTCAGTAGATTCTTTTCATGCTATAGACATTCGTTCAGATAATATTTTTCAAAATTTAACCCCTAAGAGGGTTAAATGGGTTAAGAAAGTATAAATATGGAAAAAATCCCCATGCCGAAACCTTAGAATTAGAACACAACCTAAATGTGCGCATTCCACAGGTCACTCTCGCGAGTTGTTAGTAATAATTTTGGTTCTGTGAAAAACTATTTTCTCACAAGTCTATTTGATTTTATTGTTCTAATAATGAGTAATAACATATACTATGAATTATAATAATACGCAAAACGATTCAAAAACATACTTTAAGACATAAGTAATAAAGGATATATTTTATTTCAAGATAATGTACTCGCGACATTGCCTTAGCTGTGGCATCTTCTGGAATCGCAGCTACACTGCTCGTGGGTGGTCGAAAGGCCCATGATACCTTTAAATTACCACTCATTCGTCTCAATCTAACAACTGCGGTCACTCTCTTTTGTAGTATATTAAAACAAAGTAATTTAGCGGAAGTTTAAAAAAATACAAAAATAATAGTGTGGGATGAAATAACAATGGCACATAAGGGTGGTGTTGAGGCTTTAAATAGATCTCTAAAGGGTATGAGGGGAAATTAAAGGTTAACGGGTGGTGAAACGGTTTTGCTGACTGAAGACTTTAGGCAGACTCTACCAGTAGTACCAAAAGGAACCAGAACTGATTAAGTCATGTCTTAAAAGATCTACTTTATGGCCTCAGATTAATATACTCAAACTGTCAAAAAATATGAGGGTCAGAGGGTATACTTTGGAGGGGAAAAGTTTGCTGGTAGATTTGCAGATATTTTACTTGAAATTGGCAATGGTGATTATCCGTCATTCGATGAAATGATAAATATCCCAAAAAATGTGTGTACAGTTCAGGATTTAATATCAAAAATGTATCCAGATATTGCTTATATTCATGATAAGCCTGTGGAAAGGTTGTGTGTACGAGCTATATTCACTCCAAAAAATGACCAAGCAATAGGCCATATCTTAAGCTTATTCTGCGTGTGGCCACACCTATTATGTTTTGCGAAATTTGAAACCACCTAAACTGTGCAGTAGGACCAGGCTCAAAGTCAAAGCATTACATCGCAATATAGTGGAAGCCACAATATTAACTGTATGTGTGAAAGGGGAAACTGTTTGTACAACGAATCCCTTTAATTCCGAACGATCTTCCGTTTGAATTTAATCGATTACAGTTCTCCCTCAAAGTCTGCTTTGCAATAACTATAAACAAGTCTCAAGGCCAGACTCTCAAATTTGAGGAATAGACTTGAGAGAAAACTGTTTTTCACATGGGCAGTTCTACGTAGTTTGCTCACGCGTAAGCTCACCTAATAGCTTGGTGATTTTGCCGCCTACCAATAGATCAGCATTGAACATTTTACAAAGAAGTATTGTAGATAACATTTTGAAAAAACCATTAGTAAAACATTTATTTTAAACCTTCACTGCTAAAACTTATCGTGAACATAGGCCGCCAAAAGCTATAACTTATAGAATAGGTTATGTTAATAATTATTATCTTAAAAACTAAAAAATATATATAAAATATGATTTCAAAAATTTAAATTTTAATAGATTAAACAAAATGTTATCTTGCTAGGTTACATACATTTTTATACTTAAACCCGGCAACGACGGGTAATTCAGCTAGTCTGGCATAATTTGATTTTAAAATAAATATTGTTGGACAAATATAAAACAAATTTAATTTTAAATTCTATAATGTTTGAATCAAATCTTTTAATTGGTTCCTATTGTTTAAAAATTAGAAAATGCGGAAAAATACATTTGTTGTAAAATAATTTCTCTCATGGTATGTAAAAAAATTTTTATTCTACACTTACTTAAGCCAAAAGTACTATTAAAAATTAGTCGTGTTAGTTATTACTTATTAGTTATTACTATCACGGAAATAGATATTAATGTTTGAAATAAAATACATGGCGCGGACAAGGAATTATAAAAACTATTGTCCAATATATTTTTTATAATTTATTTTTCAAATAATGTCTGGTGATTTAAAAACCTTGAGCAATCAAGGTCTAAGATCATCATTGTTTGTTTTACTTTATGTATATTATTATATATATATATATATATATATATATATTTGACAAATTATTGATGTACAAAAGATCCATTAATGGTTAAGTATGTTTGCCTATTCAAATATTTCAGTTTATAAAATATATAATTTAATTATCTATTTATACATAAATATATATATAGTTATTAATATTCTTATTCTTAGATTGGTACTCCAGTAGCTGATGGTTTATTAGAGTGTCCATTATGTCTAGCCAAAATTGATGAAACTAATTTTGCCAAATTGTCTACTTGTAATCATCGTTCCTGTTTTGACTGTTTTCAACAATATTTACGTATAGAAATATGTGAATCACGTGTGAATATCACCTGCCCAGAATGTACTGAGGCTATGCATCCAAATGGTACATTTTGTTTGTTCGTAATTTTTTATAATATACATTTTAATTAAAATGAAATATATATAACTTTTTAGATATACAAAGTGTGCTCAATAATCCAGCTCTATATGAAAAATATGAAGACTTTATGGTACGAAGGGTGCTTGCAGTTGATCCTGATACTAGATATTGTCCTTCACCGGACTGTAGGTAATGTGTGATAGATTTTAACTTTTCAAGTGTTTTCAATAAATTTGTATTTGAAAATAATTTAAACTTTTAATAAAAATGTGTGAATTATACTCAACACATAATTGAATTATGTATGAATACATATTTTTTACTATCCGATATTATAGTTTTAAGTTATGTAGTTATTTGTATAGTATTTGATATAGTTAACTTTAATTACATTTATTATTTTCATTTCTAAAAATTAATAAATCATTGAGTCTTTAATAATTTAAATATTTATGTTTTGAACTTGTAAATTTGGCATTTTTTACAATATTTATTTAATATCATTTTTATTGTTTCATGTTATTAAATATTTAAAATTGTAATAATGGTTCATATTTATATTTTTGTAGTTATTGTTATATTGATCCATTGTTTTAGTTATGCTGTCATAGCTGCAGGTTGTGCTAGTTGTCCAAAGATAAAATGTGAACGTCCTGGTTGCGATTCATATTTTTGTTACCATTGCAAAGCTGCATGGCATCCTAATCAAACCTGCGATTCAGCTCGAGCAAAACGGTCATCAAATTTGAGGACCTCATCTATTGCTTTTAGTATAGACTCACAGTCACGTAAGAAGTATTATAAATATTTTTATTTTACTTATGTAAATGTTAAGAACAATTTTAGGAGAAGACATTAAGCCATGTCCTCGATGCCAGGTGTTAATTGTAAAAATGGATGATGGGTCATGTAATCATATGACGTGTGCTGTTTGTGGAGCAGAATTTTGTTGGCTATGTATGAAAGTAGTGAGCGATTTACATTATCTGAGGTAAATTTATATAAATATTATATGTAGGTAGTAATATGTATAAGTGTAATTATTTACATTATTTTTGTTGAAATTATGATTTTAGTCCTTCTGGTTGCACTTTTTGGGGTAAAAAACCCTGGTCTAGAAAGAAAAAACTTTTATGGCAACTAGGTACATTGATAGGTGCTCCTGCTGGTATTGGTTTGATTGCAGGAATTGCAATACCGGCAATAATTATTGGTAATAATAACATATTAATCATACGCTTTGTGTATTTTTATCTTCATTATTCATTATTTTTATTTATTGAATATAGGTGTACCTGTTTGGACTGGGCGTAAAATGTATACCCGTTATAGGCATTCGAGTCGATTAAAACGAAATTTTGCCATTGCTGGAGGTGTATTAGCTGCGGTAAGTGTTTACTCATGTAAATTTTATTATTTTAAATATATTAATAGTATATAAATTATGTTAATTTGTCTTGAAACAATAATAAATTATTTAAATTAAAAGAAAATTCATTTTGTATATTTGATCATTTTTATGACGAGGAAAATGTTAATGTTCTAAAACATACTCATTTCATTAATAAACCTGAGTAGCAATGTATTTCGTTGACCATAAAATTATTCATCTTTTCTGAATTCATCTATTTCTTTAAATTTTTTACTGTTATTGAGAGTTGGATTTATTTTGATTTTACAGTTAATTTATTAATAGAAGTTTAAATTTAAAATTTCGTTGTTCACGCTTTATTTAATGAGAAAGGTTAAAACAAAATAGTGTATTTATTGTTTAAAAAAATATTAAAGAAATTATTCGTTTTCATTATTTGTATTGGAATGACTTCGATTTTTTTTTCTAACAAATACTGAAAGTGATTTTCTATTATTAATAGTTCAGTTTAAAATTTAGATTTCTACCATTTCTATTGTTCAAAGTATTAACTGAAATAAATACCCTAAGATATTTGTATGAAAACTATTGTATAAATTATATTTATTTAATTTGAAGGTATTAACAGAAACATTAAAATTTTTAATTTTATTATCAATAATGTTTATTATTACTATAGTAAGTAAAATCACATAATATGAGTAGTTTGGACAGCACCGTTACATTAATTTAGGCAACACAATTTTAACAAGTCAAAATGTAAAGAATTAGTAAAAACTGGTTTCAAAAAGAGAAACTCTTAACATGTTTATAACATCTGTTTTGAGCTATAGGATCTAATAATAAATGTATTATTTTATATAACACATTAGGTTATGCTAACATTATAAGGCTTTTCAAACTCTTAAGTACTTGAGATGAAATACATATAAATATATATGTATTTATGTGTGTGTGTTGATTTAGCTTTAACAAATTTCTTCTAATATTAATGTATTTCATAAATTTATAACATTTAAAAAACAGATACCTTAAACTCAAAAGTGTCATCTGAATTTCGCATAACTAATATTAAAAAGTAACAGTGAAATAAAACCCTTATAATTAACAAGTATATTGTTTTTCTATAAAGTGTAAAAGCTCTAAAAGTTATTATTTGAGAAAGGAGAAATAAATTATAAACAAAGATTAAACTGAATATATACTATGCTGAAATTTCAGTTAGATGTCTATTGAAAATTTCTTCAGCTTGTAGATCTGTCAATAGGTCTAGTAATCTTTGTTCAGTTTCTTCATTTCCTAAAGCAACATCCACTGACCCTATGCACAAAAGTACTGCTAGCAACTTTGATTCTTTCATATCTTCATCTAGGTCATATCGACTGTATTCAAGTTGTCCTTCTATGTCAACTCCCAATTTGTTGGCATGTGTCGTTAAAGCTTCCCAATAAATATCTACCAACTCGCTTGAATGATTTCGTCTTGTTTCTGTTGATAAACTGCTTACAAGTAAAAGTGCTACATCGTTAGTAGGTCTACTGTAGGATATCATTTGCCAGTCTAGTATAACACATTGATCTTGATCTCCAAACATCAAGTTATTACACCAAAAGTCTGTGTGCGTCATCAATCCCATGGGTTCTTTAGGTATCATTAGTGATCCGATTATTTGTTTAGTGACACGACACAAAGATCTAAGTGTATTGATTAACGTATCATACTGAGGTCCTTTTGATCTGAGAAAGACGTGTAATTGTGGCATTCCTCGTTCCACAAGTGCTTGGTAAGATAATGTAGCACGAGATGTTTGAAATAAGAATGGCCAGCGTTCAGTGAGCAATCCGTGTTTAAGTTTTAATGCAAGGGATGCTGCATGGATTCGACCTATAGAACGGAGTGCGAGTTTGGCCTCTGTATATGTCAGACCAGTTGAAAAGTTAGCTGCTGTATAGCCACGTTTGGATAGGTTTTCTAAGACGAGCATAGACTCATCTTTACCGCTGGCGCTCATACCAGCAAAATAACATTTGGCTACTGGCATGTCACCAATTGTTGCATGATAGTGCTTTGGTAGCACATTTTCCTCGAGGGTCCTTAATTCAAATAATACCTGTAATCAAATGTATAATATAATAATTACACACTTTGTATATTTATAAAGCAATTTTAGAATTGTTCATATAATAATAATTAATTAATTTTTTCTTGGTCAAATATATTTGGAAAGTTGAAATTAGCGACATGGTGCTATAAATAAATAATTTATGTCTAGATATTGAATAAATTTTAAAACATGAATTGCCTAATTATCACAAATTATGTTTTTAGCTTGATATTTCTTCACAACTGATGAAAACGAATTCATATTAAACTGTGTAATTTGTGTTTATAATATTGGCAGAATGAAATATCACGATTTTATTTTTGTATGATAATAATAGTCATATAGTTTATTTTTCAACTTTATTTGTGAGATTTAATAGTAAATTCTAAATTGAATAATTCAATAGGATATGGTATACAATTAATGATTAAAAAAAAAATAATAATAATAATCAATTAATTTAACTTTGATCAATACGCGTTTATCACACCAGCAGGTTATTGCTAGATTGCTATTGTTTTTTTTTCACTATAAAAAGTATCCAATAATTACAAATCGTATTGTTTTTATTGTCTTTTATCTTATATGTTTATTTAAAGTATTAGATATCTTTGAAATTTTGGGTCTATTATGATTAATTTCGCGTCGGTACAATAAGAGAAAAAAATAATTTTGATTTCTCTATGGGGGTGTTCCGCATATGTAATATAATACATCAGGGTCACGTGTAGACAGAAACAATAAATGTATCATCGCACACCATTTCCTTGACTGAAATTTACTCGAAACGTCCGTCGAAGATAAACATATGCGCTATACTGCTGTCGTGTTTTAATGATTCGAAACATGTGGTCAAGGTCTACTGCACGCGCGACGCGACGGGCGTTAGCCGTGACAATAATAATTGTTTTCGGAGCGTCTCGCAGAGTAAAATCGAAAAACTGTTGTTATAAGCAGGACCTGTCTCTCATTGAAATAGTGAAATAATAATTTCTAGGAAATCCTTTTTGATCTCCGCGGGACACGGTGCGCGGTCCACGTGAGTAGATCGTCAGGGAAGGGGGGTTCGCCTTTGACAGAGCGGACTCGATGTGTGTTTATTATTATCATGTCGTCGATCGGACGCAAACATCGATCGCTGATGCTCCGCAAGGAACAGGATCGCAGGAACAGTCCGGCCGGACGAAACGCGCACCGGACACGGATACGGGGCGCAGACGTGCCGAGTAGTGTGAGAGGGGTTGTGGCGTGCCGGTTGGGAAAACGTGCGGCTACGCGCGTGCTAATGCGGTGGTTGTGAACGGGGCGCGGGAGACGCGGCGTGCAGAGCGTGTACGAGATTAGTGCGACGATCGAACATCGCGGCGGTTAGTTTTCTACAGTCAGGTGCAGGGGGACCCACCGTGTTGTAAAAGTGCACTTCTCTGTAATCGAACTGGGCCTCGAGCACGAACGCCCGGGAGTAGGGCTCTTGCGGCAGGCTCTTGATGACCACGTCCAGCGAGTCGGTGCCCGCGACGCCCTCCACCGTGTACACGATGTGCACGGCCACTATGGAGCTGAGCACGTTGTGCGGGTCGGACACCGCGGGCGTGGCGACGGTCCGGTCGCGGATCACCGTCACGGCGTCGCGCGGCCGGTCGATCAGCCGGCCGATGACGCCCGACAGCCACTCCGGGTCGGCCGGCAGCGGCTGCCGTTGCTGTCCGTCCTCGTCATCGGCGACCGTCGCGGCTGCGGACGACGACATGCCGTTTGATCTCGCCGCGGCTGCTACTGCTGCTGCTGCTGCTCCTTGCTCCTGCTGCTCCTTGCTCCTGCTGCTACTGCTCCTGCTCCTGTTGCTGTTGCTCCGCTCAAGTGCAAGACGACGCGCGCGCGACGTCTGACCGTGCCTGAACGTGTACGGCACAACAATACGGCGGCGGCGGCGGCCGCGCGCGCGTCACACGGTGGCGGCTGCTGCGTGCGCGCGCGCGTGTGTACTCGAGTGTGTTAGGTCTGTGTGTGTGTGTGTGTGTGTGTGTGTGTGTGTGTGTGTATGCGCGTGCACGAGTCGTCGACCTGCATCCCCTTGGCCCCCGCTCTCCCCCAGCGCCGCTGAATAACCACCCAGCGTCCAAGTATCGGCCACCGCCGCCGTCGACCGCGCCCCTCCCCCTGCCTACACTCCCCCGCGGCGGCGACAACGGCGAACCGTACAGATCGCAATCTCTCTCCTAGCCACCGCATCCTCGCTTTCCCGCCCTTTCTCCTCCCCCCCCCGGGTATGTTACGTACAGTCTCCCTTCTCACTGTATCGCTCTCTTTCTCTTTCCGTCGGTGGTCTCTCCTCCGCGCGCGTTGCCAGGCGTCCTGCGCGCCCGAGTGTTGTGCACGTCATCCGTGCGACCCATCAATACCGGAGAGCCAGTGTGCCGTGATGTAATTTGGGAGGAGACGCAAAATAATAATAATAGTAATAACGCATATATTGTGTTTATGTAATATATGTATTATACACCTGTACCTGTGTACGAAACGATAATAATGAGTATACGTCATGTTATTATTTTACACACGATTATACGTTTCGGGTACAGTGGCTCTTCCAAGTCCGTCGCCCGATTGAAACTCTATTGTCACAAAAAAAAAAAAAAAAAAAAAAAAAAAATGATATTGTTGTTGATGGTGTTTCCCGTCAGTGGACGAAAAAAAAAATGTTATTTGTTAACGATCGAAATGCGTTTAACGTAAAATAAAAAAAAAAATACCCAGCATCCTACGTCTGGCGTGACTAATATTCCATTCTCCTCTCGGATAATTCGTAATTTTCGGCCACTTTTGAGACATTGACGCTGTACATCCGTATGTGGTGGGGGTGTAGTTTGGTCAATTTTTATTGGTAATCTCTATGCTTCGAATTAGTACAACTTGAAGGCTATCATTTCTCATTTCCGTTGTCATTTTATCTTTTTTTTTTTTGCACATTTAACCTCAATCCACCCTCTTACTGTACCAACCAAAATGATGCTTATGCCTATAATTCTTATGTATTTATCGATAACTGGTTCTTGTATACAATGCAAATTAATGTCGATATCTGCATTATTTTCTATCATTGATTTTTAATGAAAGGTCAACGTTTCAATTAATGTTCGGCAAGGTCGGATACTTTTCCTAAAAATGCTATTAAAATGCTAATCTCGAGAATAACTTATTGATATTATTGATCATTTAATGAATAACAATATTTAGATAATAAATTATTACAGTAATTTCGATTTTTTTCATGATTAATTGTAACTAACATTTTATGAAAAAAATGCTTTCTTAATGTGATTGTTTTTACTTGGCTTGTCATTGACTAATTCATATTATATTATTGTACTTTATCTGAATGCGCTTTATTGAGATTTATACAATTATTAATATAGTTATCATAATATGTAAATAAAATATGGATTGAAAGGATGTTATCCTATTAGTGGCTTTACTATATTTAGGTATTTAATAGATATGTAAAAATGTTATGGACTACTTATGTGGCTATGTAAAATATTTTTGTGGAAATCTTTAGGAAATATACTATATTAGACTTTTTCAATACAAATAATTTTTGTCATTTCAAGGTCATAAATTATAATTTATAATTAGAAATATGTATGTAAAGTACACTGTGTATATACATATATGTATAACCTTAACAACTGTAAATAGATAAATTTCGGTATGTCCCAAAATATTTAAATATTGTAATTCATGTAAATTAAATTTTGTTGATTAAAAGTAATTAATATCTAATGTTAATAGGTTTTCCATGTTTTCCATGTTTTTTTATTGCCATTTGCTTTTATCCGTTTATCACCAGGTATATCTTTTAAGCAATGTTTTAGTGTTACAAGGTCCTGACCTATATTCCAATCTAAAACATGTTTATTTTTCTGTTGCTTGGAGTTAAAAGCACCAGTATATTCTATTTTTGTAAAATTGTTTTACATTGCAGTTTTAATTAAGAAGAATGAAATAACCTGTCTATTTCCAAACATACTTATGCACATTATACAATAGTAACCTAATATGTGTCTTTTAGATGATGTTTACTGTATATTGTATAATAGGTACATGTTATCTACCTATCATATACAGTTCACATTTAAATAATTTAATGAAAATATGTCATATATGTGTTCTTGTTTGTTATTCTATTAATTGTTATGATTATTTTAATATATTTTTAATATGTATTTACATTCATTTGAAAAATGTGAAGTTTTAATATTCAGTAAAATGTTAAAAACTAAAAAAAAAACAGCAAATTTTATATTAAATTAAAATTTTTAAAACTGACAAAAATTGTTTAGTTTTTTTTTAAAATGTACCATAAAAAAGTATTATCTTATAGCAGGGATTGGCAATTTAAAGTTACTAAAGGGCAAATTTTTAGAACTTAAAATGCAAGCAGGCCATAGAACAGAAAAAGCAAAAAAAAAAAAAAAAAATGGGTTAATTAAGTTTAAAATTTACTATTGGCATTTATTTTTTATATTTACTAAATATTGTATCAATTTTGGTGTGAGCCTGTTAAAAATGGTACCCTGGCCACCAGTTGCTCATCCCTGCCCTATAGTAAAATTTAGTTTTAGTTAAATTTCAATTTGTCTGCATAATTTAAAAATCATTAGCAATTTGTTGTTTTGATTTCATTGATTTTATTGCTGCATAGTATTGATTCATTTCTCATATTTAATATTATATAATTAAATTTATTTCACAGTTGATTGCTGCACCAGTAATGGCAAGTTTAGCTGTTGGTATTGGGGTGCCAATATTATTATTCTATGTTTACGGTGTAGTTCCAGTATCTCTGTGCCGCTCAGGTGGTTGTGGGGTTACCACATCCTCGAATGGAGTACATTTTGATTTTGATGAAGAGCACAGTGCTCCTAAAACTGTTAATGTTGATTTCTTCTCAGCCCCTGGTAAGTTGTTACTAATATTTATAATGTTTTGAAATTTGTTTAAGAGATTTGTTTTATTGTTAACAGATGGTGACACTGTTAGTCATAGTGCTGAAATTGGCAATCCTTCTATTGGAGAACCATCATTCTGGAATGATTGGGATGGTGAAACTGCATTGGGGCGAGATGCTGATCAAGAATCAGCCAGTACTGTTGCATTAGCAGGCAGTTTATTAGCTCAAAAGTATGAATTTTATTTTATCATCAACATAAACCCTACATTCCATATTTTTGCCTAAGATACAAATATTCATCAAAAATTATGATTTATCTGTGAAAACTTGTTTTTAAAATCCATTCATTGTAAAATTCAGTTTAAAGTCTTCTTATGCTCTTTATTTATAATAAAATTGCTATAAATTAGGTGTTAATGAGAAATGTAAAATAAGCACCGGTTTTTTTAATTCATTATTTATCATGGAATATTTTGGTTGATATTTCTATAACTCTAATGAAGTTCTAGTAATTTTTAATTTTTTTAATCATATATTATCAGGATCTTTAGTCATATATTCTCTATGGTGTAAATTAACTAATAAAATTATGTTACTTTAGAGTTGACAATAGTGAGACTGCATCAATGCGTTCAGGCCAAAAAACTGCTGCTGATTTAAGTGATGAAATACAGTCACAGGCACAACACCTCAATTTGTCTTTAAGTTCACTAGAAGAATTGACTGCTGGTCTAATGCGCCGGGTCTTAGGTAACGGAGACGAAACTGATACTCCTGCAGCAGCAATTAGATCTCGTGCCACTGCCACTGAGGTGCGTTTTGGAAATACTGTCAGCATAATTACTCCTCCAGTGATGGATTCTCATCAAAATTTTATACCATTCAGGTAATTATTGTTATTTAGTAATTTTGTTACTAAGTGAGTGTTGTTACTAATATTGTATATTTTATACTTTTTTTTTTGCAGAGGTTTCGTCCGAAATTTGCTTTGTCGAACATCGAGTGAAATGCCTACTGGCTCATAAGTTTAAATTTGAACCAGTTTATTCTGCTCCCACTTAAATTGGCCTTTTTATATTTTCTGTTTTATATTTTCATCAATGTCTTGTTTTTGTGTTTTTAAAATATAAATACATATATATTATATATTTATTATAATAAACCTAATTTTTCCTTTAAAGCGACTGTGATCACTGGGGTTATATTGTTTTATTATTATACATTTTTTTTTTTTCATTTTCATTGTAATAGTTTATAGATTATCATTACAACAAACTACTGCAATTTTTATAATTGTTTATTGTATGAAAATTTGAAAATTGTACAGTGAGTTAAAAATAGAAAATGTTAGTTTTTGTAACATAATTTATTTGTTTAAGATTAACTATTGCATTATTATAGCTATTAAAATAATTTTAGAGACGACAAAATATTGCAAATTGTGTTATTTTTTGCCCCAGAATTGTGTTTTAGGAATAATTTTTTAAATTAAGTAACCTATTGTAATGATTAAATAATAATGTATAAGAAAGAACCTCATTCCTAAATACCTAGCAAACATTCTTGTGTATTTAGACATAAAATAACTCGCAGTTGAAACAATAAACTGCCAAAAAAAAAATTTAATGCGTTTATTTTTTTTCATTCCTGGTACCCAAGAACAATGAAATTGTCTAATAGCAATCAATATAATATGTGAAAATAGACTAGCATATGAAAATATTGAAGAATATTGCGTAGATATTGAAAAGTTGGTTTTGTAATTGAAGATTATTTTTATTGAAGGGAATTTATTCAGGGGATTATTATTATAGAAAGGATATAATTGAATAATTAATAACATAATTATAGTTATGATAATATGGTTACTTCTTAAAAATGTTACAAAATAACAGACCTCAGCTGCTTAAATTGGTAATGTTTATGAAGGACAAGTGAAGATGGTCACATATAAATAACTTTATCCAAATAATGGCTAAAATATAGTTAAATATTATGTCTGTACACTCTGAGTTTGATACCAACTGATGTGTAAAGTATGCTGTCACAACTCACAACTATGGTTATGCTATTGTAGCAAAGAAAAAACAACTTGAACAATAAACAAATATATATATATATATATGCTAACTGATGATTTACACATTGGTCAAGTTAAAATTAACTAGAAATTAGATTAAAATACTTTATTTATTCTATATCATTAAATATATTATAAATACAACTTATAATCAAATATATAAATGTAGTTTTAATTTTCCATATTGTCTCATGATTTTGAGTTAACCACTTTAAAACTATAATCTTATTAATCTCAATGAATGTATATATTCAATACTGTATAATAAATAAAATATTTGAATGTATAATGAATTGTGTCTAGTGTACATTTGATCCATTCACCATCTTTGTTTATAGTTATTACTATTTAATTTCTCATAAAATGTATTTATATAAAAGTTACCATTTGAGATGAAAAATTTAGCATTATACTAGAGATCACCACGAGGAAGCAGTTGTCACTGACCCTAAAAAACTGTTCTTCTTCATAATACAATTTTCTATCATCAACACTTTTAAAAAAAAAATTGATTGAGTGTAATGACTAGTGAGTTTAAGAAAGCCATTTGCATTTGATTAAAATATGTTATATAAATATTATTTAAAAATGAATATGACATTTTTAAAACAAAATAAATAACTGATTATGGTATAGATACAATTTACTAGGATGGAATAAACACATTTTTATTGTAGACAGATTACAATTTTTTTCAATAATCGTATAATTAATTTGTTATATCTTGTATGTGAAGTTAAAAAAGGAAAGACTTGTAAAAGCCGATTTCAAAGTAATAACCAAAGTTTCACTTAATAATAATAAAAAAAACTGTTGAGTTAATTAGACATAATGGCCATATATTTACTTAAATTGTTGACATTTATTCAATGATATGTACAATTAGTATACTAGGAATACAGTTTTCAATAGTTTCATCCAAGTATTGTCTAAACTTATAAATACTTATTTTGTAGTTACAATTACAACATATTTTAATAAAAACGACCCTTAAGAGTGTTGTACTAGTCTGAATAATCAAAAAGTTTGTTAAAATAACACATACTGAATAAACGCAGCGACAAATTGTATGTATGACACATTCAATAATATAAAATTTATTTTTAATGACTAGTTAACAGTTATAAATATAATTCATCAATACACAAATTTATCTCATTAAAGTAAAAGATGTTCTTACACATGAAATAATTCAGTTTAAAAATACAAATAATAATAGAATTAAATTTCAATAAGGCAAAGAAATTTCAAGTGAGATTTAAGCAGAACACTTTAAAGAGGACGAAAAAAAAACAAAAATAGGAAATAATATTATTTTTTATTTATTGTGTTCTGGGTAGCAGTACGTTTTTAAGAGGTAGCTCTGCTTTTTCACTATGAAACTACTTTAAATAATATTATTATCCTTTAAAAAATGGTAAAAAAAATTAAAAAATTAATTACCAGAATTTATATTAAAAAAAAAAAAAAAAATTCATATAATATTAAAATATAAATAGTAGTTCACTTCAAATACAAATAATCACGTGAGTAAAAAATTTAAATTCATGTATATAGTAGACTCATAATAATTCGAAAAACTCTGTAAACGGAACTAAATGCTTAGGCCTTTGTGAAAAACTCCACAATTCAAATATAAGTAATGCATTTCGGTCGCTCAGCAATTTAAAGTTGAAGGCTGCTATAGACTGTCTACAGTTCAAATTATTTTTCACCAGAAACTTTGTAATTCAAGTTTATGAATATAAAAGTACAAAAAAATTTGATTGCAGCTTAGCTAACATACTCGTATTTAGTGAAACAATATAATTTTACTATCAAAACATTACTTAATTGTTGGTATATTATCATAGTTTATCAACAAGGGGTAACATATCATCAAAACAAGCTAAACATTGAGCTAGATAATTATTTTTTCTTTAGAAACTATTAAGTATTTATATTTATTATTTATATAGTTTACTATACATAAAAACATATATATGATTCAATGTTTTTCCAAGTAGCAGAGAAAATATCATTACTTTATAATATAACAGGGATGGGCAACTCAAAGTTACTATAGGGCCAATATTTAGAAATTTAAAATATAGCGGGCCAGAGCATAGAAAGCAAAAAAAAAAAAAAAAAAAAAAAAGGTCATTCAAAATATACATTTTAAATAGCATTTATTTTGTTTATAATGAAATAGGACATAGATAATTCAAAAACGTTATTGAAAATAATTTAATTAAATATTTAAATATAAATAGTTATTTGCAGTTTAGTGAGAGTTTTGAGGATATGTACTAGCCATTATAGATTATAGAGTATAGACGATAAAGTTTAAAATTGTATACCTATACCTAATGCAATTTGAAAATGTAGCGCGGGCCAGATAAAAAAGGCTCGCGGGCCGCCAGTTGCCCACCCCTGTAATATAATATAAATATGTAAATTCTTCGAGAAATCAGAAATTGACCAAGGAAAATGTAATGTGATTTTCAAGGCATCAGTGCTTTTGACTAAATTGTAACTATCATTTTATCTAAAAAAATATCAAAGATATTTTATAATATAATAGGCTTCCACAAATAATCAATAAACTAAATTATACATATGTAATACTTACTAACAAAAATAATAAAACAAAATAAAAGCTTTCTGATAAGAAAAAAATTAATTATCGGAATCAAATAAATTAGAAAGAAGAAGATGCTTATTTCAAGAACAGGACAATTGGTGATGAGATAAGAGGAATGACAGAAAAATAAGCCACTATAACAAGCACAAAAAAGAGAATCATTAAGGTAAATTAGTAGGAAGTGAGCAGGAAGACAATTTATGAAGAAGAGGCAAAAATAAGGAACTAGTTTTTTGAGGAATGAGGATTTCGTGAAACCAGAGAAAAAGGGTAGCATGGAAAGGCAGACAATGCAAAAAGAAACAGTGTAAGATAGAGGCAAGTTTATCCAATTATGATATCTTGACCTTGTGTTAAATAGGGAAGAGTCTGAGTACAAAGTTTTAATTTGAGAAGGAATAAAATGAGTCTATTCTCCTTGATAATCTGCTTGCTTTATTGAATTATCTACTCTACTGAGTCCCCTGAATTTTGAATTATCAAGTGTACTATAATTCTAAATAAGTTAAATCACATTTGTGAAATCTCACAAAAACATTCGTGTATATAATATATAATTAATATATATATATGAGTTATAAATTAATAATTTTACTATTCAAATTCAAAAAAAATTGTATAATATATAATACATTTTAATTTAGAGGTAAATTATTTTTTTTTTATACCAGGAGAGGTGGATCCAGACCCAGGAACCTCTACCGTAAATACGCTACTGCTAACATATAATGTGAGAAAAGGGACACTTAATTTAATGTTATCCGAGGACATAAAAATCACTAAATACAGCCATTAGTGAGGCAAATGTTCATTATCTGAATACAATTCTTAAAATTAGTAATTCACATTCCAACACCTTATTTTATACAGTTAATATCTCTAGAACTAATAATTTATAGTTAATTCATTTAGGAATTTCAGATTGTCAAACGTCATAATGTTGTCAGCATAAATAATAAACCCTTAATTTTAACTTGGTACCCATCCACAGTACAGTATCTTACTGGCTAATACCTTAAACAAATTAAAAGCCACCTGAATACAATAAAGTTTCAACACACCCAGGAATATGTGCGTTCCAGCAGACTGTGAAATTATTTTTTAATAGATCTTAAACAGTAACCATCTCATCGAATGCAAAATATTATGCATGGGTTTTGAACTAATCTACCAAAAGCACTATTATTGCGATATAATGCAATTGTTATTGTCCATACACCACATTCAAATGTGATCAGTGTTTGCTCAAGTTATATTCATCAATCAAGGAGAATGGAAAATAGAGTTCACATGTCCGAGAGTGATTTCAGCTCCACCTTGATCATAATTTAGACCATGAGAAGGGAACTGCAGAACATCATGCATTGTATAAGAGCTAAATACCTGTAGAAAAAAAAAAAAATTCAAGTATAACCCTTTGATGGACAGTCATCAGGAGGAACATTGACATTACCGGTTCGCTTTTGAAATGTGAAGGCTTCAAAGAGGAAACTAATTCTAGGGTCACAGGTTTACGACGTATTTGATCGATTCCTAAATTGTCATCGTTATTTGGTCGTTTCTGTCTCGGGTTTCTGCACCCTCGACATTTGCACCGGTCACAGGGCTTGTGTTCCGTGTAACAGGGACACCTCTGTCCGAAACATGTCAGCTTGCCGGGAGTGGACGTGGCATTGCCGCACCGACAGCCCCGTTCGATTTTCTGTCGAAAAACACGCCGTAAAGCGAATCATTATCACTGGACAGTCGGCAAAAAGCTAAATACACAAAAACGGAATAAAAACCTTTTTCCTCGGAAGAACGCCGTGCAGTACGACGGGCTGACTCCGGACGCCGTTACCGTGGGGGGAGTGCACGTTGAATATCTGCAGATTGACTTGTCCGCGGGACGCGTGCGTCTGGAGGACGACGCCCGCGGCAGACGCCAACGGCGACGACGACGGCGGCGGCTGAATCGGTCGGGCCGTTACGGCGTCGTCCACTCCGTCGGTGGCGGCCGCGTCGACGACGCGACCGTCCGTCGTCCTCGGGCCGGCGTCGGCCGGAGGACGGGACGCGCCGATCGCCTCGGTTAGCAGTTCCACCAGCCGGTCGTCCTCGTGCCGCGCGCACATGACGTCGTACAGCGGCGACCGGTGGATGTACGCGCACAGCTTCTCGTAGCACCGCGCCACAGAGCGCTCGGAAGACGCGTCTCCGGCCGAGGCCGTCCGCCGGCGGTCCGCGCACGCGGGGCACGACGGGACCGGGCCGTCGTGCCGGGGCAGCCGGCGGCACGCGCCACACGACAGGCGCTCGTGCAGGCTGGGCAGCAGCGTGTGCATCTCCTGCCAGGTGGACGGGTCCGTGCAGTCGGCCAGCAACGCCACGCGGCTGGTGGACAGGTAACACTCGATCAGGTCCATGTCGGCCGGCCGCTCCGACGGTCGGACGACCGCGTCGCGTCCGGACGCCGTGGTCGACGGGGCCGTGGTGTCGCCGGGCGCGCGACCGAGGAAAAATAAACTAAAATCCGGAACGTGCAACACGAGACGACACGAATGTGCGTTATTCCGTCGACCGTCGTCGTCTTTCGTCCACTGCGACGGTTTGTGTGGCGATCACGTCGTCGTCGTAGTCGTTGTAATCAGCGCGGTATCAGGTCCGGTCTTTTTGTTATCACAACAACAACAACAATTATACGCTCGCGATTTTGCTTACACACTCGCGCTCAGGGCCGCCAACCGAACGGCAGACGCCGGTAGGTCCGCTTCGAATCGTTTTCGTGTCGGACGACACGCGCGATCGACGTGGGGACCGTTCGACGAAAAGATTCGATCTGCGCGATTCGCGGAACGGGTCGGATCGATCGCAGACGGCCCCCGGCGTGGTCTCGGAATCGTTTATAGTTTCGAAATTATTCCGACAACACATGGTTTTATCGCTGTAGCAAAACTGTTATAACTAAATATCAAATTCCCGTGCAATTGCATCTTTTTACGGCATGTTCAAAATTCAATAGAAACAAGCTACAAATCCAAATCAAGAGATGTAGATTAATTTAAAGAAAGTTTTATGTTGCACAAAATTGCATGTTTCGGGTTTTTTTTTTATAAAAATGTACTTGTGTACAAATATTTTTGTATTATTTTTATCAGTGCTATATTATATTGTTATAGAAATATTGGACTTTTATATCTAGCAATATAATTACATATATATAACTATATGTTACGACGTAATTAAGAAGCTGATTTGTTTTACTCTGAAAATTTCAGTAAATTTAAAGAATCGGTATCTAATATAGAAGATGACGCCCAATCTGTCCAAAAAGTAAAATCCATTTTGAGTAGGTACTATATCAATTATATCTGACTTAACGATCACATAATACTTTGTCCGTGTTGCCAAATTCAATTACAAAACTGAAAAAACAAAAATTCTTCTTTAAATTATTAAATAAATGTAGTTGAAACAGTAAGAGATGGACTTACGACAATTGAAAATGAAAAGGGACAAAAACTATATGAAAAATTCCAATCAGTATTTGATAAAAATCCTGGATACAATATTTTAAAACTATTACAATTAGTAATTTATAATAATATAAAAAAATATTGTTAAAATTAAAATTTGAAGTACATGTATAATGAACAATTTTTTTTGCACGTTTTTTCACATTTTAACATTTTAATTGCACATTTTTTGAATTTTAGCTGCTTAGTGCATAAAAATCCGGTCTTTAGTTATAACTAGTGATGGGCATAATCGAGATATTTCGATTATTAAAATTATATCGATTGTATAATCGAATGATTATATTATATTCGAATGATTGATTATAATCGAATGATTAGTAATCGAGATATCACTCGAAATAATCATTCGAAATTTCCAAATGAAATATTAATAATCGAGATATCATATTTAACTATTTATTAATTTTTATACTTTTCAAAGATTTGAATACTTTTATTAAACGTGAAAAGTATTTAATTAAAAATTAAAATGTTTAAATAAATTTATAACGCATCGAAAGTTTTCTATTATACAGTAGTTATAATAAGTAATAACTAACAATTTACTGTAGTAGAATTTAAAAATCTGTATTTCTTAGTTTCTTGTCAATTGAATACGATTTATTAAAAAATTTGGTTTCTAACGATTGTCTT
Organism: Therioaphis trifolii; assembly: GCA_027580255.1. Lineage (NCBI taxonomy): Eukaryota > Metazoa > Arthropoda > Insecta > Hemiptera > Aphididae > Therioaphis > Therioaphis trifolii. Next base: position 32,291,507 of record CM050411.1, on the reverse strand, counting down.
GATAACTAATTCGATAATTCCCATTACTAAATAGTAAATATTATTCGATATTTCATTCAAAACATTTCGATTATTTTGATAGAGTGATATCTCGATTATTAATATTTCATTTGGAAATTTCGAATGATTAGGTATTTCGAGACTCGAGTGATATCCTGATTATGAAAATGTCTCGATTATTATTATTTCATTTGGAAATTTCGAATGATTATTTCGAGTGATATCTCGATTATGAAAATGTCTTGATTACTAATCATTCGATTATGCCCATCACTATATTAAAGTTATAACGTTAATTTTTTTGGCTCCGAGTTCGAGCGCAGGCCGACAACCTTCGAGTCTCGAACGTGACGTGCGCCGCCGCCGCCGCCGCCGCAATTCACCGCGCGTTTTGTGAGGTTATATCCGAAACCGGACGATTGACCCGACGAAACCAGCAACAACCTCGCGACCACGACGCACGACCGCACTTTCTCCGCCCGCATTGTTATCACCGAACACTGTGTAAACAACAGGATAGCATTGGTTGGGTAAATATTAAATCAGTATCTCCCATTATTATTGGTATTGACGTTTTTTTTTTTTTGTCGTGTTTGAAATTCGTTTGAAAACCCGACTCGTTATCGGGAAATTAAAACTGTAGTCCGTGCGATAGTATTATTGTTGTTCGTCGTACGCCTAGAACTCCGTATTGACAACCAGATTCCAAATACCGGACCGGCCGCAGTCTTAACTACACGTCGAACGCGACCCTAGTAAGTAGAAAAACTTCATATTTTCGTCAGCCCCTTTGCGAATTATAATTCTGCACTTACTCTAACATTCCCGTGCCCCTTCCGCGGCGTAAACGTACGACCTGTTTTTCTGACGCTTTCATCGATAATATTGTTGCTTTAGTTATGCTAGTCATGAATCGATTTTTTCAATTCAGTTCATCTTATAAAATGATTTGTAGGATTCATCCAACATTTTTTTTAACAACAAGAAATTGTATTTCAAAAGTTGATATGGAATAACATTATTCAAGAATGACTTGGAATTTTTTTTTTTACTCGAGGACGTTTTGGGGGGTTTGACTCCCCCTGGCTATGCCACTTGTAATAATTAAATTTATGAATAAATAATTCAAGAGGTGGGCCTTCATATTAATTTCCTGGGTTGAATTCTTATCAAAATCCATCTCTGCTAACCTTTAAATAAAATAAACTAAGTTCTCTAAATATAATTTATAACCCAAATAATGAATGTTTTTTCCCTGTGAGTTAATAATACCTAGAAATTTCAATTTCAAGTGATATTATAAATGTAGTTCATAAACATATAATTTATCATAAAATTGGTGCGATAAGTAATAATATTGGTAAAAATTATTTTTAATTTGATTCAACTGTCACTACCATTAATCATAATAATCTTTTATTTTTTTTTTTTTGTTAAAAAGTGTGTTGTATGACTTTATAATTCAATTTTTACTGATATTTTTAGAAAACCCAATACAAATATACAAAATGTTCCATGCTCTTAACGTTTTAAACGTTAATTATCTATATAACTCAGTGATTTTTTTTTTTTGTGTTTTGTGAATTTTGTAGGTTCTTAACATCATTCTATAATTATTTATCAACTTATCAAGCACCTTTCATCTTCAAATTCTTCAAAACATTTAAAATCATGTCAATGTCAAAGTGTCATCAATTGTCTTCACTTCTGTGTAAACAACAAAAAAACTCACGGATGATGTCTGTATGGTGGTCTAATGTTCAGCATGGACCTCCGGATGCTATACTTGGTGTAACAGAAGCCTTTAAACGTGACAAAAATCCGCAAAAAATTAATTTAGGAGTAGGGGCTTACAGGGATGACAACGGTAAACCTTATGTTTTACCTAGTGTATTACAAGCAGAAAATGAATTATCAAAAAAGGGTTTAGACAAAGAATATGCTCCAATAAGTGGTATTTCTAATTTCTGCAACGAAGCAATAACATTGGCATTATCCAGTGAATCACCTATTATTAAAAATAAACAATATGCTTCAGTTCAATCTATATCAGGAACAGGTGCTTTAAGAATTGGAGGGGAATTTCTTCAGAGATATGCTCCTTTAAAAACGATCTGGGTGCCTATTCCTACATGGGGTAATCATAACAGTATATTTAAATTTTCTGGACTGGAAGTAAAAACATATAGGTATTATGATCCAAAAACTTGTGGACTTGATTTTGCTGGAATGGTTCAGGATTTATCCTCTGCTCCTTCTGGTTCAGTAATATTGTTACACGCTTGTGCTCATAATCCAACTGGTGTTGACCCAAAACTAGAACAATGGAAAGAATTATCTGCGTTGTTCAAAAGTAAAAATTTATTCCCATTCTTTGATATGGCGTATCAGGGATTCGCCTCTGGAAGTGTTGATCATGATGCAAAAGCTGTTGGTTTATTTATATCTGACGGTCACCAAATAGCTTTGGCTCAGTCATTTGCTAAAAATATGGGCTTATATGGAGAACGAGTTGGACTATTTTCTTTGACTACTTCAGATGAAGATGAAACTAATCGTATTTTATCTCAATTAAAGATAATTATACGTGGTATGTATTCAAATCCGCCAATACACGGTGCCAGGATTGTTGCTGAAATATTATCTAACCCTCAGCTTAAAGACCAGTGGTTGGTTGAAGTTAAGGGCATGGCAGATAGAGTAATATCAGTTAGAAACAAATTAAAAGATCTTTTAGCCAAGGAAGGATCTCAAAAAAATTGGGAACATATAACTGACCAAATTGGTATGTTTTGTTACACTGGTCTGTCCAAAGATCAAGTTAAGAAATTAATTGAAGAGCATAGTGTGTATTTGACAAATGATGGTCGCATATCCATGGCAGGTGTTACTACTAAAAATGTTGCTTACTTAGCTAGTGCAATACATAAAGTTACAAGTACTTAATTAAATATAGTTAAGAAATATTTTTTCATAATTTACAAAATTATGATTTTTAAATCAATACTTAATTATTATTAAAGTTGTATTTGTTGTTCTTTATTTATTAAATTAATTTAAAATCACAATTATATTTTGAATATTGTTTCATTTTGCCTGTATGTTGATTTCCATTGTGTATTAAATATAAAATATAAAATATTATGAATTAGTTATTATTTTTGTGTTTTAAGTTGATATCAATAAAAAGTAATTGAATTGTTAATTATTCTCAAGTATGTTTTTCAATCAAAATGTTTATTAGTTATGAGCACTATACATAGTCTATATGAAAAAATACAAACAATTTGGGTTTAATTTTTGTGTATTTTTTTTTTTTTTTTTGTGTGTGTACTTATTTTGGTTGAAAAATGTATCAGTATATTTTCACTTTCCTATTTTTAATGGTACTGCATTTATTATTTCATTTACAAAAATAGTTTTTACAAATAAAATGTACATGCTTTATAATTCTCATTTTGATGTAGTATCCACTTTTTTTATGTTTTTGTTATTATTGAGTGTCAAAACTTTATAAGTGTACAAAAAATAGTTTTTAGAACCATATTAAAGACAAAAAATGTTCATAATATTTTAATGAAATATATAACAACTCATACTTCACAATAGTTGTGTGTTTGATTACTCTTACCATATAGGTAATTGATTTATTTGTTATTGATCACAATTTATTATATAAGTAAACTAAAAAAAATGTGCTACAGTAAAATGTGTTTACCATTTGATTTGCTCAAAAGATTATGAGTAATTGAAGATACTAATATTGTAATATGGTTAGTAGTTTTCTGTTGTTTTACCATTGTTAAGATTTATGAAATACGAATAGACTGAAAAAAAAACATCTTTTAAAATAACAAAATAGCGCTAAAGAATTTTATTATGCTTCTAATAACTATCTAAACATAAAAAAGATGTGTTGTATGCGGTAACTACTATGACAATAACAATTTTTTATTTAATTTAAAATAATATTAAGTACCCTAGTATAAAATACAAGTTCATTAGTATTCAATACATTGTTTAATTATATAGACCACTTAAGGTTTGTTATTATTATGTCAGTTTGTATATTTTTATTAATTATCTATAATATGTGTATGTTAACCTTGTATGTTCCCTCATCTTATATTAAATTTGATACCTTTTGTTTTTTTCTTTTGGTTCTGTATTTTTTAAATCCTTTTGAATATATTATTAAAAAAAAAAAATTTTAATTTATCATAAGGTAGATAAATCGTTTTGCTTCGATCTGGAATTTTAACTTTTTAAAGTCGCTTCACAAAGTTTAAATATTTTTGAAATCAGCATATTATTCATTCACTTTTAGATACTACATAAAAGAAGCGTAAACATCCTAATATTTTTCAAATAATTTCTTAAAATTCTGAGAAATTTTTATGGCTCCATTGAGCAAGTTGTTACCTAGATTTTCAAAATATTGAAAAGTTCAACTTGTTTCACGAGAATACTGAGTTTTTAAAATTTTTAACTCAAGTTTATTGATCTTTGATACACAACTACTCGAAGATTTTAGTAAAAATGATATCACTAGTGAAAAAATATTGGATATTAAAAATTATGAGCATATAGATACCTATTTTATTAAATATTATTTTTAATGTATGCCATCATTATTTTCGGGTAGTAATAATAACCCAAAAATTTCATCTTGAATCTAGTTGCTACTTTAGAAACATTATTTTTCTCTATTCTCTATACATTTTCCTATTACAAGGAAAAACTACCTAAAAATTGAGTAAAATTTTCTGTACCTTAACAAAATTTGTATGAAATCTATTATTGGTATTTAGCCATGAATATAAATAAAATGATGGTTGATCGTAAACGTATGATAATTTTTCATTTAATAGAATATGTATTTGGGAAAAAGTTAAATGGTTTATTAGTACTTAATTACGAATACTTGTACTGATATACCTACATCAAAGGTCTTAAGTCCGTAATATTGCTTAACTTCAAAAAATTAACGAGACATTTTTTAAGTATAACTTGTGTTGTAGTATAAACCATATGACATCTTTGGTCATTTTCGGAATACTCGCTATGTGTTTCTCAAATAATAGTAATGGAAAAAAATACATTTTAAATGATATGAGTAGGTGCTAGGTACCAATCGTGACGCGCACGTATAATATTTAATGTTCTCGCACCATATTAATTCTAGTTTCTTATTATACACCAATCATAATACTATAACACCATCCTTTTAATACATTTCATACTATTTCTAAATGAAAAGTATTTTTTTTTTCTCGAGTAGGTACGAGTGTAGGTGTCTGTTGATTTATTACACGGCTTATAATTTATGACACGTCAGGTCCACGTTTCAACTTTATTTCACAGAGTCATACTCATCTGCAACGTCATTACAATATAATGTAGAGCATGAAATACAACAATAATTTAACAGATTATTTGAAGAGATTTGATCGCATCTGCAATTTAAAATCTTATTATTACACCGCCTAAAACGACCACTTTTCACTGGTTCCTTCAATGTTGTATACTCGGTTTTAGTTTTATTTACTTCTACAGTTCTACTGCAGAATCCATCGTAATTTAAAATTAATATTCACTCTGGATTCTCATAGCGTTTGTACCTACATCTATTCCTAATTTTGAATATATTGATATCTGATATGATTAGACTCTATATAGATATTATATTATTTTTAATTTCGTATATTCATTGCGTATTAGAAATTAGCGCTCACTAATTATCCACATTAAAATAAATGTTACATAGGTTATGTTTGTTATACATAAACAAATACATACATACATTTTGTTTTTACCCTATCGTTATTGACGACTTTTTAGTGATTAATTTTTTCATAGTAATTTTACTAAAAACCTTGGGATTATTTTAGTATAGATAACGTATGTTTATAGTGAAGTTGTTTAAATTTAATTTGTTCAAATATTGTTCCTTTAAAGGCATTGAATATTTTGTTCCGATAATTGTTAAATGTTTTTAAGTCGTCTTGTCCGATCAAATGTGAATTATAAACACAATGAACAACAGAGTTTAACAATAAACTTATATTGATTAAAATGACGCAATTGTCTGTAAACTGTAAAGTGATAAATGCGTAATAATAAATTATAAAAATGGCTTTGTATTTGCGACCGAGACGTCAACTTCATTTTGAAAATAATATGGTTATATTATGATATTTTAGGTTGTTTTAAAATAATATGCATATTATTGCGTCGTGCAATTAATTATACGTATTACATGGTTCATTTTCAAATTAAATCGCAATTTGTTAATTTTACTGAGTTTTCCATAGGTATATGTAAGATTTAAGTCTACTAAATATTGTAAATATTTGAATAATTTAATATTTAATCATGTTTGGTTAGTTCGGTGTACATGAGTGTTAGTACTTCGAGTACCAACGAGTTATTCTTACCATGAAATATCTCAGACTTCTCAAATATTATCGCATATATTATTGTTAAATTAATTCTATCTAGTTTTCGTTTACATTATGTTAAAGCTATTAAAATGAATACCCATTAAAGCCTATTACATTATAAATTATCTTCAAATAGCATTACATTTTTAGTAATATTTTATTACTAAAAAGTATATAGTAATTGGATTTTTTTTTTACAGTCGGTTTGTCTGGATTATCTAGGCGATCTAAACGTCCTACACTATTTCGTATTACTGAAAATGTGTAATTTTACGAATATAAAACAAAATCAGATAGTCTATAAATGAAAATTTAAACTTGATCCTTTTTTTATTATACTGTCGTATCTTATGCTAGGTGTGTAAGGGTTGTATTCTATATTTTTCCGAAATAATATCATTTGTCTTATTTTGTTAAGCTGCTTGAAAAGTTTACGATATTAGCGATCTGACAGCTGACAAAATTCGTTGTCGAAAAAAGCCAAGAGAAAAAAAGGATTGACATAAAAAAAGTAAAAATAAAAACGTCTCGGGAGAGTGTTCTACCAACTGGTAATAATTTTTAAATTGAAGACTCAAATTCGTTTATTTATACAGTAAGTATATAGTATAAAATACAGATGGTTAAATAAACGCGTCTCGTGAAAATCGAATTCCGTATGACAGCGATTAAAATAATAAATATCTTGCAAAGAAAAATTTGTTCGTTCATACATTATAAACACTGCATAACATTGTAAAATAGTAGTTTATATTTATATTTGGTATATATCACCACTCGGGCGCGTGCATACTAGAGATCAGCACGGGCCGTTTTTTTTGAGCCCGATTCGACCCAAAACTTAAACGTATAAACTGTCGTCATCCAAGACCGGTCCATATATATATTTTTTAAGTTAAGCCTGACCAGGCCTGTTCGTATTTTTTTTCCACAGTCCAACCCGACGAGGCCCGTTTGTAATTTTTTTCAAAGTTCATCCCGATCATGCCAGTTTGAAAATAAAAATATACATTAACTTTATTTCCTTTCAGTACCTGTTGACTTAGTAGACAAAAACATTTCATAACGACAATAAATATATTACAAAGAAAAATATAATCGCACAATAATAAAGACAAAACTTTAAAATATCAATTTTCGAAATACACTAATTACACTGCCATGCCACCACTGTCTAGTGTCTAATGAACATGTTGAAATAGTATTATTGGTTTTTACTAGTGATCTATTTGTAAATATCATACAGGCTAGTTCTAGTAATACAATTATTATTTATAGACATAGAATACATAATATACATAATGTTACAAATTAAATTAATTAGTTTTATTTTTGACCGACTCGGCCCAATGAATAATATTACGATCCCACCTATAACCAACCCGTAATATTTAAATTGAACGGCGTTATGCAGAAAGCAACCATCCCACAAATGTTCTATTTGGAGTTAATTCAAGTTTTAGAAGAATATTTTTTTTAAATTGGTTAGTACCTCATATGTTCTAAAACCAATATACCTTATTAATTAGATGTATGTACTTCCAGACTTATCAATGAAATTTCCAATCTAGTAGTATATAAAGCTCAATATTTTTAATTTTGTGGGATGGTTGCTTTCTGCATAACGCCGTTGAATTATGGCCCGGCCGGGTTGGGCTGGCCGGCCCTTGCTGATCTCTTGCACACACACACACACACACACACACATATACTAAGTTTTGAATTTGATGTTAATTAAACGTTCTGTGGCGATATTATGGTCTGAACGGCGTAGTCGTGCCGTGATTTTTCGCGATAAGTGTTAAAAGCACAACGTTAATAGTACGACGCTGCACGCGTCTGTATCCATATAACGGTCGTATGTATAGTCTAACGGCTATTAACACCGCGTGTGACTAAACTGAAACCATAACGGAATATCGGTCCGAGGGGTTTTGCTAATGTATTATGCTTTTGCTGTGCGCGTCGAGTATATTGAATCGAGTATGCGTTATCACCTACGTCTTCGAGTCGGTTCAACAATGTCGTTGTTATGTGTCGAGGGACGTCGATTTGCACCGGTTTCTCGACTGCAGCAGAATCATTTTACGATTTGAAATTCGTACTATAGTACCGAAGGAATATACCGAGGATACGTCGGATTGTTGTGGCCGACTGTTAAAGAGGATGGAGTGTTACCTATATTGTTTTTATTGATTTTAATAAGGAACCCGTGTTTGTAGTTATCTCTTTAAAAAACTTCAACATTTGTATTTATACGCTCAAAATATTCATATACAAGATACAAAATAGAAAAAACGATTTAAAACTTTTTTATGAGAATGTGTTATTTGATATAATTTTAAAAATAAACATTTTTTTTTTTTTTTGATTCAAACAGACACAATATAATGTGATAATGTATTAAAATCCAAATATTATGTTTGATTTCGAATTTTCGTAATACATTATCAACACAAGAAAATATTTTTTTCGAGATAGATAAAATCACCGTGAGTCCGTCATTGAATTAATAGCTAGCGATTGGGTTATGATTTACAGATAAACCTTACACGCATAAATATAGTATTGGTACATTTCCTTTAGATCAAAGAACTTCGATTTATGCCGAAATAAATGAAAAATGTTTCTGAAAAAAATGTGAAATATTTGCTGAAAAGTCGAAAATGTCGAAACGTGTAAAATGGTGCTGTAAAAAGTTTTTATTATCCTGCAGAATTTTCTGCCTATCAAAACGTATTTATTTTAAACGCAGCTCTGTTATATATGTATCGGCGAACAAAGAATTTTATAAAATCTTAAAAAACCATTCCCTATACATTAACAATACGTTTATCTACTTGGCTTGTTGTGTTACTATTTTTATTATCATCATCATCATCATCATCATCATCATCGCCATCATCAGCATGGAGCCGCGCACCGAGAAACGTTTTAACATAATTCGTTGCGCGCGCGCGTATATATTTTTACCGGAAAGTTTAAAACCGTTTGCTATAGGCACAAATCTGCTGTTGGATTCGGTCCAACATTTTTTTCTTCTTTTCACTCGTGTTTATCCAGTCGGTGAAATGGTCTGAATTTTTCTCCGACGCGCTATCGAACGCGGCCGCAGTGATTAATTTATAATCCGCAAACGCTTTTTTTTGTGTCAATTTGTGAGACGACAGTGCCGTTTTATATAATCTCTTTGCTCGGGAGGCGGTGAGTTGCTTATAAATCTGAAAAAAGATTGGAGTTTCGCCCGTTAAGCAAAATAACTGGGATGTTGGAAAACAAGTACGCGCAGAGCGCATGTTCGGGCGCTTTTGTATATAGGTGTACATTTCACATAGTAAAGATATGAACCTACCGATCGTCCTTAGATAGGAGTCACTTAATCTTATACGAAAGATAGACAAGTTGTTTTTACATTCGATTCAATAACTGATATATATATAAATATGTTGAAGTAATCGAATAGAGCAAGAGGTCGACGTCAGAAGGCTTTGTTCCCTTTTAATTGGATTACGTTGCTTATAAATTAATAATAATAATAATCATAAAATGATCTACTGTGGTTTATACATTTAGGTACAACTTAATTCTCAGCCCGGAGCCTCCATATCAAAGTATTCTAAGTTAGAATGAATCAAGAGTGGGTAACCGAATTTTTTTTTAAAATTTTAACTTTTTATTCTTAACTGTCAAACTGGGACAAAATGCCATACGTGTACATTTTTTTCTATTACTCATAAAACTTTATTTTTTACGGGTTGTTTTGTCGAATAGCGTTTGATCGAAAATATGTGTTTATTTACATAATACATTAATCGTTTTCGTATGTGGAGTGTGTGGAACAGTTAACAGCGTTTACACGCTATTTTCTTCTCAATTCTCGACGCTATTAATTTCCATTCACGAGTTGAAGTACACTACCACCACCACCACCACCACCACCCTAATCACCACTATCACTACCAACGTCAACCACGCATAAGCGAGTGTTGTTTCGTGTTGTCACCGTCCGTAAATGTAGCGTATACAAAACGCGTATAAACTGTCGTCGAAAACGGTCGCCTCACGAGTTTTATGTGAAATGCAGTGTATACCACTGATATATACGTACATTAAGTACACACGCCCGCCGACGACACGTGTACGTGTGTACAAACTTTTCGGAGAATTATTGTCCGGTAAACTTTATGCCGACTGACTCGTAGTGGTGTGTGTGTGTGTGTGTGTGTGTGTGTGTGTGTGTGTGTGTGTGTGTGTGTGTGTGTGTGTGTGTTGTGTATGCGTGCGTTGCGATCTATGGCGGCAAAGGTATTTAAGCGCTGCTGCACCGTTCGGCATGTGTGCAACACGTGCGGCCGTCAGTGAAAAATGCGATTTTCCCGTTGCCTTATATACACATTGCCGCCGCTGCACGTAGTGTGTTTAGTAAGTTTTACGATTTTTTCGTCCGGTTTTATACACGCCCGTGTGTGCTTCATAATATAATGTATGTAGGACATATCAGTCAGTGTAAATACAATACCTAGTGTGATCCGACGCGTGTACAATGTGTTTTATTTAAATTTTTATTATTTTTTATTTGTTTAAAAAAAAAATAACATCCACAAAGAACATAGGTACACACAATGAGTAAATTCGATAAGTCGTAAGACGATTATTGTTGTTTCGGAGTTGTTGATTTGGAAAGACACCCGGCAGCACCTGCACCCTGCGTGTATTACGCATGTACGCCGTGATGACGTCTGCAGTGATGTCGATTCGGGCTTTCGCTGGCGTTCGTAGGCCGTTTGTTATTCGCTTATTCGATCGTATTATGCTTACGTACTAATATGTACCATTGCACATAACTTGCTATGTGGTATTTTTTTTTTTTTTATCCGAACAAACAACGCGCGCGTCAATAACAAAGAATAACATTTTAATAAATAACTATACCAAGCGATCTTGTGCGTCAATCATGTAACAAAAGTACCGCAAATGTATATATGTTACGGGCAATATGTACAATTTGGACATTATATACAATGCCCGGGCATTATAGAAAATGCCCGGGCACTATAGAAAATGCCCGTCGTATATTGGGTAATATAGACAATGATATATTATAATATAATGTTTTATTAGATTTTATTATTTTACTATACAGTAATTTAATTAATTCATAAATAATTAGATACTATTATTATTATATTATTTTTACTATTATTATTATTTATAATATTATATTACTATAATATTATAAATATTAGATACATAGTACTAATTAGATACTTATAAGGTTTTATTATTAGATAATTATTATAATATATTTGTACTATAAATTTATATTACTGTAAATTATTGTTTTTCATTTATTGTCGCATGTACTGCTTCCGTGGCATTTTGATGTGCAAAGCCGATCCGCTGCTTTGCATTTGCACTTCCTTGTTTTGCACTTTTGTGAACACCGTTCGTATCCCTAACCACCCAAAATAGATAATTTCCGTGCGGCTTCTCGGAGTGAAATTTTTGTTTGTGGCACATCCTTAACTTCCAAAAATTTTTCTTTGCAAATTACAAACTGATTTCTGCTGTAAAAAGTTGACAGACGGCCTTCTTTAGTCCCTATTTCGTACATATTATCTTTTTATATATCATTGTCTATATTGCCCAATATTCGACGAGCATTTTCTATAGTGTCCGGGCATTTTCTATAGTGCCCGGGCATTTTCTATAATGCCCGGGCATTGTATATAATGCCCAAATTGTACATATTGCCCGTAACATATACATTATACATATTACATAAATTATATTATGCATAAAAAGGTCTATCATAACCCTGGACCGACGAAACAGCTGTAAACATGTTCGCAGTTTTAAAACAAATCATTTCATCTGACACGTTAAAATATTTCATTGTAGGCATAAATTAAAATCATAACATTAAACGCTCGTATTTACGTTAAATAATTACCATGAAAAACGCCGTTCTCGGGAGAGCGTTTTATCGGGTTTGATGGGACGTAATAACAAATCGGCCTGTTTACTGATAAGTATTTATGACCTATAAAAACGATTTGGTTTTATTCTGCTGTAAATATAAATACTTAATACGCGTCGAGTTGACGTAGCTCGTCGTGAATTCAATAAAATAGTACAGTGAACGAAAAAAAAAAAACCAATGAAAAATAAGCGCACAGCTGCAGGTATACTCGCTTGCACTGTATATACGTATAATTTATAAAAGTTAGTTACGATTTTGAGCTCTTCGAAAAGTGTAGCGATTCGGGCTTCACGTAACGGTACGGTCTGACGAGGTTAAATCCGGCCAATTGACGACGCGCGCTCGTTGTGCGATTTTGACGAGTATGCACACTGTTTTTTAACCACCAAAGTTTTCGCGCGTCCCGTCGCGAGAAACTCTCGTGAGACGCGCGCGTCGAAGGGTTTAGATTCGATTTTCCGGGTGGCACAGGCGGGTTACAGGGGCCGCGAGGGACGCGGAAACAATAGAAGCTATGCGCACTCGTCACGCGACGCAATGTACGCGTACTCGGAAATGTCTTGTATTCGCCCGCGACAAAAGCGTAAAACGACACTCGAGACCGAGCGAGGCACGGCTCTAGTACGGTCGTTCGCCTATATAATAGTGTGCCTCGGAAGCCGCTTTTCCTGTGACGTTACACGGTTTAAAAAAAAAAAAAAATCGAAAAAATTAATTTTACACTTTTTTAAAATAATGTGAAATACGAACGTCACGAGAAACGAATCGTTTTACACGCCGTGTAAAAATATATAATAATTATTACATAACACGTTCGATACGTCGTTTTATCCCGTTCTCGTTTCCTTTCGATTCGGTTTTATCGAACCGGCACATTCGCGTGACCGATGTCGGCTGACTCGACGTGCTCCTGCACGCATCCAGAGTGAATCGCGTCCGGTCGAGCGAGTGACTTATTTCCTCGATTCGATATCGCCCGGCCTGTAGCGACCCGCAAACCGCGATCACTATAGCAAACCGCGGTGCAGGCGCTCTATATTATTGTGTACGACGCGGGACGACGGGCGGAATGAACTAACCGCTTCGGGGCGGTGTAGTGTGACACAGTAGACGCTGGTGGTCTAGTTTCCAAACAGTCGGGAAACAACGGTTAACGGCCTTTGACGGCGCTCTTGATTTATCGGCGGCGATTTAATCGCGAGGCCTTTTAGAGCCGGTCGGCTCGTCGTCGTCTACTGTAGCGATTTTTCTTCAAACGTCGTCGTCGTCGTCGTCATTGTCACGCGTATATTACATCGATAGAACGATAATTATTATTTTTTTTTTATTCGAGAATTACACGTATGAAAGTAAATCGTCGACTCGTGTAAATTATTCGCGACCCGTGTGTTTTTCGCGTCAACGCGATAAACGTCACTGGCGTGCGAACTCTGTGCCGCTGGTTGTGGTGAGGTCAAAACGGGACGGACGGTAGCCAGCGGACGCCTCGACTAAAAGGGTGCTAAATCTTTGCACTCTCTGTGTATAGTATGCCCGGGAGTGTATGTCAGCACGATCTCAAAACATTTTCGAGTGGCCCTGCACAACCCTAAATAATAAAATGACCTTTATTTTTTTGTCGCGTGTTCTCACTTGGACAATCATGATAAATGTCGCTAATATTTGGTCCATATTTGGCCAATGGGTAAAAAAGTTCTATATCCGGCTCTGGGTAAGACACTCTACACCGAGAATAAACCCCAAGAACATATAATGAGGCCTTATAGGGAATATTTTTATGTTGATATTTAATACAATATACTTAATTGTTATTTGGAATACCGAGTTTGACAGTTTTAGATAGGTGTGAAATATATCAAGTTGATAAAACGTTCTCTTTGAAATTAAATTTTTTTTCCTTCTTTATTTAAAATTAAAATTAAACTTTGAATTATTTTTTTGCCTAAAATATTTTCTTATTACAGTTTTATTAAAAATTATTTTCATTGTTAACATTTGACTCCTTTTTTGGTTTCGTTTCTCACGACACGCCTCCAAAGTCATACTTATTAGTATAATCTTGATTTTACGCGAACTACAAAAGAAACAATGATTGTAATTAAACCCGAAGCCCGAAAGCCCGAAGAAAACTCCTCCGAAACCCAAGTCTCTAGGCGAAACCCGTAGCGGCGGCGGCGGCGGCCCTAATCGTGACCGTCATCGTCATTGACGTTATCACCGACGATCGTCACGGTCGTTATAACGACGTCGTTATTATAATTATTTACTCGTCCGTATTTATCCCGTACGACGACGTTTGGACGACGTTATTAATATTATTATTATTATATCACTGTCGTCGGCCGCCGGACGACGACGACGACGACGACGCTCACCGACCGACACGCAGCTAGTACGCGCGCGCACAGCATTTTTAGCCGCTCGGCCGGCGACGTGGCGGGGCGCGTCGCGTTTTCTATTTCCGTACGGCGGCGGCGGCGGCGGCCACGTACGTGCGGCGGGTGTTATACTTGGCACGGCCGAGCGGCGGACGGACGGACGGGTGGGCGGACGGACGCCGCGAGCCGGCACGGAGAGCCGCCGCGGCCGCGTCTTCAGTCGGCGGGCGCGGCGCACGATGCAGGTGCCGGCGGCGGGCGAGAAGAGCAGCACCGGGTCGTCGTCGTACGGCGGCTTCGGTTGCGGCGGCGGCGGCGGCGGCAACGGCGGCGGCGCCGGGTCCGAGAACCCCAAGGAGCGACTGAAGGAGTGCTGCCGCAAGCTGGTGGCGTTCATGTGCACGCAGGTGGGCGTCGGCGGGCTGGTGGTCGGCTACGCGGTGGTGGGCGCGTTCTGCTTCATACAGATCGAGGGCCAGGCGGGCGACACGCAGCTGTCCGCGGTCAAGGGGCTGCGGGACGACTGTTCGGCGAGCGTGTGGAACGCGACCAGCACGTACAACGTGCTCAAGGAGGAGTACTGGCAGGCGCACGTCAACGGCGCGCTGCAGCTGTTCGAGAAGAAGCTCGCGCTCATCGTCAAGAAGGGCTACGACGGCAAGACCACGCAGCAGACGTGGTCCTTCTCCGCCGCGCTCATGTTCTCGCTGTCCATATTCACCATGAACGGCTACGGCAACGTGGTGCCCAAGACCACGCTGGGCAAGGCGGCCACCGTCGTGTACGCTGTGTTCGGCATACCGCTGTACGTGCTCTACTTCCGAAACATGGGAAAGGTACGTGTACCGCGTGTGTCGTAGACGGGGCTCCGAGCTCTGCGTGTAGGCTGCGGTACGGACAACCGCGGACCGTGTAGGTCGCGTTAGGGTGCCGTAATGGTTAGGTTGGTGACCGTCGAACGTCCAGGGGCTTTCTATTATGTCCTTCTAGAACGCGGTTTTCGTCGTTAAAAAATCTTGATGTACTTATCGAAAACATTTTGAAAAATAATGATAATACGTCGTGATGACATTTAATTTCCATTTAAATAGAGGTCGAAGAGTTAGTTACAATATTACTAGTGATACGCTTGATGTTGAAAATTCATTTAAAATAACACTAAATGCACTTAATTTTATTCTTCTTCGTTTAAAATGCATAGGAATCTGGAAAATCCGAATGGACCTTTTTGGTTTTTCGCATCGCGTTAGAAACACCGTGGTTTATAAATCCTGCTTACCCCGACAGGGTGCTTATACGTGTTCGTTTACTTGTCGTCACCACTTACCGATATCACGTGAACAGCAGCGTTTTCCTCACGTTCATATTCGATATTATCACCATCAGTGTTATCACTATCGTGCACACTACTCCATTCGCCAGTCAACATCCGCCAAAAAATTTTGAGACCACAGTGTTTTTCACCGCTTTCACCTCACCACGAGCTCACGGTGGTCGAGACTCGTCCCTGACCGCTCTGTTGGGCCGACAATACCGATATCATTGTGTGCAGGGCGATTTATACCGTACTTTTCACCGTCGTTTTCATAATTTTTGTGAATCTCACTTCGACCGCGTACTGAGTAAATGAACTATACGATTATCGGGTCTTCGTTCCCCATCCCCACGTGATAATATTTAGTGGTACTTCCTCGTTGTTCATAGTCGTAATTTTTTTGTATTCCATGGCGCGTAACCGTTGTTTATCTCACCCGACGATTTTGTCCGTGTAATATCGTAATAGTATTATGTCGGTAGGTACGTCGTTTCCACGTGTTTTACACACGTGGAAATTATATATATATATATGTCATCTTCATTGCGCGTGTTGTGCGTGTCACTCGCACACTACCCGTGCGGAATATTTTATGTGATCGGCGGACAATAATCACGTCGAATCATCTCTGCTTTGTTCGGTTTCCGTCGTGTCGTCTTGGTTTTTATTTCAAGTAGAAATCGATTTTTCCATTTCACGTGTGATTGTGTGTTTACTCGTATGTTGTTCGTATGTGTCGAGAATACAATGGTTAGTACAAGTGCCGTCAACGTATAGGAACAAAAATACTCCCTGTAACGTTTTCGGAATAAAAATGCTTTCTTGGAAAATACAGTAATCAATAATCATTCGAAATGTAACTTGTGTTCTATATGACGCAATTCCACGACTGTGGTAAAATTTGTAACATTCTCAGACGTTTTTAGTTTTCGTTTCATGTTAAATCATCGTGTGTACTTTTTCTATCGGACGATTTTAAAGTAATATACGTATTTATTAGTACGAAATAAATTAATGGAAAATGTCTTTTCTAATATCCCTAAAAAGATTGAAAATATGTTTGCATTAAGGTAACATGCAGGTTATACTCATTTTTTTGCTGTTAAAGCATTACTTGGAGTTAGGGTTTAACATTGTTCCAAACCTTCCTAAAATTGTTTCATTTGATTTTAATGTATTTGTATAATAATTGGTCTAGTATTATGTTTTGACTTTTTTTTTTGAGGCATTTCATTGGACGTTTTTTAAAAAGATAAAAATTTCGATCATTGAGATTTTTATATGGAATAGTTAAAAGTGGCCACTACCGAATGAATTCATTAAGTTATTTGATGTGTGTGAGTGTATATGTAAAGTATATTACAAGTCAAGAATTCAGGCGATTTCAAGTAACACTAAATTGTTAATGTTGTCTATCGAAATTTGGCTAGCGCGACCCTTTTGTGTTATGTCAACATGCGTTCACGAAGCTGTGTTTTATTTTTTATTTTTAATGTGTGAAATGAGTTATTTTGACGATCAAACGTAAAATAACCCTATTACAAACACCAAAGGACTATTACCTACTTAATATACCCACGATTATTCTGTACGTTGTCAGTTTGTTCAATGCGTGTTAATATATAATATATACATTGCACATCGCATAACGAGCGATGGTCAGGTATACGAGCGACGGTTGGTGCGTGCCGTTTGATTTTTCGCTTTTAGCGCACGGGATAAAAATATTTCCAGAGTGTGTTTTCGTGTGTTACGAGTTTTTAATTTATCACCTTCTGGGTTAGGTAACGGCGTATAACACGTACCTATTTTTGTGTTTTACGTCAAAAACGAGGAGATCCAAATTACATAACTATTATCCGGCGGACAGCCGACAGCGGTGTTTATAGAGAGTCATTCACCACAATCCAAAAATGGATGTCGTTGCCAACGCCGCCGTAGCTCATTCTCATAGTTTTAAATATACGCATTAAATATATGTATACGCATAAATAACGGCGTGTGTATTATTTTTATAGCGGAAGGTTTCGAAGCGTCGTAAATTTTCGTTGACGCTTTTATCGCATTCGCTGAAAGTCTTCGAGCACGTGGTAAACTATGAGTTTTCAAAACGATTGATAATAATACTTAATGCAGGTGTACGTACGATGCTTTATGTATCGTTCTGTCAAAAGTTTCGAATTGCTCATATTTTCTTGATACTTGATGAAAAACAATTTCCCTTTCTTGCAATTAGGTAGAAAAACGTCATCAACTTCATAAGTTGATAAACATCATCTGCGCCGCACACAAGACCATTGGGTTGCCAACTCGTTTTTTCCATTTATGGTTCCTTTACTACCATCATGGAACGATTGAACTTCAAATACTTCGTGATCGCTCGCTAAGTGTGTTGGATTTGTGTGCGTATGCGCCGTAGTATTATTTCATAACTATTCTAAGTTTATTCTACGCATTTTTATTATTTTTTCATAAAAAAAAAAAAAAAAAAAAAAATGAAAAACGTACGTGCATCGTTTAAGTTAAACTACCACGAATCCAAAGAAACAAAAAGTCACGCGAATCGATTCGTCTGTAAATAAATAAATGTATGATCAATCAGTCGACTGGTCTATTGATAGCACCGCGTACAGTGTACACGCGCAGTGACGTTTATCGATACGTCCGCAGTTATCGCGTTGACAACGTGTCATGATGACAAACGCGATCACCGACGTATAGATCTGTCTCTTCGACAACGTCGGATGACGGGTTTGTCGACAAATCGTTTCGTGTGCGGCGTCTTTTATGCCCGCTTTGAAGTGTCGGCATCGTCGTTCATCGAAATCAAACGAAATCCCGTGTGTATTGATATTAGTCACATCAGAATCGGCGGTGCACGCGGTTTACTCACGCCGCTGCGCATCCACTTTGTATAATTTAGAATCGTTGTGTCCTCGTCGGGTATCTATTGGTTTTACGATGATGTTTTATTTTTGAAATTCCGAACGAAGCGAAGGATTTATTGGTTTTGTAATTTTTCAATAATATTGATTTTTAATTTTTTTTTTTTGGAGACATTTTTTGCGTTTTAAGATTCAGACAGTGCACTATGTCTAAAAGTTTCGTCCAGTGAATCTCCGTATCATAAAACGGTCGTATACGGTACTTTGATGTGCGATTGTACTTTATTTATAATAGTTTTTCCGAGCGAAAAGAAAAACTGAGTGAAAACCGTATAATTTTCCATAAACGGGACTCAAACTAAATCGATTTTAGTTGTTTAGTCATAACTTCAGAAGTTATGTTGTCAGGAACTTGAAATTATTACGAAATATTAACAAAACTATTTTACAGCCCGTTTTCCATTACCGTCGACGCATTTTGAAAATTTGTCACGTTCTACTCGAAAAAACTTCCCGCCAAAACGCAATAACGGTTAAAACTTACGTATGGTGTTATCCATCTAATTTAGCCCAAATCTATTTAGGCTCTGTAGGTAACACGTTGCCGACGTTGTTTTAGCGGTAAGTTTTCACACACATCATATGACGTTCACGAGTCTATACGTATATCATAATACATTTTTGTTGTTGTTATTATTTGTTCGTTTGCTATTTTCGTGAACCGTTCTAGGTGCTGGCCCAGAGCTTCCGATGGCTGTACACGTGGGTGTACCAGTGCAGCATGGAGGACAAGGCCGGCGGCGGGGACCTGTACAACCCTCAGATGCCGCAAAAGTCCCGGGTGATCGTGCCGTCCACGGCCTGCCTGTGGGTGCTGGTGGCCTACGTGGCCACCGGCACCGTGACGTTCGTCACGCTGGAGAACTGGACGTACATGGACAGCACGTTCTTCTGCGTGACCAGCCTGTGCAAGATCGGCATCGAGAACTTCGTGCCGATGGGCAGCGCGAAGGGCTCCAACGACAGCCCCATGAAGCTGGTCATCAAGTTCGTGTACCTGCTGCTGGGCATGGGCATCATAGCCATGTGCTTCGACCTGATGCGCGAGGACGTGCAGGTGCGCGTGCGGAACCTGAAAATGGACATCGGACTGTGTTTCGAGGACATACGGCTGCGGGCCGTGGCCGTGTACAGACGCCGCAACTCTTTCGATTGACGCGCGCGTATTGTCGACGTGTTTTTTTTTCTACGACCGATCGATCGTTTATAAAACGATCGTCGTTTGTTTGGAACCCGAACGCACACTGTATCATATTATTTTATCATATTATATTATATTATATTACATTATATACGACGTTTATTATTATAATTATTATTTTATTTATTCGACTGTTTTCAATAGACAAAGCTTATAATTTTGTTTTTCACGCGCGTGTCTCCGTGCACAGTCGATCGTAGTCGATATTCTTTTGTATTTTTACCGTCTGCACCACCGTGTGTAAACACGCCCCAGTGCTACGCCCCGGGCCAGCGTTTAACGGGACAGCGGGTTAGGGGGTTAACTGCCCCCCCCCATTCGCTTTCACAGTGTGGAAAATATATTATAAACGGCTGTTATTTTTGATTTTCGACGGACAGGATCGACTGAACGGATTAGTACTCCTGAGTCATTACCAAAATATTCCAATCACGCCAGATGAAATATTAGTCGGAACGGCCGAAAAACCGAGAAAAATAGATATCCTGTTATAATAACATTGAACCGTTATTATGAATATTAAAAATTAAATTTTATAAATATTGTGTTATGTTATTCATAATTTTTTTTTAACCTACTAAATGTAATCTCGACCCATTTACCGCAAAGGACTTCTGTCTACGCCGGTCGGCCGTCTCGTCCGCTTTTACGACACGACTTGACGATTACTGTTGCTGCACACCGTCATTTTACTCACATGCGCACGTGTCGTGCGCGTGCAACGATACGTCTCGGACGCGATTCCGGACGTGCTGGCGGCCGCTTAGTGTTTAGGCTTTTCGCCTATAGGCACTGCCCCGATTTTGCTCTTCGTCCCTCATCAAACTCGCATAATCGACTCATGAAATGCTCACAAACACAACATCTGTTTTATCATAATCTACAAAAAAAAACATTAATTATAAGAAAACGTTCAATAATTATACTTAATATACATATTTTTCACTCTACAAAATAATCGTATTTAAAGTTTTGAATTTTCCCTGTTCTACTTCCTTCCTCGACAAACGCATCAATTTCTATCAATAATCCCGGGACAATACGAATCCGCTTCAATGTTCCGTATTGCCGAACAATTAGGGTTTTCAATACCCATTTTTAATAGTAGGGAATTACAAAAAAAAACAAAGCAAAAACGGGCACTTGTTATTAGGAAGACCCGTAGTAAAGTCTTACGCATTTCGGTCGCGAAGCCACGGAAATAACGTGGTAAGACTGTAATTAGAAATAATTATACAATAGTGCTGCGGTTGCGCACCGTCGTCGACGATGTTCGTTTCCCGTGGACAAAACGTTATTGTCGCGCGGATAACGGTCTGAAATCCGAATCGGGTGTATTGAAAAACACTGAAAAGGTTATCGAAAGATCAGTGATCACGCATGAAAATCGACGCGTTCCCCAGCCACCCGCGAGTAAATTAATATCAGACTTGAAATTTGCCACGCGCAAAAGACCGCAGGCTACGGGCCCTCCGTGTACGTGCAGAGGCCTGAATACACACCCCTGGCCGCCGCGTCCATGGGGGCCACCACTACCGTGTTTAATATTGTCGATTTTGATTTTAGGGTGTCGACGATGAGCAACGTCGTTCAGTACGTACTGGTGCGCGGAGACCTGACCAGAACCCTGAAATGGCCGTCCGGCGCCGTCATCGCTCAGGCGTGTCACGCGTGTGTCGCCGCCGTGCACACTTATTACTCGGATCCGGACACGCGGGCGTATCTCGAGGACCTCGGGAACATGCACAAGGTCGTCCTGGAAGTAAGTCTATCGCGGTAGTAAATCGGCGAAAAACTGTATGTTGTACGCGTGACGGGCGAGGTTTGCGACGCGAGTCACGACGTCGTTTGCGGTCGTCCGACAATTCTGAAAAATAAAAAAATTAAAGCGTTCATTGATTACCGGAAAGGGTCGCCGAGAGCGTTTAGGACCGCGGGGAGTGTGGCTGGTGTCGAGACGGATCTCCGTGCAGGAAACGATTAGTCGGCGGCCCATACGACGCTCGTTGCAGTGCGATCGAGTCATGCTATCTCGATCTTCCTCGTCCGCAGCGGCGGGCCGTCGTGCGGTGGCGGTGTGCTCGCGCGCGCGTGGATCGAAACCGTCGATCGCGCGACCCGCACGACGTCGTCACGAGCAGTGCCGGCGCTAGGAATTGCGGGGCCCTGGACATAGATAATAGCCTTTAGGTTCTCAGAGAGGGGTGAAATTGTAGCTTTTTTTTAAATCAGGATTTTAAAAAAAATACTGTTTTTCGTCGATTTTAAACACTTTAATAATATTTGGTTATTCTTATTCTTTTTTTTAACACAAAATTATTTACAAATAATAAAATAATAACTAATTAGGTACATACAACAACAATATATACATTTTTAATTGAAGTAAGAACATATTAATTTTATATTAAAATATTTTTTTTCTCGATTTACTCTCAGCAAAGGCATTGACCTACTTGACGGGTATCGTCAAAATATTACGCTTTCGTTGTATCGATAACGATTTACTTTGTAGTTTGTACTATGGCTGAATTTAGATATTATTTTCCAAATAACTGGTGATAGGCATAATATAGATTTATAATTGGTTGATATAAAATGTCAATGTGTCTCACGGTATTCGTATTAAGATGATAATTAAAAATCACGGGGCCCTTTAACAAGCGCGGGGTCCTTTAACAAGCGCGGGGCCCTGGAAAAATGTCCCATTTGTCCTCCTCTAGCGCCGGCACTGGTCACGAGAAACGTCGTCGTCCTGCTCGGCGAGCGCTTTTTGAACGTCGTAATAAAACGCACGCCGTCGACCCGTCAGCAAAGCGACGACGCCCCCCGAACGGTTAAATTACAATAACTTGTAATGCGGTTTTAATGAACGTCACTTACGACTCCGCGTGACACGACGGTCCGAACGCGACGATTGCGTTGCTCGCGCGTAGTGTGTATCGATCATGTCGTCCCGGTCGTGTCGTCGCGCGTTCGTTTGTCTCTGGCACCGTGCTCTCGTGTGACACGTGGTCGGCGTACGCGAGGCCAGTATTTAGAGCTAGGACACCGAGCCGGGCATTCCCACGGTCCGTCAAGGTCCTACCGTCCTGAGAAAATAGAACGCGATCCAAGCCCGGCTCGACGCCCTAGATCACTGGCGTTCTTCATCGGTGTGACGAGCGCCGGTTCGGGGGAGGGTCAAAACGTGACAGCAGTTGATTCGTTTCGATTAAATGCAATCGTGCATATGCACCAAAATATAATAACAGCACGTCGGAAAAATATCGACCTACTCGAACCGCGTGTTAAGCATTTTTAATGTAAAATCAACATTAACCGAAAGTAACACGTAGACCTAAGTATAAATGCCACAGGCGGTATTAAATAGTAAAACACTGGCTTTTTTCCATCGTACAACTCTCTGTTCCTTATATTATACGATCGGTCTTGGTCATGATATTTAGGTATCGGAATTGTCGAAATAGTTATTCGATAAAAGTTAATGGTAACTTGCTATAAAATGTTTCTGTTGTTCTTTTTTACCCGCGATTCCATCTATATCGTTATATCCATTAGTAGATCTTAACACTGGCTTACTAACTTGGGAACGATGCTAGGTCTTTTTACGCGAAACTAAAATTACTAATTTTCTAGCTCAGTAGCATCACCTTGCTATCCTAGCTTGAAAAACTAACCTCGTGTATACCGGGCAATAGCATAGAAACAACTGCGCCTAAATTTCAGGAGGTTCTAAAATAATAAATAATATTGACCCAAATAGGCCCCAGCCATCTCTCGTTAGGTTACCCTTATCCCGAGCCCTTTGAAAACAATTTCGCAAGAGGAAAAAAATAATTTAATAATAACGACAAATATAAACACGTCCTATGTAGGTACGTACTAATACTAAGTATTATTTCAATATAATTTTTCTTGTTTTTAAACTATACCTTTTAATCTAAAACTGGCTCTATTTTTGAATTATTATGTTGTGTTTTTCAATACTTTTAAAAGATTAAACAGTAAATCTTTGTCATAGACTCATGGCACATACTTGCCCTCAACCAATATTTTATTATTCGTGTAATTGAAAAACTGCGTTCGTACATTGCTGGAACTTATTATAATTATTATAGACATTTGAACGTCAATTTATATTTTCTAGCCAACAGCCATTGGATATTAACAATATTTACCATTGTATTATTACCATCATTATCAAAATATTCAACTATTCTACAAATCGAACATAAAATATTTAATTAAATAAGTACTGAAATAATGAATTTGACCAATGTCATCAATCGAAAAATTAGGTATTAAAATTTAACTATTGGGTAAAAATGTGGGTATTATAATTTAAATATTTGGGGGTACTAATTATGAGTTGGGGGTGCTAAAGTCTCCTTTGAACTTCCCCAGTTGCGCCAATGGGCCGATTCGAATTCGACGTTGAAACTCGACGATGACGACGATATCGCTGTTCTCACGGTTCTCGAGACGCCGCCGAAGAACGAGTATTCGATTCTTGGCGAACGAATGCCGCCGAGCCCACCGTAAACAGCTCCTCGCAGGCGTGGCCTGAGTTTTAAGTCGGCGATCGTTTTTACCGGACCGTTCTTTCGTACGGATGGCCCTGAGGACCGTTCGATTCAAATTTCTATGTAATAAATTCGATAAAAATATTATAATAACACCATTACATTTTTAATAAAACCATTATGATAATACTATGTAACATCAATCTTATATCTCATTTGTTTAATCGTGCAAATAAAGTAAAAAATTTACACGTATCCTGTTTTTATATTCGAGTATCATTAAAAGTAGCTAAAATTATTAACTGTACAATCTACAAAGTAAGTGGTTCTAGACCCTAGTCTCCCTGGACGAGCTCTAGTCTGCCTTGAAGAACGATAGTATCCAGTAGGTGTCGCTATCAGTAGCAAGCGTCCACCCTGCTGCCACTGTGCAGCGTACGTCTATGCTTCACTTTAGAAAATAATATCAAAAAATATGCTTTAATTTATCGAATTAATCAAATTAAAACGATTTTTTTTATTTTTTTTTTTTTAATATCAATTCATTTTCAAAATTAAATGCACATAAATTCCATAAAACGTGGATGAACAACGAAATCAAATGATGTTAGTTGAATAATTAACTAATTATATACCAACCACTACCACACCACTAAATTAGAAAATTTTAAATCATAAAATTGTAAATCATAAATCTTAATTATTATTGTAACATTAAACTATAACAAGTAAATGACGGTGTTAAAATGATATCGTATATGTTTATGAAATGATTGGATTTTTTTCTTCAATTTTCAACATTCAATGTCGCAGTCACTTATTCTCATATACTTTTGCCTGTCACGTCACTATTCGTTTCGTGATCGCGTAGACCTAGTGCTCGTCTATGGGTTTTCATTGATTTCTCGCAAACGGGGTCGCAACAGCTGCAAATTGCTGGCGTTTTATTATTTGTCTTTGGATTAGTGTGAGATGGTTTACGATATTAGTGTTTAAAAACAAGCTGCGAACAGTCTTGCGCATCTGAGTTCTGGAATTCGTTTCTTACGAACAGATAAATTGTGTGTAGTAATCGTGATGTTATCGTTGCCGAGTACTGCGGTCTTACGAAGACAGCTATGTAAAAACGTACTCGTTCGATAATTACTTTTTATCGTAGTATCACTAATTTACGATACCGTTGATTCTGTTTAATAGTTTTTGAATTAAACACTGCAGTATGACCGTCGTCGTTTGTCTTACATTCGTTGCCAGTTCTTTTTGAAATTATCTTTTGTGTTACACTTTATCCTACTATATGCAGTATATAATTTAAATGAAATCGATTGCGTAAGCATTCTCTGTTTATATAAATCACTGATCACGCCATGACTCATTCATATACTGTTTTATTTAATATAATATATAAATAATTGTGTCGTGAGTCAGTTTGTGATTGTTTTTTATTGGAACTAATTATTTCCAAGACGAGACTTTTTGATTTTTGTTTTGACTATGTTCTACCCATAAAAAATGTTTTATTAAATGTTGTATTCTAACTTTGATCAATTTACCATCCTCTACAGATTGAATGTATTCTTCAGATGCAGAGATGATGTTTTTGTTGTGTTTACGATACGTCAACCATTCGTTTTGTTTATAATATATTTACTTACTGGATTGAATTTATACTTTTTCGATTTTCTGTTTTTTTTTTCAAAATTTAAATTATTTCAAAGTATACACTACAATTATTAGATTACGTTGAGCCTTTTCCGGCTAATACGCCATCTTTCGATTTATTTTTTTGTTGTTTTGTATCTGCACCATAGCCAATAGCGATAAAAGTAGATTCACTTTTATCCTTGGTGTTCTCGTTCAGTATATAGAAATATATATTTATTTTTTGTTCCCTTGTTCTTAAGACTTCTCAGATATCATATTGTTTTTTCAGCCGTAGGCCATACACGGGTTTTCTTATGTTCTGTGTACTTAATCTTAAATTAAATTTTCCTTTGTTCTGCCCCCTCGAGGAAAATACCTATGATCACTTCTGTATTGATTTTGTGTTTCCAAGTGTTTCTGAGTAGAGTTCTTGTTTCAATTGTGTTTTCCTTTGTGCGGTGAAGATTATAATACGAATCCTGTTATAATTATTACATACCACTTTATGTACCGTCGATGTGTTACACACGCACGTGAACACACACACACACACACACACACACACACACACACACACACACACACACACACACACACACACAATACATATAGAAACCTCTGTATACGTGTAATATTATTTTACGTCTGCATGTAATCGATATTATTCGACCATTTTCTTCGTTCGGGTTCGATATATCTCGACTTGTCACCGGCTTCGCGGTTGTGTGAATAGGGCTAGGGGGAGGGGTGTGATTTCTCCGGGTCATCTCGTACTATTATTGTTCAATATATAATTACATATTAATACAAATGATAATTAATTATAGCTTAAAAAAAAAAAAAAAAAAAAATGGACATATTTATTTAACCCTATGTAAGGATCTGAAGTCTAAGTGACTTTACTTCATACTTGAGATGCCATGATAAAATTAGTACCTTTATTTTAATTTAGATTTATTGATATTGGTTATGTTCACGAAGTATTGAAGTATATATTAAATAATGAATTTCGTTCATTATCAACTCGCAATAATTATAGAAAAATATCCCAAAATTATTCGTAAACAGGACAAATATGAGCAAATTTATATTTGTATGAAATCATTCTTGTGGAGTTATATTAAAATAATCAAACATTAGCAGATTTATTGGCAAAGACTAAGCGTAACATTTTGCTTTCACAACCTTCCCACGAAGAGGGGAAAGGTGGGCTTTCAAATGTTTACCTCCGGATGCTGAATAAGTCAACGCGGCTCTGGTCAGTCGGACGAGTCTCAGTCGGACTAAACCGGCTCATTGGGCTCCGGCAGACCCGAATCGGACTCACGGGGGACGGGGCGCTACTCATCCGATATGATGATATGAATTTCCTGTATAATAATAAATAACAAATAATAAATAATAATGATAATAATAGTGATAATTACGGCCGTGATATTGTAACGACAATGAACAATAATCGTACGTCGCACGTTGTTTCAGGTACCGGACGAGAGCGCTCTGTTGAAAACGGCCGAGGCTTTGAGCGCGGGCGGCGTGCAACACGTCGTGTGGAAGGAACAGCCCGAGGACGTGGCCACGTGCGTGGCGCTCAAACCTTGCGCCAAGGGCGCGGTGAGCAAGTACGTGAGGAAGTACAAGCTGTACGGCGCGTGATCGGCGAGTGGCCGTCTGTGCGCGGACGACTTTTCGTTCTACAAACGTACGTCGACGCGTGCGCGTGTATACGTGTTTTTATACCGCGGTATGTCGTATGATTAAAAAAAAAAAAAACAAAAAAAAACACGCACACGGTTATGGCCCGTCGTCGTCGTGTCATCGTCGTCGTCATCGTCGTGCCGCAGCGGTCTCGTGGGGATCAACGGCCACCACCAATTGACATCAATCATTTAATTGGTCGCCGCCGACGCCGCCGTGGAATTCAATAATAATAATAATGATAATAAACGACAATGGTCACCTTAAATACACGTGTATATTATACAATCGTTTTGATTATAATGGTCGTAGTATTTATTTTCCAATCTAAACGACGTGTTTCTGTAACGCGTCGTGCGAGCGTGTATATATACGTATATGTGTGTGTGTGTGTGTGTGTGTGTGTGTGTGTGTGTGTGTGTGTGTGTTGTACTATATGGTTCCACGTTGAAATTTAAATCGGGAACCACCGACGATGTCCACCGCGAAACGTACCGTGTGAGTTTTTTTCGTCGTCGCCGCGCAGTCGGTGCTATACGTCTAAATCTCCATCGGCCTGTTGTGTATAATTTATGACATTGCTGTGGGATTACAGAGGAAATAATGAAGGTCTCGGCGTGAGCATCCGGTTAAATTGTATTTTTAATAGGCTCATTCAGAACTACAGTCTTTATGAAAATAATACGAAGCGATTAAACAGTGTACCGATGTATATATATATGTATAAATGCGTATTCGGGTATTAATGTGTTAAATATACACGTTTATTATAACGTTTTGAGGACGGTGGAAATTTCAGACGATAAAATAGTGAAACTCTACTGTCCGGGAAAAGCGATTTAACAGCGTTCTACATTGAGCACGACACGTATATTCATACATACACACACACATATATATTTATTTATTTATAAATTACACGGCACGCCGAGGGTTATGTCAAATTACTCGCCGGCTTATGGGGAATATAGTTTATGAGTTTGAAAGTACGACGGCAGCAGTTGGCGCGGCGATATCGTGCGCCGTTTCTGATACGTAATAAAAACCGTACGAGCGAATCCGTCGGCGGCCCGCTCGGGTCTCGCGTCACCGGCACCGCGTCGCTCCTCTGCAGTTTTTGCACGGCTGGTGTTGAAATTCGCCCCGCGTCGCGCCCGTTCCCGCGGCGATCTTCGATTTTGAAAACGTATTGCACTCGTTCGCGGACCTCTTCTCTTCGTACCCGCTCCGACCGACAGTCGTAAAAACAACAACCATGATCAATACTATTATCGTACTCTCTACAGCTCCGATCCGAGCTATCGTCGTATCGCGGTATTGACTCTGTCACGTACGAGGTCTAATGTTTTCACTCCTCTGCCGATACTTCGTGACGTAATATCGCTATGTAAAATGTCCAAAATGTCCAAAATCAATGCACTTTCACGAAGTGAAATGGTTCGGTAAACTAATTTTTTGTAGGTATATCATTATACGATTATACTGTTTCACACGTCTGTTCGAACTTAAAACATATGTTTAATATGCTAAAATACTAAAATTAAATATTACTTGAAATAATTAAATAAATCTATAATTATAAAACGTTTAAACTTTTAAGTAGATAATTATGACATTTAAAGTTGGTATGCATTTCAAATTTACTGTTTAAATGGTAATCAACTAATTTTAGTTTATTAGCTAGACTTTGAATAGTCGAATAAAAAGAACGCAAAGCTCATATAATTATTTGATTGTACTCATTAAATAAAATGTATCTTATGAATTGTTGTACGCAGTAATGAATGACGTTCAATGAAAAACGCTCAAAAAAATCTCTTCTATAAAAATTCAAATTCTTTTAAATAATATTACCTACAATCGTGTCTTGTGTTGAAATCAGTGATACGATATTGGCCATCAAAATTCTATCCGATATTTAGTTCTGCATTCAGTTAGTTAATCGAAAAATAACCAGAGCTACCTAATGTGTGTTTGACAACTTAATCCATAATGATCTACAAATACAAACTACAGTTGATGAACTGACAACGCGTCACGGCAATAATAATTATTCTACGCCAAACTTCGCAATAATCAATAACTAATGTGTCCTAGTTGTCTAGTGGCGTATTAACTAAACTCTCGTAGATTACTCGGAACAAAACAGTACAAAAATGCTTTAAATCAAGAAAAAAGTGCACTATAAGAACTCGATAAATCCCATCACCCTATTACGTCTCTTGGTGTAGAAGTATAATTTCATCAACAATACCCCGTCGTTATTGCATCTTTCGGGGGCTAAAAAAAAAATTCAAACAGTTACTTTGTTGTTACTGCATTTCTCGTTTACGAACTTCTTTCTAATCGTTCATACCGCATCGTCTCTTTCAATTCTTCTTTATGCTCATTGCGCGCCAAGACGGGCGAGGTCATCTGTGAACTCCTATAAACTCTCTTCGATTGTTCATCCCTACAGTCGCCGTTGTAGAAACTTACTTTTTTTCTCGGTTATTCGCTCTCGATTACTCTTTTCTTAATATACAATTATTACTCGACTATCATTGTTCCCTCGAAATCATTTGTATTTTAATTTCGTTTAGTAAGAATCTCATTTCAAACTAGCATCATAAACTTTAATTTAGTTTTCGAAAAAGTTATTGCTTTTTAATTTCCTTTCTCTTTCCGTACAATGTATTTATATGACTTCTTTTAATCATGGTTTTACAATGTCTTTATTATACAATTATCGAGTAAAATAATTGATTTCATATGATGTGATACTACTGGGTGGATTCCTCCTTGTTCACATTGTTAAAATTGGTGTGTAATATATATTTTTTACATTATATTTACTTGTTATATAAAAATACTACGAGCATACATTAAAAAAAAAAATATATATATATATATATAATATACATATATATTTATAAATTGTTTGTAAATTATTGTATTGATGAAAATATTTTAAAATCAGTGGTGTGCTCGTTTGTAAAAATAAAAATTCATATATGTACCTAAGGAATTTCCATAGTTAAATTCTTGTAATATTCAAATGGCATAAGCATGTAAATACGTGCGAAAATCAATAATATATATATATATATATTTTTAAACGAACTGTATACATTTTTATGATTAACTCAAAGAGATTTTTATTGTATCATCTTTTTTTTTTATAAAATATAAATGTGTGGTAGTGAAATGAAAGCCAGAGACAACCGTCAGCGGGTTCATGAATAATTAATACAAATTAAAATAACACCATAGGAAAAAAATTTGTTTATTGAAAGTATTAGTTTTTGTTTTATTTCTTTTTAAAAATAATCTAGAAAAGTGCTTTGAAATGATGAAACAAGCACCGTTTACGGTGCGTCACTGTGACATAAAGACAATTTTACATTGAAATTACATTAAAACATATCAGATTTTCGAGAACTTCTGACACACCTTTAGTAAATGACTGTGAACATGATTGTTGAGTAAGACATAATTTATCATTAGTGTAAAAAACTGAAGTTGATGTAAAATGTATTTTTATTTTACTTTTCAATTTATTTTATTATTATTATTTTTTTTTTAGTACCTATAAAATAATGAATGTTATGGAAAGTAATTACTTTCAAAAAAATAATTTCGTTTTTTTGTTGTGTTTTTAATTTATATCAATGACATATTGAATCAGTTTTATAATTAATAATAGAGTTTTATATATGAATGTTTCGATGTTTATACTTTGTTTTGGTTAATAGGGTAATAGGGATAATAGGGTGATAAAGTTGGGCATCCGTGAATTAGGTCACAATTGAGTTTTTTTTTAAATAAGGTGTACAGTTACTGGGTTGCTAAAATTTTGCATTTAGTGAAGCTATACCCAATAACTGGGTCACTACTTAACTGTCTTAGATTTCGGGTGAAACTAAAGAGCTCAAAAGTAATAATGCTAGAAATTTAAAATTTTTAATTTTTATCAAAAATGTATTGGCCTTATCCTTTTTTTCGTGTTCTTATTTGATATCTAATGATAGACCATGGCTTTCGTCGTTGTAATTAGTGTACATTTCAGGAAATAAAAATACTTTAATATTTGACATTTTGTAGTATAAGTACTTTAAAACCTAAAGTTTATTAAGTAGGTGTGTTATACATTTGTGGTTCAATTGCTGGTATCCTTTCAACATTTCCTAGTTTTGATATGGCCCAATATCCAGGTAATAAAATATACAAATTTTTTTCACACAAAGCAGGTTAATAAAATGTGGCCCAATTGCCGATCACCAATGAAGATGTCATAAACCCGACAGCCTACACTAAAATTACTCAACACAGTCTAAGTACTCCAAGTACCATAAAGGGTACCATCTTTATTCAAGTATAAATCTTTATTTAAAAATAATATACACGTTTATTTTAAACATTTCAGTGTGTATAAAAATATTTATTTGTTGACATTTTTGCCCCCAAAAAAACATTTGTTTTTAGTACGGAAGTTATTAATCATTACTCGTCGTATTTTCATATCGTTATTCGTTTTATTACAAATATTTTGCTAATTCAATGAAATATTCAAATATTTACTAACGCTGGTGTGTATAATTAACGTGGTGGTATCAATATTAAGACTTTCAAACACGAGTACTTAAAATAAAGTGGTTTTCTCGTTCCAATCGGAGTCGTGTGCACTAATAGTCAGCTGTGGCGATGTAATGAATTAATAACGTTCGTGGTGATGTTAACGAGTTTGAACAAATCACGTTGATCAATTGTTTATGCGACAAATTGAAATACGATCGTTTTGTGTTAATGGAGACGCAGAAAAAAAAAATATACGTATGAAATTTACGACAATTATTTGTATTATTTACGAACGTTCGTATTCAGTCGATTGAAAAAAAAGTAAATTAAATAGATCCCGTGGTCGGACACAATGTTATCGAACGTATTGTTCGGCGTAGCGTGATATAATAACGTGAAGAATTGAGCCGTTCGAGAGACTAAGGGAGACGCAATACACATAAACACACACACACACATGTGTAGATAAATGTTTAATATACTGCTTGACTTTCCCATGTCAAACCTCCAAAATCATGGACCATCAATCCCTCTCGGGGAAACGAGCGGTTGTGCCGGATGTATTAATACCGTTTTGTACAATTCATTTCATCGTGGCCAACGTGCGTACGATATGTAAACGTGTATATATATATACAATATATAGCACGGTAGAAGTATCCATCCATGCTTGTATTTTTCTTATGAAAGGTAAATAGATTCTCAGGCACGATTGTGTTGTCCCTCGTAACGACGCGCCGTATAATAGTATACGACAACTACAAATAGCCTGCATAGAAAACCATTAACGACAAAGTGTGTGTACCGTAAGTAAAACTTAACTCGCCCTTTACGTCCTCCGAGCGTACGTACATGCATGTAGGTATATGATGTACAACACAATTCGTGTGTATTATGCGAACGCTGCGTTGTTATCCGCCCCCCTCCCCATCTCGGTATCGGCGGACACATCATAACTTTACACAATAATATTATTTGAAAACTAATTTCCTGAGAGGTTGTTTTTGTCTGTTTGTTTGTTGTTTTGTTTTGTTTTTTTCATTTTCAATTCCGAACGACAACGACGTAGTAGCATTCATTAAATATACTTATTTATAATAATTTTATATTTAATCAATGGTATAAAAAACATTTATAGTAGTTATGTAGATCGCGTATTCGTGTTCATTAATCGATTAACACGCCGCGGCACTTCGAGCCATAACTTGTATCTCGTTATTCCGAGTAATCGCGTGTCACCACTGCTGATCGCGCGCCCCCCTCGCTCTCATGCATGTGCGCCGTGCCGCAGTGTCCTGTAAAATCGATAATATCTCGACGGTACGATGATAATATTATTATTAGCCGTTGCGAATTTGCGATGACATAACTACGTGTTCTGCGTGGACCACATTGCATGGACACGTGAAGAAACGCTCTCGAAATACGTTTCGTTGGATATCGGTCGGCAACACAGACGCGGTAACATATAATATGATAAATATCGTGTTCAAATTAAAAACCTGCGTTGGCTGTCAATGTTTTTAAATTTTTACCGATGTTTACGCTTGATTGAATGTTCTGTTCAAGTTGAGAAAACAAAATATGTAACGCGTTTAATCTAACGCGTGTAATACGTTTTCACAAACAATTTGCAATTTTGTTTTACTGTTGTTATTTATATCTGCAGTGATTTCAACATAAATAAATAATTATAATAATAACAATGATAAAAATAAAAAATGGAATTATTACTACTGATACATGAGCGTTCGTGAAATGGTACCTATTTTTCGTTTGAAATTACAGTTTACTTGATATTGAATACGGACTTATGTCAATACTTATTAAAAGTACTTCATATGTTTGATTAGGGACGCGTAATAAAATATATTATGGGAACTATGTACATACTATTTCTGTATGAGATATTATATTTTCAGGGAAGATTTCTCTTTCTGGGTTCTGGTAAATTTATTCCTAAGTGGACTACTCTGAGTTGCCAGTATATATCGTTTACTCAGAGTTACTTTAAGTTCAAACCTGGGTTTGAATTTATCATTTAAACTTAAGTGCGATACTTTGCAAATTATATAAAGTTATTATGAGTCCAAAAAATTACTGATCTCTTTTAATTACCAAGAAAATTGTAACATCTACATTTTTTGAATATCAAATAGGTTAGGATGTAAAATAGAATCATCTCTCAATGTATTCTTTTTAAATTCTGATAAGTCAAAAGAATATTAAATCGATTTAGAGTTGTGAATTTTTCTCATTTGTTATTTTTTTTTTAAAGTTGTTTGTTTTAAAATAATATTATCCAAATGATTGCCTTTTCAATTGACGCACATTTGGAGCCGTTCTAGAAAATAATCCGTAATGGACTACAATATTTCAAAACATCATTAGCACGTAATTCAACTGATCAGATAAAAGTGGTTTGTTTCACTGGGTTAGGTCATTAATACGATTTTTAGTCGTCACAATGGCGTGGTCAGGTGAACGACGTGGTTTTGTTATCGAGGCGTTTTTCAAAAACGCCGAATGTGTGACAAAACATTACATGGCCTCCTCGCCTCCCTGATTTGAGTCCATGTGACTATTTCTTAAGGGGATACCTCAAAGCAGAAGTTTTCAAACATCGACCTGGAACCATCGAAGAACTAAAAGAGGCCATCCGTCAAAAAATCTCCGCGATTCCACTCGATATGCTGGCGAGAGTGATGGAAAACTTTCGAGAACGGCTCCATATGTGCGTTGCTCGTCAAGGCAATCATTTAGACGACTTTTTTTTTTTTTTTTTTTATAAGACACTAGTATAAATAAGTATGTTAATGTAGGTACTCAACGTTTTTTCATTTATCAAACATATTATTGATTGTTTTTTTTATAAATTATTGTTACTCTTAAAAGAAAATTTTTTTTTTATTGTACGCAGACAAAATCATCGAATCTAATCGTTACTACACTCTGCCGTTGATCGTCATTTTATGAATAAATAATTCACCATACTTCAACTATTATTAAAACCGTGTAACCTATATTCCAAAATCGTCTAAAATACTTGAACATCAATGAAATGTGTGAGTGTTGTTTTCCATAACTTACAACATTAAATTATGAGTTATGGCCATTCGCGAATCGTAGCCATAAGCAGCATATGTTTGATAGCACGTTTGGCACAAACTACGAAAAATCTATATATAAATCGTATACTTACGATCGGTTGTAGACACGGTTCCTAACCACGGTTTTCGGGACTCTATAAACATACCACGGAAAAACGAATCCGGCTGCTTTGCGGTGATTTTATTCGTTCTGCGTCGAGTTGCCTCACAATGGTTTTATTTTTAGCGTTTTTTTTCATCTGATGCTTGTACACTCCGTGGACCTGAAAACAAAGAACACCGAATAATAGATTATTTTTCTCGCAATCAAATACGGGTCTTATGAATCTTTTATTTCACGGACCTCTGTCGTTTTCAATTTTCAGCGTAATATTTCGATCAAAAGTTCGTCCGGAATATGTCTATTATTTTATCATAATTTTACGGAGAAGAGGTAGATGACAGTTCAAGAGGAAGAAGACAAGGTGCAAGAGTGTTAAAACGAAGAGTTCATTATTTTCGGTTAGAAAAAACTACTTGGTAATATATTTAATTTTTCCCGTTAAAAAGACTGTACACCCGAAAAGATTAAAATGATATTGTTACTTCTTTTATGAAATCGAATTTTTTCATTTGACTAATACTTTCTTACAACAATACTTTCTATGAATCCTTCTATGATGTGTCAATATTTGGTCGGATACGAATGCTCTGAGACTTATTTTACCTTTAAAATTTTTCATTTTAATACGTAAGTAAATTTGTATTTCATTAGTTGTAACTTTATGCTAGTGTAGGATATACAAATGTTTACATCGTTGCATTTGTGTTGGTGTGTTTGTTTAATATCAGTTGATTTTACAACTATTTGTTTGCTTTTGAAACTCAAATCAAACGTGGGTGACCTTAAACAATTTCAACATTATTGATTTTACACACGCTTAGTTTGTTGGTTTTCAAGTCAAAACTTAATTAATTTTTCTACGGATAAATGGACAAAGTCTACTTGGTTGTATGAAAAAGTCCATACGATGCGTACAGGTGTCTTTTGAATACACTTTTAAATGGAAGATCATTTCGAATAACGTGTTGCATTTATTTAATATTACGAGTATGTTCATTCTTGGATGACATTACAAGGTGTTGTTACGTATGCACAAAGCATACGGTACCTATATTAACGTTAATTATATTATTAGTTCAAAAACTAAGTTTTTTCTTTAACTATCTAATTTTTGGTAAGTATTGTTATAAAATAAATAAAGTCAATTTTGTTATTTTGAAAATAGTTTGTTCGATTCGCAAACATTTTTATTATATTATTTCCGTCGGCGCATTTATGTTGTGTTCATTGTTTTTTGTTTACGTAACGTTTAGTATCGTGCGTTTGCTGCGGTGCGGTCGGCAACGGTATCAGCTGTTTGCGTGTTGACTGCCCAGCGCGTGCGTGCTGTCGTTACGTAATGTTCGTTATTTCGTCGTTTTCATTATTTCGTATCGCGTGTGTGCGTGCGAAATATTTTCGGTTATGTTTTTCGTTAATATAAAAGTCATGCTCTCAGTGCCACAAGTTTTCATAAAGTTCGCATGTGTTTTTCGTTTTCGTGTGGTGGCACTGAGACTTAGGAGATGGTGGCCGGCGGACTTAGCTTTCGTGGTGAATGTCGTCGGCACCATCTCTCTCTTCTTTCCGGACGCTCTACGTGATACGTAGTCGTCGTATTCGGTTCTCCGTCGGTTCCGTTTTTTTGCGTGTGTGAGTTCTTCGTGTCTGCAGTTGAGAAACCACGTTGTGTTTTTGTGAATTAGCTGTCTGAGCGGTCAAAAGGGTTACCAGCAGCTATTGTGAATCGTGGTTTCTGTTACTTGTTCGTCTGGCGGCTGCAGACAATTTGTTCTACGTGGTGACTGAGGCTAGGTGGTCGCACGCACGCGGGTTGTAAATTTTAATTTGTATCTTTTATTATTATTATTATTATTATTATTACGTCCCCGGTGCGGCTCGCGTCGGGATGAAATCCGCCACCTGACTCAGTCACATTGTGAGTATTGGTTAACCACGTGAGTTATTTCGTTTCTTTTCGTCTGACTGGTGAACAGACGTGTTCACCAGTACTTTATTTCAATTATATTAGTTAGTATATTTATTGTCCAATTATTATTTTACATTTTTAAATTGTTGGGCCAAACAGGCCATATATATCATACTATTTATTGTTTCTTCTTTTTTGAGCTTATGTAATATTTTTTTAATTATATTTTTTATTATACTATTTTTTTGTATGATTATTATTATTATATTTATACCAGTAGTGCTGCATTTAGAGCAGCCTACCTCCCTGCCGTGAAGGCGTCATTAGATTATTTTTATTTAAGCGCTGAACGCGGCGACATTTTGGTGACCTCGACGTGATCGTAGACACAAATTTCATTATTATTATATAAACACGTGTGGTTGTTGATTATTCTTAATACATCTGAGGCGTTATAGAGTTAGTTATTTTATTGTTAATTTATACTACCACGTATTCAGTTTTCATTTTTGCTTGTTAAAATTATTAGTATTTTGTATTATCAATTGTCATTGTCATTTGGATTCCCATTCAACGTCAACCAATTCTACTTCACTCATCATGATGAACAACGATGCCCGTGAATTGCGCAAGTTGAACAAACAGCAAGAGCGAATCCAAGCTGGGGTACAGTCAATTAAAAAATATGTGGAGAAATTCGACCCAGTTTCTCAGTCTATCAAGCAGATCCAAATTCGATTAGATAAATTAATACAATACATTGATGCATTTGATGAAGTTCAAACCGAACTGCTCAATTGTGAAGAAGCTGCTGATAATATTGATGAACAATTAAAGTTTGGGGATGAAACTTGCACGCTAAGAGCTAATATGGAAGATTTGATTACTAAGCACACTGTCATTGTAAATGACAATTCAATTCGGGCTTCTCAAACATCGTCGAGTGATGCCATTAAATTGCCAACGATTCAACCTCCATCTTTCAGCGGTAATTTGGAAGATTGGCCATCATTCTTCGACACATTCAATGCGCTCTTTCATAATAATACATCATTAACGGATGTCCAAAGACTGCATTATTTAAAGTCAAGTGTTCTGGGTCCAGCGTCAGACATTATAAAAAACTTTTCAATTACGGCTGATAACTATAAAGTAGCTTATGATGAACTGATTCGTCACTATGAAAACAAAGGGTTCACAATCCAAGGCCATATTAGATCATTGTTGCAATCACCTAAAGTTTCAATTGCTTCGGCTGAGGAACTACGCAAACTGCATCACCATGTAGCGTCCCATGTAAGAGCTTTAAAGGCGTTAGGCCAACCTGTGCAATACTGGGATGCTTGGTTAGTCACTTTGATATGTGGTCAATTGGATGCTAGTACAGCTGGAGAATGGCAGTTACGCCAAGATAGCAAGGAACTCCCGACTTATGATCAGATGGAATCGTTTCTTGCCAAGCGGGTTTTTGCCTATGAAGTGGGTACAGGCATACCAAACAAAGTCAGCGAACGGTCTCATCGGGTAAAGGTGCAACAATTTGGTAGCAAAGTTCTGTTTTCACAGTCAACAGAAGCTAAAACAGCCAAGTGTCCTCTGTGCTCTGCTACTCACAAAATATACAATTGTGATGTGTTCAAGAAAATGCCGGTAGTTGACAGAAACAGCACAGTGTCTAAATTGCGATTGTGTTTCAACTGCTTAAATGTAGGTCATCAGGTCAAGTCATGCAGATATCCGGGCTGTCCGCAGTGTGGTAAAAAACACAATTCAAAGTTGCATGACGAGAAGACACCGGCACAAGCAGACACTAATGACACTAATCTTCAAGACCAAACCACGCTGTATACGGTCAATGCAAGCACTCCCCGAATTGAAAAGAACCTAACAGTTATGCTATCCACGTCAATAGTGCATATATATGATAAGTATGGTCAGGTTCAAGCTTGTAGAGCTGTGTTCGATTCAGGCTCACAATTGAATTTTATGACCAAAAGGTGTATCAGTAAACTTGGATTGTCTCACGGTCCTAGTAATATAAATATCAAAGGAGTTGATTCAATGTCCTCTACCCTGAAGCAAAGAGTTCAAGCCATTGTAGCGTCACGATTCAATAGTCAACAATTTGAAATAAATTTATATGCTGTACCAGTAATCGTTCAGTCGTTACCATCTCAACCTATTCAGTATCCAATCAGTATTCCAACACACATTGAAGAACAACTAGCTGATCCTCAATTTCATGTACCAGGGCCCATTGACATTTTACTTGGAGCTGAGGTGTTTTATGAGGTACTCGGTCGTGAAAAATGTGTTGTTTCTGATCATGCTATGCTGTTTCAAACAAGTTTTGGCTGGATCGTCACGGGAAAATTACCAATTGTGTCTCATCAGCCTGAGTATCAATCACTATCTCTAACCGGAACTTCGTCATTGTCCTTGTTCACAGCGAACAGGTCACAACCAGCAGCTGAAGAACAAGCTGAACGGCATTTCGTGTCAACTGTTTCACGTGATACCAATGGTCGCTTCATTGTGAAATTACCACTTGCACAAGATCCACATGTCTTGGGAGATTCTCGTCAAATGGCTCAAAGACGATTTTTTAACTTGGAAAAACGTTTTGCCAAGGAGCCTGGTCTTGCGCAAAAGTACAAAACATTCATGGCCGAGTATCTTAGTATGGACCACATGGAGGTAGCGAACCCAGATCATCCTGGTCCCGTCTACTATTTGCCCCATCATGCTGTACTCAAGGCCGAGAGTTTAACTACCAAGCTCAGAGTTGTGTTTGATGGGTCTGCAGTATCCAAATCCGGCCTATCATTAAATGATATATTACTTAAGGGGCCAAAAACTCAGCCAGACATAATCAACATATTATTGCGATTTCGTGTGCATCGAATTGCTGTCACTGCTGATATTGAGAAAATGTACCGACAGATACGTGTTTCATCTGAAGATTGCGACCTTCAACGCATTTGTTATCGTGCCAATCCTCATGATCAACTAACAGAGTATAAGCTGAAGACTGTCACTTATGGCACTAGATCCGCTTCATTTTTGTCAACTAGATGTCTTGCTCAAATTGCTCATGAAACAACGGATATGTCAATCAAGCGAATTATTTCTCAAGATTTTTATGTAGACGATTTGATTAGTGGTGGCGATTCAATTGAAGTAGTCAATCGCATACATTACCAACTACAGCACACTTTAAACAAATATGGCTTTCCTCTACGAAAGTGGTGTTCGAGTTCTAGTCAATTTGTGGATCACATACCAAGAGATCAGAGTGATACAAATTTTCTTATTAATATGATTGATAATGACACTGTGGCAACGTTAGGCCTGCTGTGGCAGCCAGCTACTGATAATTTCTTATTCAGTGTTGAAAACTGGTGTCCTCCTCCAAGAATGACTAAACGATCGTTACTTTCCGATATAAATAGTGTGTTTGACCCTATTGGATTAGTGTCTCCAGTGTTGATCAAAGGAAAAATTTTTATCCAACAATTATGGGCGCTAAAAATAAGTTGGGATGATGTTCTCTCTGAGGATTTGCAAAACCGCTGGATCAAGTTCTACTCCAGTTTGCAGCAGTTAAACCAAGTAGCAATTCCTAGAAGAGTAATCGTAGAAGATATTTCAAACATTAAACTTCATGTTTTTAGCGATGCTTCCCAGGAAGCGTATGGAGCTTGCGCATACATATGCTCACAAACTAGCAGTGGTAGTATTGAAGCCAGGTTGTATATGTCCAAGTCGAGAGTAGCCCCTATGAAGTCAACCACAATCCCGAGGCTAGAATTAAACGGAGCTTTGTTGGCGGCAGAATTGGCAAGAGACATTTCCGAAGAGCTCAAATCATTAAATATTGAAATAGCGCCACACGGTGTATTTCTATGGTCAGATTCTGCTATAGTAATTGCCTGGATTAAAAGTCAATGTAAGTTTCAACCTTATGTGTCAAACCGAATTGCTCGCATTCAAGATATTTCTGATCCTGATCAATGGCACCATGTACCCACAAGTGAGAACCCAGCTGACATTGTTTCTCGAGGCATGGATGCAGCAGCTATATCCCAGTCGATGTTGTGGTGGCATGGACCGCAATGGTTACAGCAAGAACCTAACTCCTGGCCCAGCTCTTACCAAGCCCCTGAAGAGCTTCCCGAAATTCGTCCAATAAAACTAGTATTGACTACAGCCCGTCAAGATGACTCTTGGATTTTGAATCGATATTCAAAATACATGCAACTCATAAGAATCACTGCTTTAGTATGCCGTTTTGTGTCCAATTGCAAGCATTCCATATCAAAACACCCTGAGAAACATATTCATTACACTAAATGAGCTTCAACTGGCTGAACGTTTTTGGTTACTCAAGTCTCAAAGTAATGCATTTCATGATGAATTAGAGTGCTTGAAGGCTGGAAAAAATGTGCATCGCAAAAGTGCATTGACTTCACTAAGTCCATTCATTGATGACCAAGGCTTAATTAGGGTTGGTGGTCGTCTTGCAAATGCGCATATGCATTATAGCAAAAAACATCCAATTGTTCTTCCATCCAGAGCAACAATAACCAAATTAATATTTCGTTATGAACACTGTCGTCTCATGCATTTAGGCCCTCAAGCTTTACTGGCTCATATATCTATAAAATATTGGCCTATTCGAGGCAGAGTTGTAGCTAGAAAAATCGTTCAGCAATGTGTACAATGTTTTCGAGCTAAACCTAGATTTTCTAATCCGTTTATGGCACCTCTCCCTCGTGTTCGAGTCAACGCAGAGCGAGTATTTGCTCAAACGGGGTTGGATTATTGTGGTCCCGTCTTTGTGAGAAGTGGTCGCAGAAAAACTAGTCCAACCAAAAGTTATGTTTGTGTCTTTGTTTGTATGGTCACACGTGCCGTACACCTTGAATTGGTTTTATCATTATCTTCCGAAGATTTTCTTGCTGCTCTTGCTCGGTTTATGTCTCGGCGGGGCCAATGTTCTCAATTATACAGTGATAACGGCACAAATTTTATTGGTGCGAATCGTATATTGCAAGCTCAATTTAAAGAATACAAAAAAAACAAAACTATCAATGAATATTTGAGCAGTCGCTCCATTGTATGGCATTTCATTCCACCATCAGACCCGCACTTCGGTGGGTTGTGGGAAGCGGCAGTACAGTCCGCCAAGAGACATTTACTTAGGGTCACAAAAGGAGTTC
Source organism: Therioaphis trifolii (assembly GCA_027580255.1). Lineage (NCBI taxonomy): Eukaryota > Metazoa > Arthropoda > Insecta > Hemiptera > Aphididae > Therioaphis > Therioaphis trifolii. The sequence goes on along the minus strand of CM050411.1, from coordinate 32,248,473 downwards.
TTCTAACTTATGATGAGACATCAACTCTCTTATGCAAAATAGAGGCAGCATTGAATTCCAGACCAATGACTCCTATGTCCTCAGATCCATCTGATTTTAGTGTTCTAACACCAGGGCACTTTCTTATTGGCGAGCCACTCATGTTACCTCCAGAGTCTGACAAATCCAATGTTCCTATGAATAGATTACGCAGATTTCAACTCATGCAAGCCAATATGCAGCTATTTTGGAAGAGGTGGTCACTGGAGTATCTGCCTCAATTACAACGCCGCGGTAAATGGACAAAAATTACCAGAAATGCTGTCATCGGCGATTTGGCCATACTTAAAGAAGAGAATCTCCCACCAATGAACTGGTCTCTAGTTCGAGTAGTGCAGACACATCCTGGGGCAGATGGAGTAGTGAGGGCAGTCACTATTCGCAACTCTCGTGGACTACAATTCAAACGACCAGTTGTCAAATTAGCTTTGCTGCCAACAGAAGAAGATGAAAATTCAATTATTACGGAATCGCAACCATCTACCTAGTTACCTCTGCATAGTTACCATGTTTATCCTATTTAGTATTTATTTTTTCTTTAATTTGTTATTATAATGTTGAAAGGCTGATCCTTTCAAGGGGGGTGTATGTTCGATTCGCAAACATTTTTATTATATTATTTCCGTCGGCGCATTTATGTTGTGTTCATTGTTTTTTGTTTACGTAACGTTTAGTATCGTGCGTTTGCTGCGGTGCGGTCGGCAACGGTATCAGCTGTTTGCGTGTTGACTGCCCAGCGCGTGCGTGCTGTCGTTACGTAATGTTCGTTATTTCGTCGTTTTCATTATTTCGTATCGCGTGTGTGCGTGCGAAATATTTTCGGTTATGTTTTTCGTTAATATAAAAGTCATGCTCTCAGTGCCACAAGTTTTCATAAAGTTCGCATGTGTTTTTCGTTTTCGTGTGGTGGCACTGAGACTTAGGAGATGGTGGCCGGCGGACTTAGCTTTCGTGGTGAATGTCGTCGGCACCATCTCTCTCTTCTTTCCGGACGCTCTACGTGATACGTAGTCGTCGTATTCGGTTCTCCGTCGGTTCCGTTTTTTTGCGTGTGTGAGTTCTTCGTGTCTGCAGTTGAGAAACCACGTTGTGTTTTTGTGAATTAGCTGTCTGAGCGGTCAAAAGGGTTACCAGCAGCTATTGTGAATCGTGGTTTCTGTTACTTGTTCGTCTGGCGGCTGCAGACAATTTGTTCTACGTGGTGACTGAGGCTAGGTGGTCGCACGCACGCGGGTTGTAAATTTTAATTTGTATCTTTTATTATTATTATTATTATTATTATTACGTCCCCGGTGCGGCTCGCGTCGGGATGAAATCCGCCACCTGACTCAGTCACATTGTGAGTATTGGTTAACCACGTGAGTTATTTCGTTTCTTTTCGTCTGACTGGTGAACAGACGTGTTCACCAGTACTTTATTTCAATTATATTAGTTAGTATATTTATTGTCCAATTATTATTTTACATTTTTAAATTGTTGGGCCAAACAGGCCATATATATCATACTATTTATTGTTTCTTCTTTTTTGAGCTTATGTAATATTTTTTTAATTATATTTTTTATTATACTATTTTTTTGTATGATTATTATTATTATATTTATACCAGTAGTGCTGCATTTAGAGCAGCCTACCTCCCTGCCGTGAAGGCGTCATTAGATTATTTTTATTTAAGCGCTGAACGCGGCGACATAGTTTGTATTTAGCCGTGATTCGTATTTTAAACATTCGAAGGAAAAATCTCGAATATTATTTTTGAATTTTGAGATTTTTGAAATGGAAATTTGTTAAGAGCTTGAATAACATTTTACGGTTTTAAAATAAAAAAAAAAAAATGCTGTTTTTAAGAAACTATAAGAAAAAATAACCTGTTGCTATCATATTGTAGAAAGCAGTAGGAATTTTAAGTATTAACTGGAAAAAAATCAGACAATTATGGAATGTCAGTTATAAAACCGAAAAAATTTTAAAGTAGAACATTATGCTCAGTATTGATTTAGAACTTAATCATCATCGTTTGAATTGAATGTCATACTAATAACGGAACATTAGATTATTGCCCACGTGGGCTGTAATCAAATAGTAGCGACCTATACGCTCAACGGGTGAATAATATCAATTTCGGTGATGAAAATTTCACAATACAATCAATGTTGCTATTAAAAGCTATCTAGTTCGATATCGGTGACATTGCTTGTAAATGTCTCCTATAGCCATGGCCCGTGGTTCCTTTGTAACGCGAGTACAAAGTGTCTGTTTCGTTTCGCTTTTGACGTGTGCGCCGTACCCATGAAAATGACACGCGCGTCAGTGTAATTGAAGAGCCCGCACATGGTATCGATCAAGACACTTTAACCTTCAACTGTTATATTTGTTTTTCTCTATTAAATCTATCTTGTATCCTGATATACTTTTATCGTCGATGCGATATGAACACATAGGTAAGTGACACGTCTGTACAACTAATGAGTACGTTGCTTTAATAATTTGTGTGTACCACGACACATACATCTCGGTTCACCTAAATCTTCACTGATATTAAGTGGAAACAGTTGAGCTGTACAGCGGTTCGTTGGTGCGTTAAAATTATAATGGATCATTTTAAATCCGCTACTTAATAGTGCTTACTACTTGTATCCCGGTTATTGCGATTAATATTGTATTAAAAGCGGTCCGCGTACATGAATGTCGGGTGTTATAATACATAATATAATATTATACCTAATACAATGATTGTATTTCCATGTAATTATGTAATGGTAAACATTTTTTTCGTCGTCCATAAAATTATCTTTCAATAAAACCGATGTACACGATTATTAAAAGTCACAAATTATAATAGATGACTTATGAAAATCCTTTTGTTGAAAGACAATGTATATGACATATAATTTGTGCTCGTTCAAATAAACATTTCTACTGTACTCTACATAAGATAATGATGCTATATGACTTACACAAAAATACATTAATCCTGTCGTAAAATTATTCGAATCCAATGTACGTTCAATGTTTGAATGTGAGCTCGTTTTTTACGATCATTTTTTGAAAAAATTAATCGAATGTCGTTTTTTCGTCTTCATATTATTAGCTGATTTTCAACGCAGCAACGTACATATTCCAATGCGTATATTAATCTGTCTGCTGATCAAAATAATACTTTTGTTTCTATCACAAATTAGGTCAGGAAACAAATGTAATTCTTAACTCGTGTAATTTCACAAAAGTTCAGATTACTATCAATTGAAACTGTAATAAAAAAAACTTTTTTGACATTTTCTAAATGTCTGTTTTGCTTTAGAGGTTACTTTCGACATTTAATTTATATCGCTTTTGCAAGCCGTTCGAAGTTTTAGAGTTTGGAGCTCAACAATTAAGATCAAGTCAATCATATTATATACTTTAAATTTAACGCTTTGTTAGAAAAACATTTAAACACATCAAGGTGAACCAGGCTTATTTATGTTAAATAGTCTTGAGTTAAAATATCCAAGTGAAAAATTTCCAGGGCAATAACATGAAAAATCTATGTAGATTTAATACAAGTAATATTCGTAAATATGCTCCATTTCGCCATATTTTGACACTTCTAGCTTACATAATAAAAAAACTTACGCAACCAATTACTACAAAAATGTTAATATAGTTAAAGCCATTTAAAAAGAAGCTTGTATGTAAATTTTAGATCCTAAAACCAAAAATCATGGATATTTAAAATTAAAACTAAAATAATTTTACATTTTACGTAAACGAGGTTTTTTGAGACTAATTCCAACTTAAAACACGGGTGAAAAATAATTTATTGAGTTTATCTTTATGAAACTCGAACCATGCGAAACGGGAACATATTTTAAATCTATTAATTAATACAAAAAATTTATTGGATAAAAAATTCCAAATTTTATAAGGTTTTTATTGAAAAATATTACAAATTGAAGTATAATTAATGATTTCCGTCAAAATTCAAAATTTAAACGTGTTTAAAAAAAATTATTACTAATGGTTTTTGAAATTTAACCATACTATTGGTTAAACATATAAATTAGATATTATTAAATTTTTAGGTTTTTATATCGAATATAAAAAATGTTTTTAGATTACAAATTTTCAGAAAACGAGATATCATCAAAAATAAAATTAAAAAGTTCTATAAATAGTCCGAAAATAGTAAAATATTGTACAAACGTTTATCATGTCTGTACAAGAGTCATATTGATATTTGATGAACATTTTAAGCATCTAGCACCATTATTTTAGATTCTGAGTGAAGCGAAGGATCTTATGGTTTTAAAATGATATTTTTTTTCTGTAAACACATTTTCGTATAGAAATCCTTGTCCAAAAGTTTCGTCCAGCAACTTTTTAGATTGGAAATTGAACTGAGATGGTACTTTAAAGAGGTCATTTTTCCAAAATTTCCATAGTTTTTCCAGTAATTAAGAATAACAATTGAAAAACTGATTAAAAACGGTAAAAATCCACCGTAAACGAGATTTTCACTGTTCAGATTTTAGGTATTTAGTCATAAATCGAAAAGTATTGAAGCTAGAAACTTGAAAATTTTATCCAATATCAAATACATACTTTTTTATATTGGACAACATTTTCAGAACAATTATAGCACTTTTGACCTAAATATAGAACTTTTAATTTACCAAATTGTTTGAACGTTTTTATGTAATATAATTTTAAATATTTGACTAAAAGTTCTGAAAATTTAATATGACCTTACTCATATACCTACCTAATTATCCTAACAAAAATTCAAAAATCGTAACTCAGGATTTTTTTTTATACACACTTCTGATCACAATAAAACTTTGAACATAGATATAAAAACATTTTTCGAATCTTTTGGTGACAGAAAATTTCTAATGAGTTGTAATTGTTATAAAAATTGAAGTTTAAATGAGTTATATCTAATTGAATATTTTATGAGGGTTTAATTACAAAAAAACTCACATAAAATTATACAAATAACCGTGAACTACGTAAACAGTATTTAAATATTAAATAATAATATATTATATTACACTGAAGCTTTGCTCAGAATCGTTTTATACTAAAGAAATGAGTCATCATTTCTTTAAAACTTAATACATTCATCACCAATATCTTGTCCGAGGACCGAAGGGACGTAGGACGAACTTGTACCACCATCATCTTATTTACCAGCTTTTTGGATTTAAGGCTTAATATCAAAAATAGATTTTATAAAAATCTTTTCTACACAAAATTTTACCATTTTTACTCAACATTTAGGTAGTTTTTCCATACGCTTGGCAAAACTATCGAGAATAGAGAAAATTGATCTAAGAATCAACTATACAACATTTGTGATTTATAGTATGGCTGGATGAAACTTTTGGACCATTATTACCATTCGAAAAACGTGATTAGATACTCGAGTAAAAAGAGAATAAAACACATCACTGTGAAATTACATTTTTCGTTTCACTGAGAATCTAAAAAAAAAGAAAGTAAAATCCGAAATACGATAGTTATTTTAAATTTTATGGTTTTATAATAGTACGTAGTTTAAGTTAGAAACAACTCTATAAAAATACCATAATTGATTTTATTGATATTTTTCGTTTAAATAGGGCTGAATAATTTGTTTTTATGGTGTTACACAACTTTAATGAATACGAGTATAAAACGGCGAGCTTTAACAGCGTGGAAATTATAATGCGGATTGCGGTTTAAAATTTTTGTGTAATCTATCGAGATAATTCAAAAGGATATTGTTACGAACATAATTATCGAGTCGGTTTCATTTACATATATACTTTATGTCTGTACACGTAAAATATAATTGATTACGATCTCTGATTGCGTATAAATTCGATACCCATTGGACGGCTCGTTGTTAGTTGACAACAAGTTGTGTACAGATACAGAGTGTAGTAGTAGTAGTAGTAGTAGTAGTAGTAGTAGTGACCATGCCAAGTGAAGGACATATCAATATTAAATTACAACGTAGGGCGTTCATGTTGGTCCGGTTTTTGAAACTTATGCACTTTAATTGAATAAATATACCTTTTCAGTTTGTTTTAATCCAACCAAATACATTATCGTACGTTTTCTAGCGAAAAGTAGGCCGACATTTGAAAAACTTTGAACCGTTTGAAAAGAAAAAAGTACTGTGAATAAACGAGTTTCCATTTTAAATACGCTTAAATTTAGTTTTTATTAATGTTGAAAAATTATATAAAAAAAAAAAAAATGATTATAGCAATAAATTGTGTAATTTGTTCATTAAATTTGCGTGCACTTCAGCATTTGTATAGTTGAGGTATAATGTATTATACAAATTGTTATATACAATTTTATTTATTACATAATGGCCGTAATGTACTGCAGCTATAAAGAAAATATGTAATAGAATTTACTTTAAACTAAATCATTCGAGTTATTTTATTAAAGATCATTATTGTTAGGACCGTATCTATAAGTACCTGTTTATTTACCGACATTATTTATTCTTCGTGCCACGGAACAAATATGAACCACGTTGAATTCGAACATTATATTTTGCAATAAGTGCACGGGTTTATTTTTACCATATACATAAAAATAATAATTTTGTTTTTTTGTACCTTTTATTTGTGTAATACTTTTATATTTGTATGAAAAACTCGAGTAATTAATGTTACAACGACACGATACAACGATGGAAACATAAATGTTTGATACTTCACGAACATCAGTTTAAAAATTAAACATACACTTCAGTAAAAAAAAAATCATCAACTCGCGTTATGTACATTATCGACGAGAAAGTATAAATAAGTTTATATAACAGTTATTGTAAAAGTAATGGCCCGACAAACATTGTGTCGTCTCATGAGTACGAAATATAATGACGGGCGTGATGAAATCTTTATGACCAAGTTTAAATTAAAACCCGTCCAACACAAGTAACGCTTAATACTTAAAGGGTCTTACACTGCTTAAACTGTTTTGGGGAAGTTTAGTCAAGCTGCAGGTGCTATCCGGCGAACTTAAAATAACGAAAAACTCAAGGGTATTGGGTATTACAGTATGTGCCATTGATTCTTTTACAATCTAACGCGCAGCTAACAGTTTACACGTCAAGATAAAATATTTACGAACGGTGTTGCTTTAAATGTAGAGTATATTTCATTATTAGGATCCGGAGTTATATGTACCAAAAACGTACGAAGTATGCATGCGTTCATGCATTTATTATCATTGAAATATGCATTGAAAATTTGCAAAAATAATAAGAATTTTTATAATATTTAAAACAAATTAAGTTTCAAAGAGTTTACAATTTATCAAATTATTTTAAGTGAAATAATTGAATCGGTTATTTGGAAAAGGGAATATGTCCAGAAATTCTAATTTTACAGGAGAGACAAAAAATTAATTTTCTCAACAATGATCGATTTTTCGAGACTTCAAAATTTATATTAACATTCCAAATGTAGCATCTCATTTACCTACATAAGAACCAAATTTTTTTTTCAAAATCCAGTGATAAAAAAAAAAAAAGTTGACATGTTACCTTTTCCAAATAAATAAATTGATTTTTGATATTTTGTTTGTTATTAAGTTTTTTTTTTATTTATTTAATATTAAGATAACTCTTGAAAACAAAATATAATCATAAGTGATGGTTATAGTTATAATATATTGACAAATTATTGTACAGTACTTTATTAATCAAATAAGGCGTAAAAAAAAAAACAAAAATACATTGTTTTATTATAATATGAACAAACTTAAAATTTTAATAATCTTCTTCGTGGTGCTCTTGTTCTTCAGTAATGGGCCAATGCATTATTCCATCATAGAATGACATTTTATCAGCAGGTATATGACAAAGGAGACTTTTTACATTATCCATTTTCTTGTAATTTATTGGTAACTTTTGGTCGTATGCTTTAAAATCTATGATGTTCGGCAAATCTGGACGAAACTGTCGAGGTATTGCAAGTGAAAAACGTTCGATTATAAAGTTATCGATGTAGGGATGAACAAGTAAAATACCTGGTTCAGACGAATCAAAAATGAAATGAAAATAATCGGTGATTTTAAGTGTGACTTTTTGTGCTTTTGGTACTTTTTGTAATCAATAATTTCTTCTGTTTTGACTTTTTCAACTGAAAACTTATCAGTGTTCGATGATTGTTGAATAAGCTCAATGTAGTCGTTGTGTGTGTATATTCGATCTTGCTTTCTGATTTTACGTTTTACTGTGGCGAAATCTCTATCGCAAGCATTAAACGAATGACCTCTTATCGGAAAAATATGCTTTAATTTTTTGAAACGTTTATTAGATGCTAATGCCATAAAAAAACGAACAACTGTATGATTACGGTTTTGACCCGGACAACCATCTGAGAAAATATATAACTCATCGACAGTGGCAGGAATATACTTGTCAATATACATTTTCAAAAATGTGCACACTTCATTCGGTCCTTTATAGGCTTCTCCTTCTTGAGATGAATAAAATACAGCTTTTTCAGTTTTAAGATTATGAACACAAAATTCGTATATCCACAGCTGCCTCATATAGAACACCTCCTGTACAGGAATATGTGGAAGGGGTAAATCCTGCATGTAATCTATTGAGATTCCTAAAATGTTGTCTTGTTCCTTACATAATTTTCTTACTTCATCACATTTTTTAAAAAAATTGGATGCTCTTCTTTTGTGAATGATAAGTTCAGCAATCGATACGCGTTTGGCATTTTCGTTTAAGTGTGAATCACTTACTTTTATTTTTAGTTGTTCGCATGTTGAACAGACGTCTATTTGAGGTCTTCCGAATGATAGATCAAAATTTTGTTTGAATACTGACAAAAGAATCCGTATTTCACAGTTGGATTTAAATTTAGGATAGTTTTAATGAACATTTCATACATAAGTTTGATATTTAGTGTAGAAGGTAAGTATTTTTTTGTTGCGTTGTTAGAATAATGTATTTCTTTAACATCAAAACGTTCAACAAATTCTTTAATTTTAACACAAATCTCTCCAGGTATTATGTTATGTCTAGATCCAATAGACTTACCTCATTTGTCTTTAGGAGTTATATTTTGAGCTTGTAATATACATAAACGCCATACTTTGTCTTATGCCATAACTTGCCATAACTTAAGTCTTATGACTTATACCATGTAATCCGATCAGTGGCGGTCAAATGATTTTGTCATGGGGGGGGATGTGACTGATTATTTAATATGCACTACTATTAATCATTAAAATATAATTTATGGTTATGCCTAATATCAATTTTTTTAAATTCAGGTAAATTTTTACTTTATTTTTAACATATATACGATATTACTAATATCAACAATATTTGTATTATATTATTAAATCTATTTTTTTTTTTTTTGCTAATTCATCCAGCACTTCATTGGATGTTATATTTATAATTTCCCCGATGAACAGCCATAGTGGCCAATTGCCAAACCATTGAGACGACTCTAGAATAATAAAATTACACAATTAACAAATATATTATATATATATATATTTTTTTTTTAACATAATGTACTAATATACAAAGCATTATATTAACATTTCAAACATGGTTATGTTATAAATTTATAATTTTACTATAAAATAAAATAACAAAACCTAAAAAGTTAGTGTATAATGGAATTTATATTTGAACTGTTAATTTAATACTTATCCCAATTATAGGTTATTATATTATATTATTGTATAATAAGTACAGCAAACTTACTTCCCCCATAGTATTTCTCAAATATGTTTTTAACCGTTTGAGACATGAAAACATTCGTTCTGGTGTGGCCGTTGATACCGGAAGCGTGCAAAATATTTGTAATAAAACAAACAAATTCGGAAATAATTCACGATTACATAACTTGATAGCATCAAGTCCTGTTTTTGGAGATTTTCCTAAGCCTAAAAGTTTTGTATGCCATAAACTCAATTCTGCTTTTACAGTTTGAATATCAGTAGGAAGGTAAAGCTGTACTAAATCATCAAAACCCTCAGATTCATAATCATTTGAAAATAAACATTGAAAACCTTGAAAAGTTATTGTTAATTATAATTAAACTTAATTTACAATAAATTTATTAATTTTGTAAATAACTTAAAATTATTTGATATTTTATTTTCATTTTCAAAATAGTGCTATTCAAGTATTCAACTATTATTTATCAAAATATGAAACAAACCTCCAAAAATGCTACGACGTGCCAAAAACCTATCCTCCAATTGGTTTATAAAGAAGTCAATATAAGAGAGACATATAGATACTCGGAAATGTTGCTCAGGATCGGGTGTAGAACCATCATCTGTTATAAATGGATTATCTCTGTGTTTGTCTCTTATTATTCCGTTTAATTTTAATATGAAAATCCTGGAATTCAGCCATTTCCTAATCAAATATTAAAATATAAATATTTTAGTGCAGTTAAAATTTTAAACTTCCATATTTAACTAAAAATATTTAAGTCTCAATCAAAGTGAATCATGTATTGCTTACCTGTGCTTTTTTTGAACATTTTTTTAAATTCTGTACTAATATTAGTTCTTAAGTTTTTAAGTACAGTAACATTATCATAGGCAAGATCTATAGCTTCCTTTAAATCAATGCCTTCACTTTGTAGTAATTTACATAATGGTAAACCATAAGAAAATAATACCTAAAATCAATATATTTTAAAATAATTTTTATAAATAAAATGTAATATTTTAAAGATGCTATACTAACATTTACAATTTGAAGTGATACCAAAAATTCAGAATCAAGCGCTATAATTAAAATAGAAGCATCTGTTGCAGCAGTATCTTTCCAACTAGAAATGTTTTCTAAGGACATCACTACAAAGTTAAAAAGCTCTATAAAATCATTTACAGCTTCATATCTCTGAACCCATCTTGTTGCGCATAACCGCTTTAAACTTTTTACATTTGGGTCTAGATCACTTCCTTTAATTGTATTTAAAAGCACATTTTGGGGTTTAGGAGAATTAAAAAAGCTATAGATTTTTTCTATAATGCCCAAGCAATTTCTAATAGGCTGAATATTACTAGCTTTAGATACAGCTAAATTGAGGCTATGAGCAGCACAATGCACATATAATGCTCTAGGGTATAAATCCCTTATAATAGTTTGAACACCTTTTAGATGGCCAGACATATTATTCGCACCATCATAACCTTGCCTTACCATGTTATTACAGTCAATTCCACAAGCATTTAAACCTTAAAATTAAAAATAATTTACATGCGTACAATTTTGTAAGAGTAAAAGACTAAGTTGCTATGAAATAAAATAATCTTATTATTTATTACCATTGAGAATAACTTTAGCTAAATTTTCTCCTGTAAGACTTCTATGAATTTCAAAAAGCTCTCATTTATGCAAACGTTTTCTCCAGATCCACTTAAATACCTGACACATAAAGTGAGTTGCTCTTTTACTGATACATCTGTAGTCTCATCGACTAACACGGAAAAGAAACCGGATTCATTAACATTTTTAACAATTTTTTTTAAAATAATATCTCCACATGTTTCTATTATCTCATTTTGTGTTCGATTACTAATATATTTATTTTTAGACTCTGTTTCTAAATAAGATTTCATATAGTCTATATCTTTAGCTTTATACTTTAAAATTGCACGAAAGTTCCCATCATTTTCATTTCATTCACCTAAACAATAAAACAAAAATACTATACTAACTACTATAAAGTATAAAATACACTATGTTATTAATTACTCTTATAACTTATTAAACAGTCTAATAAAATAATAAAATACCAAATATTAATTTTAGTCATATAGAATTTTTTTTTATTTCTACTTGAGACTTAAAAGTTGTTAACTATAATATAGTGTTATATATACATTATACATACTACTGAAACAAATAGGACCATAATCTCTATGACCTCTTAATGCTATTTCCTGCTGGCCGCATAACATAATGCATTCAATAATTGGGATTAAACGCTTTCGATTTGTTTCTATCTGTTTTGTTCTAAAAATTAAATTGAAAAATTTAGTTCAAATATTATATTTCTTTCATATATAGATTTTTATAAAATTATGTTTATTTATTAATTTGATGTACCTTTCACTATCAATAAGATTTATTATTGAAGAACTTTTATTTGAAAACATTTAAAAAGTTATTAAGTTATTAGCCTAAGGCCCTAATACAATAGGTAATTTAAATTAATATTACCATTTCCCTCATAAATAAAATATTTTACATTAATTAGTTAAACAAATATTACCGGCAAGTCTACAACTTCATTTTCTGTAATGATCTTAGGGATCTTACTATTTTTTTCATCCGAATCCGCGTGTTTTATGGTAGACTTGGTAGAGCAAGTAAAATATGAGGTAATTTTTCTTTTATTAGACATTATCGATCACAGTGTATAGCAGACAGTCTCAGTTTAAAAATGTATAATGTGCATGTAGTATGACTGTACGAGACACGAGTACGACATCCAAAATACTGTGGTTGTGTAAAAAATATTGTGACAAACGTAATAATAATCAATGAATTGGCAAACTATCATGACATAGATACGTACTATAGTATTATCACAGAATAAGACAATCATAATGGACACTGATTATAAAATATACGGGTAAATAGGGATAATAACTATAAATAAATCAATGCCACCATGTTTTTGGAGGACAAATCAGTGTGGTTCCCCCAATGAGGAAAAAAACTATTTTGCATCATTACTTAATTATTTAAATTTAAATTTAAAGATATCTTTAATCGTGATTACAAAGCTGATAAGTGGTTACCTTGATTTTTAAATGATAATAACTGTTCGTTAGGTCCATTATTACAATGGCATAAAAAAGCCATGGGGGGATATATCCCCCTCATCCCCCCCACCGTTTGACCGCCACTGAATTCGATAAAAGCCATTTTGCAAACTGGTATACGCTGTCCGTTCTTGTGAACATGGTATTTAAAAGTGTATGTTCTTGGTTTTTTTGGTCCTTTTGCGTTTTCTTTTATCTTTGACATCCTCAACGTCAATGAGATTCTGAAATATAAACATCTTGTCCTTTTGCGTTTTTTTCGTCAAAAATGTTAATGTATTTCACAATAACTTCCTTTTCTTCTTCGGTAAATTTATTGGAACATTTCATCTTACAACTCAAATAAATATTAATGATATTATAGAAAGAATGTTATAAATAATATTAAATACAATATTATTACTCACTTGCATGGTAAGCCAGACCTTTTAGGTCTTTCAGTCCTAAAGAAACCTTACAGTCTTTCAGTAAATTCTTTATCAACATGATTTGTGTGTGGTAAGCCTTTAATTTTTGCTTTTTTTATAATGTTTGCTTTGTAAGATTCAAAATTAGAAACACCTTTTTTTCTCTTTTTTTCACTTTCTACACTACTGTTGGAATCAAACATAATAAAGTAGGTAATAAGAAATATTTATTCACAATATTAATATTATGAAAAAATATCAGCACGTGCCGCGTGGTTTTGTGTAATAAATGATAAAAATATTTCAAAATATGTACGTGAAATACTTTATAATACTATAATAATGATACGTCGATAGATGCTATTAATCAGCTGAATGTTCTTAAGTGCTTTATTTTTATCACTACGTTATGATTTCGATAAGGTAACATATCCAGTAGATGTTCCCTTTTCGAAATTAACGAAAAGTTGACCCGCCAGCTGTTACTACAAAAACACGCGGATATATTTCGTTTTCACACCAAATAATGAGTTCATGAACAAATAACATAGTTACGTAAAAATCTGAAAATGTCAAAATATTGGACATGTTCTCTTTTCCAAATAACCGATTCAATTAAAAATTAATATTAAAACACGAAATGTATTTAATCATCAACAATTATTTAAATAGTTGCACTAATTAAATGAACTGTCCACTGTGTTACTAACAAACGACGTAAGTCAACGAGTCGATATATGAGTGAAAATAAGTTTGTTTTATGTGAATATATCTTCATAAAGATCCTAATTATAATTAGAAAATAATATGAATTAAATATTTAATTTTTTCAAATATGCGCATTAAAATTTGCAAAATAGCTAAAATGCGGATTACAATTAAAAATGTTCCAATTATATACGAAATCAAATTTTAGTTACTGACTGATTAACTCAGACTCAAATTCGTGTCTCGCATTGCTAATTTTTGAGCAAATAAAAATACATATGCTAATGCATACGTACAATCCGGGCCCTATTCATTACTTATATTTTTAATTTGTGCACGACTCTACTGATCTCATCTTTTGTCTACGCCGGTACTTCGATGTAAGTATAAAATTAATTTGTGTACTTGTTAAGATGGATATCTATTACATAAATAATCGTACACATTTTAACGGTGAGATGCCAATCTCACTCCAAACAGAACAAACTTACTTTGTACAGCTTTTGGTTCATTTAGTTGTACATATCTAAATAAGAAACAACATTCTACAACTTTGTAACGTGTCTTAATAAAACTTTTGAAAATGTTTCGCAGAAAACCAAAAGTCTTTAAAAATCGTACTTTTATAAAATTATCTCATTAATTATAGACGTATTACCAAGAGCGTTATTTTGAAGTATTTTCCTGTGCAACGAAGTGTTAAGGGTTATGTTACAGGCAGTGGCGTATTTTCAAATTTTTTCTGGGGGGGGGGTCCAAAAAATATTTTTGTTATTCTGAGTAACCCTCTTCACCATTATCGCTGAATTACAAATTATACCATAATATAAATAAATAAATAATTAAATATATATATGTATATATAAATATAAATAAATAATTATATATATAAATACATAATAATATAGGTAGTAAAAGAATATTCTCTTCCTCTATTCTTACCTAATAATTCATTTATGACTTCTAAATACAATTTTATAAAATATTTTGTGTTTGAGTCTGGAATCTTGTAAATATAATTATTATGTTACTATATAGTTCATATCATTTCAGACGTAAATTTAATTTTGTTTTCTTCTGGGGGGGGAGTCGAGACCCGCCCCCCCGTAAATACGCCACTGGTTACAGGTTATGGAATTAACTCAAATTATGGATTATAATTGTTTTTTTATTGGCTGCCACTACGGTAATATTATGACATATAATATCCGATAAAAAGTAATTAAATACTTTTGAGCATCTATATGCTAACATGATATGTTATTATTAATATTATATGTTATTACTTATGGAGCTGAGGCGTGGGCATTAAGGAAAAGTGATGAAAGAAAACTCTTAGTTCTGGAAAGAAAAATACTGAGGAAGATCTTTGGACCAGTAAAAGACATGCTTAGTGGGGAATGGAGAATAAGGAAAAATGATGAACTAGAGACACTCTTTCATAAACCCAGTATACTCGAGACAATAAAGAACAAAAGATTGCTTTGGGCTGGGCATGCCTGGCGTAGTCAAAATCCGCTCATACGTATGGTACTGGAGGAGAACCCTAATGGAAAAAGACCGCTAGGAAGACCACGTCGGAGATGGGAGGACGGAGTTAGGGATGATGTGAAAGCATTAGGTGGAGGAGAAGATTGGAGACTAGAGGCATCGAATAGAGAAAATTGGAGGCAAGGATGTATGTCGGGATGGTCCTAGTGGCCGAGTTTACCGAAGAAGAAGAAGAAGAAATATCATATTCATATTTTTACCATAAATATTATTATGGGTATTGAGAGATTAAACCTCGTTATTATTATAAACATGATATTGCTTATTCAATAAAAATAGACCAGGTATTTGAATAGCTATAAAGCTTATAAATAATGTTTTTAGGTGTAAATTACTGTCGTCCTATGAGAGTTAAGAATAGTATGGATTAAAATAATATATTTCTAAATAAAATATCGATAAAGCTAGATACATTTAAATTAGATTAGTGTTTTCAGATATGAGACTTTTTTGAAAGTATGAGCAATTAAGTAACTAGGAAAACATAATCGTTGTGGTAAATAAAAAAAAAAAAAAAAATAATAATAATAATAATAATAATAATAAAAATAAAAATCGGAAATAAGATTGTAAATTAGTAAATATTATACGCAAATATACGTATGGTAGAAAAATGGCGCATTATCAATGGTATACAAACTTTAAAAACAAAACTATTGTAAAACTTTAATACTCGAATGATTAAAAAAAAAAAAATTGAAATATTGATTTCAAAAATGTAATCTATTATTATATTTTCTAATATATCATTCATATTATGTATTGTACAAAATAAAAAAATAACTCTTCTTAAATGTATAGAGGAAGCAATTTATAATGTATATAAAGGCCGAATGTAACTTTCAGATAAAGTCTACTATCTGAAAAAAATGGTATCAGAAAAAAAGAGAGAATCAAAATAAACATCGTACTGTAACACAGATACTCGTAGATCTTACGGTATACCCAGAGTCTGGTTATAGATGATACAATAAATGTATAGCCTGGAATATTATACGTTTAGTTCGCATTAATTGACTTATATTAAAGGTCGTCAATCAGTCGACCGCGATTGGCCGGTCGATCGTTTTAGAACTACAGGTCGATTGTAATAAATGTTAATTTTACCAGTATCGGCCGATCGCGTCCTGTTGTATATTAATCTTACGCCGTGGTCATCAAAATAGTTTATTATCGTCATTAGTCAGTTAGTCACACGCAACGTGTCGTACATTCATACGGACACCATCTTCATCTTGACTGAATGTAAAAACAAAATCAATAGTCCTAAAATGTAAATAAATATGCGTCCATCACCATAGACTTCAAATTTTGATTGCAGTTCGTCTGTCGGAAAAGGTCGGCGACCCCTGGAATCATACCAACGAATCGCGTTGAAAGTGACGAAATCGATTTTAGAAATAGTCGCAATGATTTTTATATTTATTATCACCGTCATCATTGGCGGAACGCACCGATTTCCTTACACACACTCGACTACCGGTACGGCGTAGGAAGTTTTACAAGGCATAACTGTGTTGAACACGTCGTCAGGGTTAAGGGATCGTTTTATAAATACCTCGCACACTGTAAAAGTAGAGACACCCACTCGTCAGAATGATTTTTAAGAATTAGGAGTGTCAGACGACACCGCAGTGTCGTGTGATGTGTGCCATTGCATGCGAGCCGCGTTAACCGACGAGAAACACGAGACTCAGTCAGTGTGTACCGCGTTCGCTCTTTAAACAGTAAATACTCGTAGCGTAAGTGCTAAACACTCGAGTGACTTAAGCAATCACGCACGATTTTATGCACCCTCGTTGCGGCGCAACGCACTGTTGGTCTGATATTTTGTTATTGTTTCGAGTTAATAATATTTGTCGAAACTCGGCAAAACACTTATAATTTTTTTAAATTCATAATAAATCGTATGTTTTACTTAACGCTTATGGTTAAATTTGGGCTCGGCCATTAAAGAATTTGGATTTTATCAAATGGATTCACAACATTAATACTGACTCATGCGAAGTGCGTGAAAAAAGTTCTGCGATCGAAAAATTCATCTGCGTTACGTTCGTCGCGTTTATACGCTTGATGTTAAAACTCGGCGTGGCCGCGAGACCATTACAACTTCTTAGAATGAAAACAATGCATCGAATACATGAAATATCTGTTTTATGAGGATGTTGTTCGAATAGTATTACATATTGATGATTTTTTCAACGTAGTTTAATGAGTCCAGTACAAAATATCTAATGCGCGCAATTAATTAATTAATTAGTATAAAAATATGCCGTTTCTACCTGTCGGAACACAAGGCTGGACGTACCAATTACTTGAGAATGTTAGGTGTACTGTGTTCAATATCGCGATGTTTACCGTACATCACCGACCATTACTTTATTAATTTGATTTGCTCGATTGATTCATTAATTCAACTTCTAATTCAGGTTTGTTTAGGTTTTGGCCTACTTCTCGAGTTGTTATCACTTATTATAAACGTAAATATAATATGAAACAGTTTTATAAGCGATAACTGACCATTAACTGATGCATAATATGTTCTATAAGGATGCCGCGTAAATATGTATGCATAAATATATATATTTATATGGGCTTAATTGTTTTAACACGCCGAATGTGTCATGACGTTTGATTTGATAACCTTTAGAGTTTAGACGTATTATAATATAGAATTGGTTTTACTTACATATGTTTTATTTAAAAAAAAATGTCTATAATCATAAAGTATCATCAAGAACGAGTGATCCAAATGTCTCATAATAACGTGCCAGTTTTTTACTTATGATTCACGATTCACTGTCATGGCGATGTTGATACCAAAATTGACAAAGACCAATAACCAACAATCGCAATAGTAATATTTTATTAGATGGATAATCTTTTTTTTTTAATTTTTTTATTTATTAGCTTCTTGTAAAAACAATTGTAGCTTAACAATTATAATCAAATGGGTAATCTTATGTAGAATTCTTTTATTTTCTACTGGTGTGATTGATTATTTAAACTTAAAAGACATTTATCTTCACATTTAATCGGATTATACCTATGTATATTAGCACAGATATCCTACAATCGTCACTTTTTTCCTTTTTTTATAAAATTTTAATTTGATTTGTCCAATCCTAAGTACTTTTTGAAACGATTTTATGTTTCACTTATTAATAATTAAATAATCGCGTCTAAAATATTTAAATCTATAATACTACATCGAGTAATTCGATTTTGTAATTGAAGTCCTGCAGTGTGTAGACATATAAACACAATAGATTATTATTAACGTACATTTAACCGTTCGAGTTTAAATATGCATATACATTGTTAATTGATATAATTAATGGGAAATGGGAATACGCGTATATAGGTATAGAATAATAGTTCATCATATTACATAAAATGTGATTCATTTCATAATAAAATCATGATTTTTTTGGTGATATTATTTACGCCATTTGTATTTTCTGATGATTTTATCTGGGTATTAATTAACTATTATACGAGTTAAAAAACGAATAAACGATAAATGAGTTGGTTAGTAATTCTCATACGTTACTTATACGAATCGTCATAAAAACGTCGAATGTGTCGTGTTCGGCGAATTTACTGGTTTGGTCAAATGAAAGCAGAAATTCTGCAGCAGAATAGTTTGTTATATTGTATAGCAGGAGAGAGCAATTTCAGTCGTGGTCGATTTGTGCGACACGAGCCGCAGGAGAGTACTGCATTTGGCTCAAGACTGAAATCGCCTGCCCACACGAGTCACACGTACTGTTTTTTATTACGCATCTTATCTTTATGTATTATCTTTATCACTGCGAAAACGGTAATTAGAAACGTAATCCTCATGACACCACATTTTAATAATTTAAAAAACACATATTTATTGGGTTTTGATCATGTGTGTTTGTCGTTTATTAATAATTACTATATTGGAAAATATTATTGAATTTCAACGGCTTGTATTCATACTTATTAAATAAAAATGCGTTTAGCGTTTTATAGGTATTCAAATGTGCATTCACTACATTTTTATACCGTTCGGAAACCTCGCATAGACTGGAACCTCGCGTTATTGCACGAATTGGGGGGGGATGTTTTCAATTATCGTACACGGCGGAACGGAGTCGCGAGAGGCAGCAGCAGCGA
The DNA here is from genome assembly GCA_027580255.1 of Therioaphis trifolii. NCBI lineage: Eukaryota > Metazoa > Arthropoda > Insecta > Hemiptera > Aphididae > Therioaphis > Therioaphis trifolii. Next base: position 32,228,808 of record CM050411.1, on the reverse strand, counting down.
CGGCCGGTGCCAAACACCCGAGTAAATCTAATCGATGCTCGTGCACGTTAAAATTGAAAAAAAAAGTATTAAAAATATTTCCGTATTTACGGCGTTAATTTTACAGCCGACATCCAGTAACGACCTAATCAGTAGTTGATCGGACTGAAAAACGTCCGACGAATAATTTCATACTTTTACACTTTTACTCGTACTCGAGGTCAATAGGTGCCTCACACTCACCACGATCGTCATGATAACATAACGGACACGTCGTCGTCGTTATCATTCGCATCCGTCTCGGGAACATCACGCGACGCCACTACGTGCGGCGCACGGGCACAGATCACCTGTTGTACGCTCGCATTTTGTGATGTTATTATTATTATATTATTCGAGTACGATACTACGTTGAACCCGTCGCGAGAACGCGAAACGGGACATAAGAGACCGCGTTGTTCATTCAACTATACTGGTGACGGATTTGGACGATTTGGTCAGCCGTCGTAGGAAATGGCGCCGTGTTGGTATACATTCTATGAGGAAACGCTGCAACACGTTCGTCTCGATCAGATCGTCAGACTTAAATCCGACCGTATTGCGTGGACGAAAACGAATCGATTTCTCGCGATCGCACGCGTGAAAATCGCTCATTTGGCTACGGCGCTATAATGCGACGAACAACGTACCGGACTCGTGTGGGTCGTTAAAATTGTCGTTGAAACGTTTGTCGTCATGTGGTACAAATTCAAAACGTGGCGTGTGTTGAGGAAAATACATCACTTTGTGTATTTATAATGAACAAAGTACAACATGTTGACGTATTTTAAAAATACAGCTTAATACAAACTACTTAAAATTTTAAATTTGATTTGGACAGTTAAAGTGGTTAGAAAAACATTACCATTTTCAATAAATTTATATAAACTATAAAGAGTTTTTAGTCAAAATGAAAAGCTTTTAGTCGGCACAATATAAAAGTACTGAAAAATTAAATTTAAATACATATCATATGTATATAGCATAGGTACATACCAAATACGTGTTTGTTTATCACATAAATTATAAAAATTTTAAATACATAATTTGTTTATTGTATATATGTAAGACTAGTTAATACTAGTTATGTATTAATATTTTCACGTACTTATTTGAAAATCTTGGTTCTTTTCTAAAAATACAAACTTTTCAAATACTGAATTAATTATTCTAGCTCGACTTGAAACGATATTTCCGAATTGCTTTTGACTATAGTTAATTATTTGAATGAAATTTTTTATTTTGAATGGTTTGACAGTGGTATCGAATACACCACAGACAATTTTACGATTAATAATTAATTCATTTTTGTATTTTGTGTACTTTTAAAACTTTTTTTTTTTTATTAGAGACGTAATGAACATATTTGCCTCAGCAGTTACGAAGCAAATAACAATAAAACATATTTATATCAAAAAAAAACTTGAAATCCTGCAAAATGCAGTACACGTCAAACACAAAACACAAAAATGTATTTCAATACGGTTAATGGGACGTCACTCCAACTCTCAGAGAACATGCAGTAATGTAGTGTGTTATGAATTATAATTTACAATCGTTTTTCATCCAAATCTATACGCAAAAGCGTGTACATAGGTACATCGCGCAATATGCCCTACAGTTTCACCGCGAAAAATTCGCATATTTTACTCGTACGCCAGCCCCTGCGTTTACGTTAAATATGTACTTAGGTCGAATAATAATAGGTATTAATAATACACGTACGGTGTTAGGTTAGGTTAGGTTAGTGCTACTCTCCAAAAATGGCAAAGAGAGTTCATTATGCGGTAATCGTTCGCGCGGCGTCGTTTGCGATTTATTTGCAAACTGTTATAAAATATAAATATGTGTTATACATTCGTATTATTAAACCAAATATATCATATATATATTATAAATAAACGTATACTGATAATAACGTCGAATGAGTGTGCAAATGTACGGCAAGTACAAATCAACAGATAAGTTCGCCGCGCACTTTCGAATAATAAATAACTGTTAAAATGAAATATATTTCACGTTGAGAATCCAGAATCCTAAGGCATAATAACTGCGCGTGCTTGTGTGTGTGTGTGTGTGTGTGTGTATGCTTACGCATATTGTGTAATAATAATATAAATGGCACATGACTGGCACGCAATGATTCACGTTCGTAAATATAAAACAGAGCGCGGGCGACGAAACTTTTCTTATCTCTTCGGCGGCGGCGGGAATTCAACAATTATATCGTGATTTATGAATGAAATCAAATCGAGAGAATAGCGCTCTTTGTATATGATATACCCTATACACGTATTATAATTGTAGAAATACGACCGAACGAGAGGAAATGAATATTATTACGTTATTATAATACAACGTAGTCTATATACATATATATTCATATGTATCTACGACTTTTAATTCATGAACCTACGGTCCAGTGAGTCTGTATCACGCGCGGATGAAGCTATTCGTGTGATTTAGTAAAAAAAAAAAATACAATAGTGTAATTTTTTTCTGCTTATCTGGTTATGCATATTGCAGAGAGCACGACTGTCACTCACCGGTGGTCGGTGTATCGTGGATACCTAGGTCAATCGAGAATTCGGGAGTTTTCATGTAGGTTCTATAGTTTTATAGGTCGTGTTTTTTTGGGGGGCTCCTAGAATCAAGTTTGAATCGATGATTGCAAAACGTAATTGTGATTAAAGAATAATTTATAAATATTTTTATATTAAGTCTAGAAAATGATAACTTTGGCAATATTCCCATAAAACCATACGTAGTACCATTTAAATTTGATTAAGTACATATTACTTAATATGATAGTTTAGATAAAATTATTGAAAAAGGAAATTCCTGTGCAACGTATACGTATATTATATACGTCATGTATATGCTATATGTACATATTATATTATATTACGTTACCTAATATCTATATGGCTGAATAAAAAACAAAAATATACTAAAAAAAAAATATGATTTTTTATTCACTTTAGATTCTGAAGAAGTTGGAGGCAATCGATTTTACTGAAATGATGGTTTTTCGTTTAAAATTTTCTGGATGAAAAAAAAATCACGTGAAACTATTCTCAGGTTAGCCTACTCATTTTTAATTATGTCAATATCACTGTTCAATTCAAAACAGCCATTAACCCATCAGCGCCGAGCGTCACCATATGGGTACACCTGTATTGCTATAAATTACTATAATTTTATGTTTTAATTTGATAAACTACTAATGTTTATTGATATCAAAAATATAAAATACCGTTAATGTGGTCATAAAATGCAATGCTGTTTTTTTGACTGACCTAGTAATTTAAAATTATTAATGTTTAAAAAGTATGATTTCATCAATATAAATTTGACTTAACAAATCCAATCATATCTAATAAAATATGTATCATTTTTATTTTTAATACAAAACGTTTATTTACGCCTGTTTCCCTACCTGTTACTTATTTTCGCTTATTTTTTCGTCATTCATTCCTATCAATCGATATTAATCAAATTTTAAATTTTCACTGTCTAAAAATGGCCGTGGATACGAAAAATCTGAAATAACTCAAAACTATATTTGACGCGTCATTATCACGAAGTTAATTATTGATGCAATCACAGATCAAACTAATTGCTCCGTTACATATGAAGAAAATTTAGTTTTATTTTGTTAAATTTTTAAATATGGATGGATTGATGTTTATATTGAATTGTATTATTACTATTATTATCTTCAAGGCAAGTCGAAATAACTGGTGATTGTAATTTCCACATATGTCTCTACGAAATTGAAAGACTTTAAATATTTTTTCTATCTTTCTGAAGTCAAATGAAAGTTATGAGTAACCATTGGTATAAGTTTCAACTATTTTTTATCACAGAATCCGGATTTTTAAGTCTTCGAAATTTCAATACCACATTGTTACTTTGAAAAATACATTTACGACAGTGTGAAACCATACCTCGTTTTGAATCTGGCGTTTTTGTGCTAAGTAAACGTTCGTTAGCTATATCGATCAATAAGTTAGGGTCGGTGTGCTTAATTTTAAGATCCTCATAAAGTAGAATTATATGTTTATGACGTTTTGTATCGATAATTTCGTACGCCGTTATCCCGCAGTACTCGAATAATGTCCAACGTCGAGTCTTTCAGCCTTTGTACTCGCAGCCTGTTGGTGTGCAAACACGAGTCCGTCGCTCTCGTTTTCCCGCTTGTATATAGTGTTTCTGTTTTATACAAAATCGGTTTCGGTTTTAGCGTGATTATGTATCGACACGCCGGGACGGATTAACGGACGAGCCGAGCGAGCACCTTTTACTTTTTTCCCCCTCTGTTTCGTCGAGGGCCTATAAGACTTTTTCCCGGTCAAATAAAATACGACTACCCACACGTCCACCGCCGCCGCTGGCGCACCGTCACTCGATTAATCAGAGAAAAAAGGTGGTCCGCGCGTACGCCGATGCTGCGGCAATCCCCGTGTACGACAATACTGTGCGCACAGTCGTCGGGGCCGTTGTGTCGGTCGATCCGACTTGGCGCACGGTCCGGCGGGATAAACTACGCAGGGGGTGGCGGTGGCGGTGGCGGGGGTTCGAAAGAGACGCGTGTACGGGCACCGTCGGCCGAACCGGACGCGGCGTGCGCCGTGAGCGCGCGGAAATTTATCAACGTCATGCGTGTGCGTGTGGGTACACGCGGGGGTACGCACGCCGGGTACGCGCACCCGAACTGTATTATAGTCGCACGCTTTGCCGGGCAGTTATCAAGTTATCGGTGGTTATCGAGTTGCAAATTCGCGTTAAATTACGCGATATTGTGTCGTGTGCGGTGGCGGCGGCAGGTATAAAAGACGATATCAACGGTGCCCCGGAGTCGAAGCCAGTCGTCTTTTATGACGAAAGAGGGGGATAAAGAGAGGGGGGAGAAATAGACCCAGAGATATAGAGAAAGAGAGGGAAAAAGAGAGAGAGAAAGAGTGAGTGAGTGAGTGAGAGAGAGAGAGAGAGAGAGAGAGAGAGAGAGAGAGACTTAGTGCCGTGACGACGAGGACCGGAGGAGAGGAGTGTATTTTGGGCGCGTGTGTATATTATTTTGTGGTCGTGCGACGATCACTTGGGAAATCACCGTGAATTCGCGTGCCCCGTCTATTGCACCATACCGCGACCCTCCCTCGTCCACGGCCGCCGTCGACGACGGAAACGAGTTTTAACCATATTTCGGTTGATGCTTTCGTCGTTTTCGCGCGTACACTGGAAAATCACTCGTGCTTGGGCATTTTTAGAGATATACTTGTGCGCGGCGTCGGTCGGTCAATGGCGGAGTTCATTGATATTTTTGAATAGCGACTGATTACTTTTATCCGCCCGCCCGCTCGTCGTCGTACGGCCCGGATGCTGTGTGCGGCTATGTGCTCGTTTTCGGCGCGGACTCTAGCGTCGCCGCACGGTCCGTGGGGATTCGCTCGCGCGTTTATCGCGTAAAAGAGCCGCGTTAAGACGCGGTGACGAGGTAAACACACACGCGCCACACGCCCCAAAGTCGTGTGACGACGCGCGCGGTGTAAACACATATTATTTGTGCGTAATATTACAGTACGGGCTCGTTACACACACACACACACACACACACACACGTGTTTGACGTGTTTATGTGCGTGTGTGGGTGGGTGTGCGTTTGTATGTGGGTGCTTAATCGTTGGCGTTTGCGAAGTTTGCGTTTGTGAGCGTACAACCCCCTCGAGTCGAGCGGTAAAAAAATTTTCTTTCTTCCCATTTCATTTTTTATCAGCGTTTTTTATTTTTTTATTATTTATGTATTTATTTTTATTTTTTATTTTGCCCCCAAAAATTATAGTATGCGTTTTTCGTCGCGCGGTCGTCGTCGTCGCCGTCGCCGCCGCCGCCGCCGTCATCGGGTTGCGGCGGCGGTCGTTCCGGGCCCCACCCCCCGAGCCGACCCTCGTGCCCCCACCGCCGCACGGTCAACAACGGCGGCATCCGAGAAGACCGCCGCCGCGCCACTCTTCTTCAGTCAGTACTCGCACGCCGTACGTGTTTGTTCGTGTCGTGCATTGGTTACTCGTCGCTCGCGGTCACGTTTACGTGTGTTTTACTCGGTCGAAAAATTACACAAGCATATTATAAACTTAATTGTTATACATTTTTTCGTAGAGGTGCGTTTATTTTTTTTTTTATCTTTGTCTCACGTGCGGTATAAACGATTACGATTCGTTAATTTTTGTTTCTCATTTTATCTACTTTTTTTTTTGTCGTTTTTCAAAAGCGTTTCGCGCGATATCGTCGTCTCCGCTGACGAAATCTCGAGCGAACGGCCGTAATAATATTCGGTAATATATCTACAACTCTGCCCATCGTAACCGTGCGTTTTCGTCGCATTCCCGGTGTCCCGAGTGTCCGTTTCCGTATAATGTTCGAACCGGTGTCGGCGGTCGGATCCCGCGGGAATTTCCAGCAGATCACTTAACGCCCGCGCATCGAGCTAGTAGCGCGATAAGGAAACCAGCACCAGCACCAGTACCAACAGCATCACCATCACCACCACCTCCACCACCACCACCACCATCAGCACCACCAGCACCACCACGAGAGCGGACCGGTGAACGGGCGGAGGAGGAACGACTGTGGGTGGTCGTAGGACTCGCGAGGTGACGACGACGACGTCGAGCAAAAAGACCGCGACGTACATGGCGGCCGACACAGCGGCCGAGAAACAGCGGACGGCCGCCGGCGCGCGGTCGTCGTCCGCGGTCGGCCGGTGGGCCGTGGCCGCGGCGCTGTGCATGGCGGTCGCGGTGTACGCGTGGCACGTGCACGGGACGATGGAGCGCCGCGTGGCCGCGCTGGAGGCCGCGGTTGCGGCCATGCAGCAGCAGTTGGCCGACGCGCCGCCGACCGCGGCCATGGGGCTGGAGCAGCCGCTGCGGAACAAGCGGGACGCGACGTCGGGGCAGTGCTTGTGCCCTCCAGGTGAGTGCGCCCTTTAATCGGGGTTTTTGTTTTTGTTTTTTTTTTTTTTGTCGTCTCCGTCGTTGTCGTGACGCCGCCGTCGGGCGTGATGCGGCGTGCGGTTGTTAGGCCCAGCGGTATGCGGCGCGTTACCACCCGTGACCTTGACTGGTGCTGTCCGAAGTCGCCGCCGCTCCGGTCGTCCGTGGTATCACGATCGGTATAGGTCACTTTCCCGCCGCCGCTGTCGTGCCCCGACCTATACGACCGCACGGAGTATAACACGAACCGCGTGGTTTATACCTGGGTATGGGTACCACACGCACACGCAAAACACTGTATGTGTTCTGACCGAGACGGTTTACCTGCGTTCACGGTCCGGTGGCTTTTTGGAGGATAGGAGGTATGCTCATCGCGTGGTTTTCACTCGCGCAGCGTACACTGATTTGAAAACGTCAAAATATCATTACGTTTGTCATAGAAATCAACCGATCGACTGACGTTGAAATCGACGATTACAAAACCCACGGAAAGTAGGTAGATACTGTAAAACTCGTATTCTTGTTCAGGTTTAAATTATAATATTTGGATGGAAACTGTAAAAGGCCGAATTATATTAAACTATAATTATAATGAAAAAAATAATAATAGTAACGTGACTAAAGTTAAATAAAAAAAACACAACTCGTTTTGATAATGCTGTACTTAAGTAAAAGCTCGTTTAGTGTGTCGCCTCGAATTCATTTTCTCGCGCACGACCGCGTATTATGGGTACGTCTATAATATTTGATCGTTTCATAATCTACGGTACGCTCGCTCGACCGTGTGCGGCGGTGCAGGAACAAATCGTTTTCTCTCCGTCGGCGGGCTCTCGAACTTTGGATCTCCTCTAAGATCCCCGGGATCAACGCGTCGTGGCGCAAACAATAGACGCGGTCCAATTATTATTACCGCGGTGATGATTATTAAGATTATTTCAGCGGTGATCCATAATGCGACCGTGTTCGTACGCGACGACCGCGACTCGATTGTGTCCGCGCGCGCTCGCCGCTCGGTCCGCACCGCGTACGTGGAAAATGACTTGCAGCTCTTGCCGCCGCGTCCGCGAGACAATGCTCGCACGCGCGTTCTCGGCTGCCGGCCGCCGTGATCGTAATCACGGTCCACGTTATGATCACACCGTACAACACGACGGTCTGCCGGCGACGTCGGTGGAAATTCAAATATTGTGCTTACGACGCCCGTCGCGGACGCCGCTCGGAACGGTCGTTCGCGTGACCGGTGATTTATTATGAAATCCGACGATCGACGCCGCGCTATGCACACACGTTCGACGGACGTGCGGGTGGGTCTGTTGTTGTTGTTATTATTACGAGAAGATACCGCGTTATGTGATGTGATTGCGATAACGCGCTCTGTGTGTCTAACCTATACGTTTAATTATTATCGAAATCGCCACGAACGCTAAGCGTGTAAGCGTTACACTGCAGTTCGGTGGTCATGTTATTATTATGAGCCGTGGCATTTTTTTTCGTTTGTTCGATTTCGATTTTCCCGCAACACGGTTCTCGGTCTGGCCAGCCAACGTCAACGTCCATTAATAAAACACGAGACGTCCGGAGAGAATAATACAAATGTACTACGTCGCCGCGTCCATGCTCCGGGCGCTGGGCGTTTTATTTCTTGTTGCGTTCCGTTTTAATTAATTTTCACGTGTGTATCTATATCATTATCACGCGGAAAAATCTCGAATTCTCATTTATATTTCGTCGGCAGATGTATTCAAAGTTTGTTTTACACAGTCACACCACTCGACGTGACTTGTTAATTATTTGATAGAAAAAAATATATATAAATAAAACAACTCGAGATTTTTATTTAAAAATATTTGTTTGTTTTTTAAGCTAGTAAAATGTTTTCGATTAAAGGATTGGCCAAAATAAAAAAAATTACAAAAAATGTCACAGTCAAGAATTATCGTGCACATTTTTCTCGGTTAAAATTTACGACGCTCGTAGTGTTTTTACGACTTTGATATTTGAAATAAATTATCGAACGCGTAACGATTAGGAAGCGGGTGTAATTTTCGGAATATTCTAGCCGTCCAACCAGTTTGTCGTTTTTTCTAATATCACGCGTTTGTGTAGAAAACGAACCGCTTAATAGTTTTGAAAACGTTCATTTTCTAAAAGCCTATACACGTTATGATGGTGGTCTTTACACGGTGTTGCCCAATTGACCGCAGTAGTAGTAATAGTAATAATAATTATAATGTTGAAAAAAATAACGTTGTGCACAAGGTTTTTCATTTATATGTATATAATATTTATATTTTAGGTAGGTAAATGTGAAAGTATAAAACGATATGCAAATCGGGTAAAAAGGGCCTACCAGGATTTTGGCAAATGCTTTGGGCGTATTTTGATTAATCGTCGTTGCCATACTCTATACCGTATCCCCCCTGCCGACCTGTATGTTTTATGGCCCGTGAAAGACATCGGACGAAATCAAAACACAATCCCGTCCGCCGGCAAACCCTTCGATTTTTTTCGTGCACCCCCCGAACCATGGCGCGCGGTATACACCGTATAGCGCGTTTATTATAATACGTACGTGTATATATGTATATAAATAAATGTGCATAGAGGGAGCGATAGAGAGAGATACGCATACTATGGCAGCCCATAGGTGTGTAGTGTATATAGGACCAACGCATATGTGTATATATGATATACTGAGTTGGCTGCAGCTCACACACACACACACACACACACACACACACACACACACACACACACACACACACACACACACACACACACACACACACGAACATTTGATAAACTCACCCGTGCGACCCGTATAATATTATTATTATTATTATTTATGATTATCATTATTATTTTTATTGTCATTATTGTTATGATGGAAATCAATAAAAACCGGTCGGACAAAAAAAAAAAAAAAATCCACTCGTAAAAACACACTGGTGTCCCCCGACGACAACGCGGACAACGAGACGACGTCGTTAATGGTGTGGCGTCGTCGTCGGTGAGTTTGTTGTCAAACACACGCCGTGTACGGGCTGCACACAACACACGTCGCATTCGAGAGACTGTATTATACACTGTTACACGCACACACACACACACAGTACACAACATGCTATATTATAATATACCTATGTGGCGATTGGGGCGAATGTCTCTTTTTGTATTATTATCATTTTTTTTTCTTTTTTTGTTTGTCCTCTGAGTTCTCTCGCACCGTCTCTCCGTCGAACCCCTCGTCACCGGGCAAACACGCACCTACTCACACAACAGTACACACACACTCGTATATTATAATATGCGTTCTCCGTGATGCATCACTGCATCTCCTTCATCGTTGTCTCCTATACTACAGTTCCGTTTGGACTTGGGTACCAATTACACACTTATAAATAAATTATGTTGTACCAGGACCGAATTAGATGTTTTAAATTTGAGGCTCGTACATTTAAGAGACCATTTCTGATTTGATAGAATAAAAAAAAACTGTCACTTTTCACTCATACTTTACTGGTAATATTTATGAAAAGAATACAAATAAAAACAAATATTCTGCAAAAGTGAAGACCTGGTGCACGACTATGTATATACCATCAGGTCCAGGGTGTTTCGAGTTCAGTCAACACTGGACCATTTGTTCGGTGTTTTGCACGTACGAAGTATACACTATAATACTGCATACTACACGCGGTGCCGTGACAACATAGAACCGACACGTGTTTTGTACGACGGCGACGGCGTCGGCTGCTGGCCGCCGAATCTCGTGGTCGTCTGAAAAAGCGTGTGCGGACGTCTTTTGTATTGCAAAACGCCAAGTTTTTCAAAAACTAAAACACAAAATTCAAACCTCGAAACGACGAGATCGACCATTATTTGCCACGAGTCACCGGGGGGTCTGTGACGTTATCGTGGACGTCACAGGCGCGTGATGTACTCTCGAGTCCTTTAACGCACGTATTGTGTGTGTGTGTGTGTGTGTGTGTGTGTGTGTGTGTGTGTGTGTGTGTGTGTGTGTGTGTGTACGCGTGAGCCTACCGCTGAGCACCGCCGCGTGTCCGCCGCCACGCCGCAAGGCGAAAAACCGCAACAGCTGGTCGCCGCCGTAGCCGCTGAGGGTCTGTCGAAACGTGCGTGTCGAATCTGCCGAAAATCCGACGCCCCTCGGGTCGAGTTTCGCGTGTTGGCCGGGATTTGCGTGCCCACGACAATGCCGCGACGATTTTCGTTCTCGTACGCTTAGAAGTGGATATTATTATTATTATTATGTACACACCGTTAAAGTAACATAATAATAACGAGCCTATGATATACGTCGGAAAGGATCGATTCTGATACTGTTATAATGCGCGTATTATGCGAGTGTCGCCACCCCTGCGCATATTATGTTTTATTATATAGATATTCGTTTTATTAACATTGACGGCTATTATATGATACGCGTATACCGCGTGGCCTAGATATCGTGGCGTGGCTCGAGCAACATGTTTTTCGTATACATATTCATTCGGTTTGGATGTGAGCGGCGTGCGTTTTCCGAATATTATTGTGTATAAAGATCGATCCCGCAGAGGAATATCACAACGACGGTGCGCGGTGACATTTTTTCGAAACGTATGTATTTCAACGAATCGAGTTTTATACTGTATTTTTGTCGTCGAGTATTTTGTGGTTGCGACCACGTTCGTGTGTGGTGACTCGTGAGCGCGAATAATTTTTCGTGCTGTACAAGCGAGTACTGTTAGCTGATGTTATTGCTCGTGACGCGGATAAAAGAATATTTCGCCGGTTGTCGTATAAAATTGATCATTTTGCAATCGAAGTGTCACTGTGTTGACTTTGTACGTTTCCACTTCGCGTGGAGGTTTTTGTAAGTTTCCAAATGGCCACTCGGCGAACGTTCCTATTTATATACTTTAATTTTGTTTTTACTTGATCCAATTTTTTCCGTTGTTCACAGAATTTATTTTGTTCGATAAGTTTTCCCATTGTAACGATTAAGAAGTTGATTCTGAATCCAAATAAATAAACTACGACTTACTTTTTTAAATTTACGAACTGTAAACAATTTATACATAAGTAATAATGAAAATTCAAAGAATTTACATATAAAAAAAATAAAATAGTTAATTTTAATAACTATACAGTTAATCTATGTCATATAGTATTTATAATGTATTTTGCTTCTTTTTACTGAGAATATTTTCTTACAACTTATACGTGAAATACACGTTACTATACAGGTATATGCAAATTAGTGTGTTATTTTACACATACGTACCTCTTCTTAAATATCTACTTTACATATTTTATTAAATGGAGTCCATCTAATTTATTTACGCGGGCTGTTTTTTTATTGCTAGTATTGTATTATTTAGGAATTTATTTTAAATATAACAGTTGATGGAGTTTTTTTAAAGCTATTAAATTAATGCTATGCTACTGTTTCAACCTCCCTACATATAATAAGTAGTAAAAAAAAACAAAAACGATAAGTTGTTTATTTTGTTCACTCAATGTTCGAAATTTGGTTTTTATTATACTGTATTATACGAGCTTCTTTAAACAAATGAGATACAAAACAATAAATTTAGATTTTTATCATTCAAATGAAAACTGAATATTGTTTTAATTTGTTTATTTTTTTAATTGATTCGAGTGTATTATGAAGGCGATGTTTATTTTATGTATGACGATATTTAGTTGTAATAATCTATGCATTTTTAAGTAGGGATCTAATTTCGTTCGTTTTTAAATTATTCGTTCTAATAGATTGAAATGTTGAATTTCCACGAATTTGATCTATGTGGATATGAATCTGTTAAAATGTATTAATTACACTATTAATTATTATGTTCATGAACCTAGTGAAGTTTTAAAGTGTTGTGTTACACAGCAGTTATCTCTTTGTTGTTGTCTTTGTATCACGATAAATTAGGAAATTATAGTGTAGAATAATAGTGTAAAGTTTACTTAGTTCAATTGTTTGATTAATTTATCAGTTCAAATTAATTTTGAAGTCATTTTTTGCGTAAGCTATTGTTAACTTTGTGTTCAGAAATATAAAGTGAACAATTTTAATTGTAATACACTGCTTCATCACGTTAACAATCTTACCTCTAATAAGCAAAAGTCGTTTTAAGTTTTTTTTTGTTTAATTTTGAAAAATTATTTTCATGCTCATTTTCACTGTACAATATACGCGTTTATAGGCGTTCGTGATATTATGTGTAGCCTTAAAAAAAAAAAATGATTTATATGATAATTTTAAGTTGGAATTTAAAAGTTTTTATATTTATCTTGTTTGAACCTGAAATTGCAAACGCTAAACATTTTAATTTAATTTTAAGTACATTTCTCAAACTTGGCAATGTTTTTAAAATGATTTACGAAATAATGTGGTCATCGTGTAAATATTCTTTCGCTCTCAGCGCATAACTTTTCAGTTATATAAGCTAAATATTTATCATTGCATTATTTCATTTCGTTCCTACACGTTTTAACTTTGATTGAAAATTAATGGGCTCGTCGATACGTCTACGGCTTTGTGCCGTCCACAGTAATGTACCGGACATGTTTATCTGAACGTCGTTTTATGTACGGATGTCAGTGGGAGTGATGACGGTTTCACGTGGATTCACCCGGAGGGTTTGTCTTTGTATAATATTATTTTCATAAATCTGAATTCAGCTGAATTTAAAGGCGTGCGTCGTAACGGACCGCCATACGTCCCGGTGTTTGATGTCTACATAAAATCTTTTATGCAGATACATACTGTTTCGGAAACGCGGCGATTCACGTGCCAATATCCACGAGTGTGTGTGTGTGTGTGTGTGTGTGTGTGTGTGTGTGTGTGTGTGTATGTACACAGCGGAGCGTGACGTGTGTTGTGGCGATAAAACAATCAAATCACAATGGCAGTTTACCGTGTGTTTTTTTTTTTCGTCGTGGAGTGTTTTTTCACGGCTTAAACCGGACTTTCGATTTTCGCCGAGTAATCGATTCCGCTCGTACTTACGTATAATATATGTCCAATACGATCGAAAACAAAAAATCCGTCTGTCTGATGCGCATCAAACGAAAACGACGCTCGCGCCGCCGACCGCCGTCGTGTGCGTCTAGTTTTTGAGTGCGCGCGCGCGCGTGTGTGTGTGGTACGTAGCCGCTGCACACTGCGACGGATCCTTCTGGTCCGCCTGTTATGATGATAATGGCGTATTACGCGGCGATGTGCACGCACAGTCGAAACGATTTTGCTCCCGTCGTCGTTCACACTTGTGCGCGGCGTAGCCGCCGACTCGTGTTCGGGGGCACAAATGTGAGGTGAATCTGACGCACCGTCGTCGTGACGGTGAAATCGATACGAGAAACACATTGTAATTCTATGTTATATGTTTTTTTTTATCGCCATACAGCCGGAGAGCAGCACCACGACCCGACACGTTTTTAATCACAGCGTTTACGTGTGTGTGTGTGTGTCACTATATGTCGCCGTGTGTTCGTTGTGTGTCTGTGGATCGTCTTTGACGTGCCTACGAGCATAATATTCGATTGACATCACGGAGTCGATAGCTGTTTCGGGCACGATTGTGTTAACGCGTTTCGTGATGTGCACGATATTTTTTCGGCGCTCGGACGTTAACACTCAATAAAAATCTGACACTTTAGAAATCACCAACGGCTCTTGAAAACACACTTTACGCGTGAACGTATATTTATTATTTATTAAACATGGTTGCGGACGACGTGCATCGCCAACGCGTTTTTCAACGACCGCGACAGATGCACTCTATCGCGCGAAAGTACACACACACACACACACACATATATGTGCCTCATAACTCCGCGTTCTTATTTTTCATCTTGTTTCGACTGCCCTTAGATAAGAGCGTGGCGTGGTTGTTTTTTAATTTTACAGCGGTGATTTATCGCGAAACGTATTATAGGCGTTCTTATACGTTGGGTTTAACGTTGCGCGCGACCCGGCTTTGTCGTTGGACCGTGTGGTCCGTGGACGGACGAGGTATAAAATCGATTTTGTTGTTTCTGGATTTCGATGGGGGTTTTGAAGTTTTATTATTGTTATCATCATTTTTTTTTTTTTTTCATAGTTTGACGTATTTGGATTATAGATTGATTGAAGAACGTTTCCCAATGAAAATATGACCCCGGATTTTTCGTCTCTGCGCTCGAAAATCTCTCTTATTTCTGGCAATTTATCCCTTATCCGCGCGTGATATTTATTAAAACTCGCGGTGCTCTTGTCATTATTGTTCCGTCGAAACTTTCGGCCGAGATTTCAGCATCCCCCGCTCCGCGCGGCAATCAGCAATCATTGTCGGTGGTTTTATCCCCCTCCCCGGACGCCGTGCGCTCTTGGGAATCGGCCCATCAAAAGTCTGAAATCGGTCCGTGGTCCCCCAAAGGGGCGGGCGGGGTACAAAATGGACGAGAAAATTAATAGCTTTAAGGGCTTTAATCACTAATTTTCGGTGTGGTCGCACGCGGTAGCCTCTTCTCCAGTTCCAAATCAAACACTATTCGTGACGGAGATTAGAAGAGGAGGGAGGGATTGTAAATAATTGTAGCACTGATTACCTGTATCCGGGATGTGGTTCACAACCGCCCATCCGTTCCCATGGCTCGACTATATACATATACGCCGAGCGTCCCAGCGCAGCGCCATAACGGCGCGGCTCGGCGGCGACTTTTTGTCGCGTAGGTACGCCAAAATAAATAATAATAATAAAAAAGAAACCCATAATGGAAACAAATAAAAGGGTTGAGGGCACATAACTGCCCTTGAGTGGGTAGAAAAAAAGGTTTATGAAATCGTAAAATGAAACGCGGTCAATTTCGTGTTTTATGCCTCTTACTACGCCTCTTGAAATTGAGTCACAATAACTCTATTCTTTATTATATTCCACGGTTTATTATGCTTACCATACGTATGATAATGATAACAATAATAGAAACGAAAGAGAAAAAAAATATACGGTAATAAACTTTAAAAATGTCGGAAAATTAAAACATATTATCAACACCTGGTAATATATCGTGAGTAAGTAATGTGCACTTGGAATGATAAATCGTCACTCCTAGATTTATATTTGTAGAAGACTTGTGAAAAAATGAAATTTTTCGACGTAACAGTTAATTTTGGAAGCTGAACTGAGCGCATCGCGCAATAATCATTAATTCATTAATGTTATTTTAGTTCCATGTTACCCTTCGAGACCATCAGTGTTAGATTTATCGGTTGACTAGTTAATTGTGTGCCTCGCTGTGAGAAAGTGCGCACAATTGGCCGCAATCCAATACATGTGTGAATAACGGTAGTGATTGTAATTTAGGGATTCGAAACTTTATGTTGGGCAAATGTAATTTTAGACGTTTGACAATTGTGGAAAATGTCTCAGAAAATGAAATTTAGTACGCACGCAAGAAATATTTCGCATTTTTCGATTAACCTTTTTTTATTCCGGCGAAACTGTCCGTTTAGACAAATAATTTATTGTCAGAAAAAAAAAAAAAGGGAAAATGTCGTAAACGATGAAAATGGACTAATATCCCGGTTATTCTCTCGTTTTTTCTCGTGTTTGAATTTTTCTCTTCGTACTGTTAGGGAAAAGTAGACGGACAGGGTGTATATTTAATTACTGCTTTGAGGACCATTATTTTTACATGGTTGACATTTACATTTATTATTGTGTGTATATAAATGAGATTTCCTCGGGTCACAGTTTTAATATTCAGAAAGTATTTCGAAGAATTGAAAACGAATTTATCGTGAGAACAATGTAATGATTTATCGTTGAATTGTTTTTTTTTTTTTTTTTTAGTTTCAAAAATTACATACTTACTTTGCACACTTGCAGGCTGCTACTTTTCGCGTACATATACGTGTAATTGGATCATGGTATATAAGAATGCTTAATAAATATAGCGTCAACATGCGCA
Organism: Therioaphis trifolii; assembly: GCA_027580255.1. Lineage (NCBI taxonomy): Eukaryota > Metazoa > Arthropoda > Insecta > Hemiptera > Aphididae > Therioaphis > Therioaphis trifolii. The sequence continues at coordinate 32,211,829 of CM050411.1, read as the reverse complement.
CTTGAAGTCATAACTTCTCTTTAAGACTCGACTCTTTCAAATGGAACCCTCTCCTTAGGTTTAGGGACTCGTTGATTTATTACCGTGATCCGGTGAAAGCGTGGAGTGCAACTTAATAAGGGTAAATAACCCTGGAGCGCACAAAAGGACTAACTCGTGCGGCGTCACGATCACATGACCAAAACAGCAACGCGCAGCCCTTTGTCGTCGTTGAAGACTATAATAATAATAACGCGGATATCATATCACAAAAAAACTCGTACGACTTACGATTTTTTTCCGTTTTGTCTCGTTATTATTTATTTATTTATTTGTTTTCGACACCACATGTGCGATTTCGTGGGAAATAAACGTCTCTCTTCCGGACATTGCTGGTAATTCTATAGAATTATTCGTGCTGTCATATGAGTCTGTACGAACCGCTAAGGTGTGTACTTATGACAAATGTAACCGTAATACGGTCGGTGCTGTCTTCGGATCTCGAGAGAGAAATTTTGCGATGTCAAATGATCATAGAAAGATTATCTTTTTGTTGGAATTTCATCTGGTGCGTTTCTTTGAATCAATACGCAGGTATAGGGATTTTTTTCGACTGTAATCGAATCGATCACACGTAACGACGGAATTCACTTTAATCGACAACTCTGTTTATTATTGAAATATTCGTTATAATGTTTGATCAACATTGACAATTTTGGTGATGAATATTGTTTGTACGTGCAATCGTACTTTGTGTACTTTTCACGTGAATTCGAAATTGTGGTTTTGTTTTTTGATTATCCGCAAGGGCGCTTTATCAATGTATACATGTCTAGTACCCCCTCGATTGGTATGACCAAGACAAACGATCAGATTCTATTGTTTTCATATAACTGTTTTATGGTCAAATGAAATGATTTCTGAAACTTAAAAAAAATAATGTCATGTGTTAATGAAATAGCATTAATGTCACTGTCACCCCATAGTTAGATGTATTCACTTTAAGATGTGTTGTCTTTTTATGAAAAGTTTAAATTTATAGCTAACATATAAAATAATATATGCTTCATAGTTTCGTATAGTTAAAATTGGATTTTAAACATATTACTTTGCATACTTCGCATGTTTTTAGCGTATTAAATTGTGCATATTTGGTAATATTTAGATTAGTATGCATATTTCATAAATATTTTGTTGAACTATCTTATTTATCTACGAAATTTCTAAGATTTTATTTTCATGCACAAATTAGGCATTTCACTATTCAAAATTGTTGATTAAAATTAAAATAACTTGATAAGTGTATAAATAAATTGCAACGCGTTATTTTTTATGAAAAATAGTAATTTTTGGCCAATGACAGTGATTTATTTTTTTAAGACAGTTTATTTAACATATTTCATTGTTCTGTTCAACATTTTACACATTTTAATAAATTATTTTATAAAAAAAAAAATGTGAATTTGATCTATAAAGGGTTCAATTTCCTTCAAAAATATATCCACATATGTATTTTATACGTAAGTCAGTAATGATCAAAATTGTTCGTGTGTTAAGAGAGAAAATAAACTTAACATTATACGCTGCTAAAATATCAATATGTTTGACTATTATATAATATGATAACATTATTTATTTTTCATTACTAAAAATAATGACATTTTTTCAATGCGTATTTGCTTGTTTTTTGTGACTTAAAGGTATCCGGGTCATTATAAGTTCATGAAGTTCCTATTTCTACTCAAAATATTTGCTAAAATTGTTTCTCATATTTCTTATAAAAACAAGACATTCATTCCGTTTTACTCAAAAGGAAAACAGTCTTCTGATAAAAAATAACATTAAAATTATTTATATATTAAATTAATATAAAACTTTTTTAATAAGAATCATTAAATTCTTTCCGGGTAAGGAAGGGAAATTAATTAATTTAATTGGAATAAAATGCCAGCCGTTGGGTTCTTCACAAAATATAAAAGTACACTTAATTTCTTCATTTGGTTAAAAGTGTATTAATTGAAAGCATTGAATTCGTTCCGAATTGAGTACACCGGTAAATAGAATAATTACTTATTTTTAAATTCATTTTAGGGAGAACAGTATTCTAACCTGATACATGTATTTAACTTGTGAGTTATGAATAATAAATAACATTTAAACATTATTTTCTCGTTACAGTTTTTTTTTGTGAAATTTGAGTGACTGTGACGCATAATTGATTTGAAAGTATTTTTAAATATTCATTAATAGAATGAATAGGTAAACAGAATTAAAAATTTTATTCTATAATGGGCTTTTCGAACAATTCAGTTTGAAAAATTATTTAAAAAATCTCTTTGTTGAATTACAAATGTTAAGTCGAGCAATACTATCTATAAGAGAAATCTTTGTGTTTTGGTAAATTAACTACAAAGAGCTTAGTGCTTACCTATAGTTTTACTTAAAATATATTTAATATTATAATCTCAGCTGATAGATTAATAATACTAGAGTGTACCACTAAAACCCGTATTGTGTTTTATATAATTCGAGTAAACACAATAGCACACATTGTGCGGGAGCTATCATGAGTATTCAGTAAATTTGCTCATTTAAAATCTGATAGATTTTGCTTTATCAGATTTAATGATTTCAATTATTTTCATGATACATACCACTGAATATATCACGTTTAGATTCGGCATGTAACGTTTTTCTTTTAATACTTATATTTTGTACAAAACATTATACGACTTAGATATTGTTTTTAGTGTCATTACATACCTTAACACAATTCTTAACACAATTAAAACAAGTAGGGAAATACAATAGAACTAGTTTTATTTCAGTTGTTATGTGTTGAATAGATTTATGAAAAACGATATTATCTTAACGACGGACTTGGAAATAAAGAGTTGCTGACATTATATGGTATATCTGCTTTGTTTAATTATTATTTTTTTTTTTGTTCTGTACCTTTGTGAATTTTTCAGGGACTTGTAACGTGATAAAAATAATTTGTATAAGTGTAAACGGTTGAGCTAACTTCAAAGTTTTTGTAATTAGTTGGCTCTATTAAACCTTCTCGGCTCCGCCTTTACGACTGTAAGTTTATGTGTAAAGCTTTGTATGATGTCTAGGTGACTTGTTTAATATCATCGAAACAAGTTTTCCGCGTAACTTTATTTGAAGTTTGGGATTTACCTCGGACGTTATTAAAATATGACTACCTACCACGACATAATACATTTCATAATGAAACATTGGTTGTTGTGCACAAAGAAAATTAAGTCACACGAACGAATAAACTTAATAAGTTTTCGTAATATGTTTGGATGGTCGACCAGTCGAGTTCGTCGAGATGGCTAACGATGGAAATTGTCTTGTGCGTGCTCTGGCTTAGGATAGTGACGAAGATACCGTGTAGTACGATAAGTGTATGGTATATGCTATTTTAATCCGTCAAGTGCGACTCGGACGAAGCGAACGCAGAAAGTCAGTCGTAATGTCGTTTCGTTTAATTTCACGTTGTTTCTGACCCTTTGGCGCGGGTTGTATTATTTTTCAATTTAGATTTTGCGATTTTAATGATATGCTCGATAGCCCCAATCGCTAATTTTCACGTCGCTAAACTCACTGTATCCACCAACAATGAAAGGGAAAGGGAAGAAAAAAGGGGTGGATTGTTGGATTTCGCCATCTGTGACACGGGGTAAAGTTTTATTCGCACGATTTAATTTAAATTCAAAGCTCGCGGGAGTGGCTGCTAGTCAAATAATTACACTGAATGTATAGACATCGACGGCGGTCGGTTGTACATTCTCTCAGCCACGCTTCCCCTCCCTCCTTCTGGAAAACTTAATTATTTTTTATTAATTTTCCATTTATGCGTTTTGCATAATACACGACGAATAGTACTCACTTTTTTTTTTTTTTTTTTGGTACGTATATAATAATATGGTGATTTCAGTTGTCATACCGTTTAGATTTCCTCTCTGTGTGAACGTTAATTTAACGCATCGCCAACCGTCACTGCCATCACAAGATCGAAATGTCAATGGAATTCTCATGTTGATAAAAAAAAAAAAAAACCGAGCTCAATATATATTTATATATACAATATCACGCTGGTAATGGACGTAAAAAAAAAAAAATGAGGTCAACTGCAGTCGGGAACGTGTGGTTTCCAAATTTGTGTCATCATCATTACTTTGAGGAGTAAAAAGGGATGATTATTTTAAATAAATAATGCATTGACTGGCGATCACGACTCGTTGGTTGCCGCCAATTGTAAAACGGCCGTGTACGCAAGGATTATGTTTATTCACTAATTCACCATTAATTTTCCCAGAGGAAATAGCGATATCGCGTATTAACGATAATATACGCGTTTTTCTGCCGAGCGTAATATTATTATCAATCGTGAATAAATCAACGATACAATCGTCTACGAATACGATTCGTACGTACGCAAAACGATTAACGGACTGTGCTGTCGACGTGGAATTCTTCAAAGCGTTTTCTAATGAAATTACCCGGTGTTCGTCTTGTACGGTTTCGGTTTGACTTTTACAAGTAATTATCGTGACGAAGCTATTACTTTGATACACGATAGCGTGTTTGCAAATTATTATAATACATCTATTTTGTTAAACATATCTCATCTGGATCATAGTGTATATTATTATAAAAGAAAAAAAAACCGGTTTACACGTGTTTTTTGTATATATCGGATTTCCACGGAGTAAACAAGATTATATCGTTGAGTATACACGTACGTGTGTCGTGTGTGTTAAAAGCTTTGGGTTAGTATAGTTTTACGGCTCCGGCGAAAAGAAATAAAAAACCCTTTTAGTTTAATATAATATTATACGTGTAATTGAGACGTCCGTTTATATTTTATGAAATAAATTATGTGTATAGAATTTCTCGTGGGTCGAGGTGCTCTTCGAATATTATAATAAGTATGTGGTCTGATGTATTTTCGAGTCGTCGGTCGTGTGGCGGTCGCGAGTAGAAATTCGTAGACGCCGCCGACTAGAAAAGTCCTCGAGGAATCGTCGTCGAGCACATCCGTCTTATCATCGAAATGAAATATAAGACTGACGGAACGGAGTATAGACGACGACCACAACACAGAGACGACCGACGACATGAAACGCCTGTATGAAATTTGTTGGCCGTTTCGGGAGAAAGTTTAAGCTGAATCGTGTTTGTTTTTCGTTCGTATAGTTGTTGCTCCGATTGTTGTTACGTCGGTATACAGTGTATGACGGGGATACGCTGTGAAAATCCCAGTTTAACTGTTGCGCCGTTTTATTTTGTTTTTACAGTGAATCGCTTGATATTAACATATCGTATAGTTGCGTAGTTATTTGTCATCGTTCCCTTACAAGTTTTACCGCGTAATCGTAAACGTAGTAGTAAAAATTAATGAAAATCCGATGTTAATTTTGTGCTAAGTATACGTTACGGTGTAAATATTTGGTAAAAGGTTTAATAAATTAAAAATCAAGTATGAATTATAGGTGATACAAATCAAACAATACTATTCTGGACACTGTTTCAACTTTTTTTTAAGTAGCACAACAAAGTAATGTAACTTTTAAATTTGTTAGGCACGGAATACGGCATTAACTTCAGAATACTATTTCATTCAAGGTTTCAGAAAGTTTTATAAATAAAACTAGAGTAAAATTTTTTTTAAAAGTTCTCATCCCTTCAAAACTTTTATTTAAACTTTAAAAAATTTCGTAGTTCGGATATATTGTGCATTCGATTTATTTTATATGTAAATGCTTTTTCCATCCGTGAAAACCGATTATCGCGAGCTGTTTATGAATTCAACACACATTTTTCACATTTTTCTGATTATGATTTTAACTATTTATATTTTCTACCTGTCAAATTGAATATATTATTATTATTATTATTACGATCGTGTTTATTGAAAACGTAATGAGAAACAGCCGAGAGTGATTCTGACGGTGATTTAAAAAAAAAATCTGCTCCAACACGCGTTTTAATACAAACACGTACGAACACGACACCGCGGCGGCCGTTAATAAGATAATAACTTTCGATTAAAACGCAACAACCCAAAGCGTGAGCAAAGCATAAATTATAAAACGCAAAGGTCACACCGGGATATTAATGACGTGTGCCGCAGTGTTTTGATAATGGTCCTATTACCGGAATCCACAAAGCGTTAAAGCAAAACTTTAATTAATTTCCGTTCCGGACGATTAGAAATCCGTTTGTCCGCCCCCGGGTCGCTACGGCGCGATTTTCGTCGGGACGAAACGGGACGACGCGTAAACAAAACGCGCGCGACACGTCGTGGCGACGCGTTACGCCCGACGACGGTATCGCGTCTGGGCAGGTATAATAAAATGAGTCGCCTGAAAACACATTCGGTACCGACTCGAAAACGAAACGCCGTAATGAAACGAACGCGCCGAGCACGTGTGCACGTGTGTATGTGTGTGTGTCGTGTCCCGATCAGAAATCGATTTCGAAATAAAACGTTATCAACCGCTCGAGAAGATTTTCGACGTTAAGCGATTTCCCCGGGATTCATTTCCGGCGTGGAGGTGTACCGCGACCCGGCTGCGGCACACGCGACGACGACGACGACGACGACGACGGAACGCTAAAGTTTTTTCTCCTCCATCGCGCGCAACACCGCCGCGGACCGCGTTTCACCCGTCGCCGCTGCGTCTCTGACGGGTGACGTTGTTGGAAATCACCCCGAGTTCGGAAACGACCCCTGGGGGATGTTTGTGTTTTGATACGACGCTTATTTGTGAGGCGTATATTCGATTTTGCCGTCTTCGCCGCCGCCGCCGCCGTCAATAATAATTCACGCGTGCTAACGGAAAGCTTTGGCGGTTCCCTCGCACGACGTGTGGCGGCGGAGGCCTCGATACGACGACGTGTCAGCGACTCGCGTCCCGATCCCGGGAATCCAATTCCTCTCGCGCCGCGCGAATCTTACGAAACCGAATCGTCCGCACGCGACTTTGTACCGTTTTTATCGTCGAACGGTACGACGACGCTCGTCTGGAAAACGAACTCGAATGAACGCGCGTGGACGTCAAACAATCGCGTGGGCGGAAAAACGAACGAACCAAAGGGGCGCCGAAATCCCCAGAGTATGAAATCCCAAACAATGTGTTTACTCGCGGCATGTTCGTGTTTTTTTTTTTACGAGTTTATTGTGTGCCGTGTTGTGCAGGTTTTTTTTTTTTTGATTTCACCGAGTATTGTTCATTCGAAATTATGACGATAATGAAACACGAGGACTTTTTTTGTTGTCCTTAGAACTTTTTTTTGTTTATCTCTCAATGTTGAAACAATGTGTTCGGTATGTCCATTTGGTAAGAGCGTATCTCATCTCGAATACACGCGCGTATAAAAATACCGAGTTTATTATATGAGGTGTATTCCGAGCATATGACCCGTGTCATAATAATTATTTGTAATGTAAAATTAATTTATAATATCTTTGTGAGACATCCGGTACACATATAATCTATATTAATACACGTATATAGAATAATAATGTAATTGTGTACTGCGTATTGAGTTTAAAATGATCAAAAAAAATATTTTATTTGTTTGATATCCTCGCCTCGGTAAATCGTAAAAAGGGTACCTAGTATGTATACAGGGGCGCGTTAACGAGAATTAAATTTGTTTTAATTGGCATAATAAACCGTGACAATATGGTATTATAAAATCATCAATCACCATTCACCATCGACCATCCCTTAGCAGTTAACTTTATTTATCCCGTTGAAGTAAATCACCAATTCTCCTGTTAAAATTAAAATAATATATATCATTCTTTTATCACCTTACCATTTCATTATCAAGTATAATGTCTTAACTTTTTCTTATTTATCTTCTGCCGTGCCGATGATTGTTTTCTGAAGTTATTACTCTTCTTTTCTGCTTAAGCTACTCTATTCAAGTTCATTTTTCATTTTACTTTATCTCTTGCCACTTGTACGTCCATTTTATTCTTTCCAGTTTCTGAATTTTCTCCACAACTACCTATACAATTTAGTAAATTGTAAATGTTTCGTAAATACATTCAAGAAGTTTTTAACGAAAGCACATTTTTCTTTATAGTTAGTGCACAGCAAGATAAGATATTTTAAATAGTAAAACAATATGAAACCTAGATTATAAATTTATCAATTACTTTTTTTAATTCATTTTTAATAACACAAACACTTTACTATCCAAATTGTATTTATTTCATTATCTGTAGATAGTGTTGTAAAATATTTATTTGGTACCTGTGTTTACAAATAATCGATTATTTTTAGTTGACTTTAGTGTTACTTTTACCGATCGTTTAAATAAACACTTGAATATCTTTAAATACCATTACCGTCGTATACAAATAAATATCTTAATAATACTTAAACATTTCGAAAACGTGTATTTGAATTACTTTGTTTATTAAAAAATAATTTACGATGAAGTAAAGTTATCGTAATACAAGGTGTACTTTTCAATTTTAAATAAATACTTTCAAAAATATTCATCAGACGGTTTCCCAATATTTGGTTATATTCAAGTTTATTTTGAAAACGTTATACCCGACTACATGAGGTATGGAATACAAACCAATGGGCACTGTAGCCCATAACAACGTACCAAAATAAACCCTATTAATATTCATCCCGTGAATTCAAACTCGATGGTTTTGTGAAATTTAAGATAGTATTAAGTTTATCGCGATAGTGAAAAAAATAAACAATAAAGCGAAAACTCAGATATTTTACGCGCGGTAATATTATAGTGCAACTAATTTTTGTTTGGGGCACACATATCATCTACAAAGGAACCCTTAAAGTTTTTCTAAGTTTTGTTTTATCGTGTGGAAATCGATTTCGGAATGACTACGAGTGTTTTTTTCTTTTTGATCAAATTAAGAGAAAAACAGCGTATTTACAAAAAATAATAATAATAATAATAATAATAATAATAACTTGTTAGCATGTCTTTCGGCCGTAGTATAATTTGAAACGCGCTACTAAATCGCCTACTGCGTTACTAGTAAAGTGTGAATCGACAGAGCACACGCTACACGAGAGTATTGTACGGTATACAGTATTGAATGTAGAAAAATATGCCTACTCAGAACGTGCGGTTTGTTGAATGTAATTCAAATAACTCGTATACGGGGTACTTATAGTTATTCATCGGACATTATCGCTCGAAAACCCGCACGGTCAGACACAGTCGAGCCGAAAGATTTTAGATCGCCGAACACCGTTCCACACGACCGTCGTGTGTTCCGTCGACCTAATGTCGACGTAATGAAGTCGTCGTTCGAATCGTTGTACGTGCGAGCCGCATTGTACTCGTTCGTACAATAGTCTTAAATTTAATTAACGCTTTCGTGTGTGTCGAGTTTGTTTTTCCGTTCACGCGAGAAGCGTTTCGAGAAGAGTGCCACGACGTGTCGGCGGTCACGGTGCGGCGGCGCAGGGGACTATCGTCTGTACGCGTCGCCGAATTGTCGTTTTTCGTCCGTTTGACCCAGTGGTCCCCAACTCTGGTCCCACGGACCTCTTTAGAACATGTTCAACCATCGCCGACCGTCGTTCATCGATTCCTCATGTGTCACGAAAATATCCGAAATCTATCCGTTGACACCGAACGAATGGCCGAGTAAAAACAAAAAAAAAAACAAAAAAACAAAACAATACGAATCCGAACCCATCGTCTCGCACGAACTCCGGTCGATTGCCGGTACTCGATACGATTTACTACTATACGTTTCGTCTGTCACACGTGCGTTAGCGTCTTACGTCTATTGTACACTTTCAACACGCGTCGTTAATTTTCGAGATGTTATGTTTTTCTGTTCTTCAAAATCGACGATGACGAACTAAAAAAAATCTGCCGGTTGGCAACCACTGGTTTCGACCGACGTCCGCACCGGTGTCCGCGGACAACGTCGTGCGCGTCGTACGTACGCGCGAGGGGCGGTAGGTGGTTACGACGATTATTATTGTTGTTTTCCGGACGCTGCCGGCCGAGCCGAACGTTTCGCCAACGGTCGTCGAACGGTTTCGTCGTTGTTTGCGCACCCACACCGCCGGCCCGTTCTCTCGTGAACGCCTCGACACACGCGCCACCGACCGAAAGCTAATTGCACGACGTGTAAACACGACGACCGACGACTACGAGAACGTGCGCGGACGAGAGGTGTTGTTCTCGCGTTCATTAAAGTCCGGTCGTGACGCAGCGGCGGCGGCGGTGGCAACGTATGGACCTCGTTTCTGGTGCGTTCGAACGCGGGAAATTCGTTGCCCGATAATCACTCATACGATGTAATATAATAGTATTAGGCGGGTACGTGTATCATTGGCAACGAAGAGACGCGCGACCCCGGAGTCGAGTCCGTTATCGGTTGCGACCGATCTGCTGTACGGTTTTGTACGCGTCGTGCGTACCTCGGTACAGAACTCGAAAACCCTCTCTCTCTCGGTCGACAATAATCGAATCACACCCATATTCCGCCGGTACGGAGTAATAATAATAGCGAGTGGAAAAAAAAAAAATATGATAATAACAACGATACCGTGTATAAAACACCCCCTCTGTCGACGCGGCGGCTTTATCATTATCGTTTTAATAGGTAATAATAATAATAATAATAATAACAATAATGATTTCAGAGACTCGTCGCGGTCTCGGGGCGATCGGGAGGCGGGCGAATCCGTTGTCTGACGTGAGAATTATTTATTTCGTGTGTATTTACGGGCACACACCGAAAATCATCCCGTTGTGTGTGGTCCTCGGGAAACGAGATTGAAAAAAAAAAAATGTAAAAACGAAAAAAAAAATGATAATAACACGAGGACACGCGCACGGCCGTTTTTCGGTTTAATTTCACGGGGCTGCGAATACACCCCCACCCGCACGCCGCCGGGTCGTATACGCGTACGAGGCGAACGGACAATAATTTTATTTACCCACCGCACCGATATCATACCGACATGTGCTGGGTGTGAGCCGTCGTACACCACGAGCTCGTGTGGTTTTCGACTTCTGTTTCGGCCGTTCTGCCCCCGTGTGTGAAATACTACGTGCCATAATAACGCGCGCGTTTGTGCGTGTTAGTGTTGTACGACTACACGCGGCGAGCGCCGGACAGCAGCGGTCGTCCTGCCGCGCCGCCGTGTCGTGTCCGCCGCGTGTTCAGTCCGGCCGCGCCACGGGAGATTTCGCCGACGCGCACCCGTGATAAATCGCGTCTTATTTATAGGGTGACAACGGCGGCGGACCTGTGTAACGATCCTTTGTGTTCGTGGGTCTCTGCTAACAGTGTCCTGACGGCGGCGGCTAATCGGACCTCACATTTCCGGAAAACGTTATTCACTTCCGTCACCCTCGTCCCGCCATCAATTGTATCCGTGTTCGAATCCGTCTGTTTCTCTCGTCGTGTCTTTTATCGTACCCGCGTCGTCGTCGTCGTCGTCGTCGTCGTCGTCGTCGGACGGTCATAGGCGACCGAGGCTGATATTTTGTCGTGGTTAGCACTACTTCCTCCCCTAACAGTCGCGTGTTCGGATCGTGCGGATCGATGGCGCTCCTCCACTCATTAGTCACATTATCTCTCGTTCGTCGCCATGAAAACCATTCGACCGTTTCGCGACCGCCGTCCGCCGCAGTGATTTCCCGATGTTTAAACCCAACGATCGTCGCGCGATCTCATTCATAACATCGTTTCGAGCGTCACTATAGCGCTGGTTACGTTACGTTCGCTCTGTTTTCACTTCTCGCCGTACACGGAGTTTTAAAGCGTATTTTTTTTTTTCGTTTTCATCAGCTCACGTCGATTGAATCGAATTTTTGAAAACTTTTTTTTTTATGTCTGATCAATTATCACTATTCGAGAGTACGTTCAAGTAGAAAAACGTAGGGACGCGCAGAGGGTGTGACCAATACGTTATGCGCGTGGAAAATAAAAATCGTTTTATTTTTAATTAAACCCCTCGAACTCGACGAGGTAATTTATTCTTTACGGCCCCTTGAAATAAAAACCGACTGTTATCGTAGCTCCGATAAAATATTAATGTTAAAACTTAAAAGTCATTGGCGATAAGTAAAAGGAGATGTAACTGCGACAGAGCACACCTGGGCAAACCACACGGACCGTTGTAACGATCCTTTGTGTGACGATTTACGAGTGTCTCCGTCGCCCCTCTGCTCACTTTTGTGACTATTAAACATCGTTACCGTTAAATTAAAAGATATTTTAATAAAGATATGACATTTAACAGTTCTCCGTTATGGTTATAGCTATACTCGGTACAATTTTCTAATTAGCTATAAACGTATACATACGTTAATTTCTCGGTGTACTATTTTAACTTTATTTTCTTGATATATTATAAATGAGATAAACGTTTAAATTAAAATATTATTAAGTATTAAATTAAAAATCATCGAGTTAGTTATATTAAAAAAAAACCTACGCAATTTAAGAATCTAAATTGAAGAGTAATTTCATAGTTTATACGTAATTAATAGTACGTTATTCTAGAATAAATTTAATGTTTTAACAAGAATATGTTTTTGGGCTGGGTGCAACATTTTTTTCTGACTTTCAGTACCCATTTCGTGTTACAGTGTTAGAGTTGTCATGGAAACCTACAATAAGAAATAAATAAATAGTAGTTTTTTACCGATTTTGGTATTATAATACAATAATCTTATTATAAATTTTCGATTTCGCCGATAAATTCTTTGAAAAAGAGCCACAAATAATAGTGGCCTATAAAAACATACCTATGTTTCAATGTTTTTCCGTGCACCGGTAAAAATATCAAGTTTTTTCCCCAGTTATATTTATGTATATATATTTTTTTTTCAAGATTTTTATACATTTTCGTACTTGGCCTAAACACTAAAAAAAAAAAAAATAATAACTGATGATTATAAAATACATAATACCATTGTTAGGACAATATAATGTAAAAGTAATTAATTAAAAGTTATGAAACATGTGTTCATTTTAATATAAAGTTTATATATTCATACATCAACAATGTGAATTATAGGAAGTACCTACCTTATTGTATGATGAATTATTCATAAAAATATTAAACAATAAAAAAAGTACTTGTATATACGTATATATAACATAAATATGTAAGAAACTAGCTATTACTCATAAAATAATAAACGATTAAGATGTGCGTATAGTTTTTTTTATTTACTAAACTGTTAAATACGTGAACATTAAGCTTTATTAGTTATTTTATAAACATTTGTTTCATTAAATAATACGTTTTCGTGTTTTTCAACCGTTTTTTTTTTTTTTTTGGTCCAAAAAAAATGAAATTAAATTATTTGTTTAGGTGGTTAATAATAAGTAATAAATATACAGTCAAATCATTTAATGTAAATATGTGAATTGTACTACTATTATTTAAATGTTTACGTAAAACAATACTTAAGTTTTTTTTTTTTTTGTACTATATAGGTAGTCGGTACTTATACGTAATATCATCAAATAGATATTTACAAATGATTATTTAAAAAAAAAAAAAAAAAAACATTAAATAAAACGAGGGATATCCGTACGTTCATTTCGCCGGTGTAGTGTAATAATATACATGTAGTAGGTATAAAACGTTGGCCGTTTAGTGATTTCAGTTTTTGAGTGCGACAGATTTAAACTTTGGTTTGGTATCGATACTTTATAGTGAGCTTTAAATTGTGTGCGATTTCGATGTTTTAGTTAATACATATTTCGTTATGCAGTACAATTATTGTTTTTCGAGTGTCACAGCGCACAAGTACCTACTACTGCCTATCATCGACGAGTGAAAAGAGGAGCTAGGAATTTCAACCGTAAAATCACTAATACGTGGCCATCGCGATGGAAATACCTTTTGGGACTAAAAGTGTCGCGAACTTTAAACGTGGAATTCGATTTGACTGGCGATCAGCAGCTTATATTCTCGACGCTTGTTCTCAAGGAACATGATTATTTTGTAAAACGTGTTTAAAGTTTCAATAACAGCGATTCCCGCGGTGTGTCTAAACGTTAAAATAGTTTCGACGACGAGTCGAGTAAACGTTTTTCCCGGGGGGCGTGTATTCGGAAAATCCGAATGCCGCCACGAGCGCTTCGATGATAAAATGTTGAATACGATATTATAATGTATTATATGAACGGAATCCAGCTCCTCCGACCACACGTTGAAGATTACGACCGAGACGAGTTTGCGAATACGCCGCGGCGTTTCGTCGAACTTTTAGCCTCTGAACCGAGATACACGCGTTCGTGCCTTTAAATATCCGCGCACAGAGCACGGCGCGTACCCGCAGATAAACGGCGGCGGGCTAAAAACTTTTCCAATCAGTGCGCCGCCGCGCGTATGGGAATCGAGAGCGGTGTGCCTATCGTCGACGTCTTCCGCGAGACCACCGTCAGACGAACGTTGTCGTTTCGGTTTCATTCCGTCCGCGGGAAGCGAAATGCGATCGCACCGGTCGCCGTGGACTACGGAAAACCCGCGGTGGAAACCCGGCCCGGTCCCGTTGAAAACGTCTGGACCGAGTGTGACGGCCGACGCCGTGTTGTCACGTGGGGGCGTTCACGAGTTACAAACGGATTTCGACAGAACGAAACTCGTAGACGTGACGCCACATCACACGTCGATTCGGTCTTGACGTCTGGTTTGGGCCGTCTTTGGCGCGCGCGAAACGTGTAAAATCTCATTTCGATCGGAACTCTCGAGCCTGTGAAGTCCCCCCGTGAAATCGCTGTGGCGGAAAAGAGGACGGAAAACTCTGACACGTATCAATAATACCACTCTAACAGGGGCGTAGCCAGTAGGTAGACCTGGTAGACCAGGCCTACCCAGATTTAAAAAAAAAAAAAAAAAAACGGTAATATTTTAAATAATACGTTCACAAATATTTTTTTTACGCATATTTACAACACTATTATGCTGAGGCCATAGAGAAATCTACCAACTATGTATGTACAATGTATATGTATTATACATACTGCTGCTGGTGATGGGAAAAATCCGTATTTACTGGTGTTCGAAAATACGGATTTTGAAACATTTAATAATATCTTTAACTTATAATGATGAAATTACTAAAGTTGATAAAAATATCATTTATGGGGGATATCACCATTTTTGCTCAATTTCAGGGTGTTTTTCTCTCACTTAGAAAAACTATTGAGATGAGAACTTAAACTCTCAAAGTACCATCTACGAAAAATTTCTGATCTATAGAGTTGCTGGATAAAACATTTGGATAAATTTAAGTTGAGAATAATACAAATTTAATGAAAATAAACATAATTGTAAGACCATTTCACTCAGAATTAAATTTGTGTTCAGATAAATTAGAACTTCACTGCATCTTTTAAAACTATCTACTTATTTTTTGGTTCATTTTAACTTATTGATTATTAATAAGAATAATCATTGACAAATTTTAAATTATAGAAGGCTGATATCAAAATGGAAAAATTCATCATTTTTGTCGGCGAATAGAAGGCTATACCCAAAAGAAAATTTTTAACTACGGTCCTGCACTCTAAACGGTTGTATACGTGCAGTAGTAGGGGGTATACGTACAACTGATGCCACCGTGTCGTACAGTCACGTAATGTAATAATTTTTACTATACTGTTAGGCGTTGAAACCGTTTAAAATAACGTACCAGCAGCAGCTACCGGCGCGACACAAAGTGATTTCGTGAATGGTTTTTTTTTTCTTAAATTTTTAAATCCACTATACGCTTTATACTCTGATAAATCTAGAAACATCAGAAGTCGTCATCCCAAAATCCATTAAACCTTGTGTACACTTTCACGTAAAAGATTTACTGAATACGAAGAAACATATATACACTCACACACATACACACACAAACGCATCACACAGGTATATATATATATACTTTTGTGATGCGTTTGTGTGTGTATGTGTACATATATACATTTGCAATAAATGTACGTGATTTTAAATGGATTTCGTTGTATGAGTAATATACTAACCGCACTCTACTTTGCCGGCGTTATAAAGTTTCTTCGTAATAATATTTCCATCAAGTTATTGATTTGCATACATTTTATGTTTACGAAACGATTAAAAATTTAAATCGTGATGCTTATTAAAACGCATTTCATCATAAATTTAGAGTCACAAATAATATAAATTAACTCGGAAGAAATATGTGATTTTATATTCAATGATAACGGTACTCTTAAAAAAGGATTTATGTAGTTTTCGTTATAATTTATTTCGTTCGTAATAGATATATACAATGTATATTATGATATATAGGTGAATTGATTAAATGTCATTTTTATGCGTAAATGTATCATTAAATGTATTATGTATAAATGTACATATACATGTATTCATTGATTTGAAGACTTAAATAACTCTCTCTCGACTCCCACCTAATTTATGAGTCTTTAATAGTTTAATACTCGGTTTTCAATTAAATACATTTCTGTATTAGTGCAACGGTGTGGAAACGGGCGGCTACGGCGGCAGCGGTTGTAGACGTTCGTTTTTTGTGTTTCAATTTCACCCTCTATCTATGATTCCCAAAGAGAACACGTGAAACGAAATAATTTATTTTTACGAACCATTCTTTATGAGGATGCGAAGGCGGTTGAAATAGATCCTCTCGACAGCACTTTGTTGTACATGCGTTGTGCGTGCGCGTGCGTGTGTGTGTGTGTGTGTGTGTGTGTGTGTGTGTGTGTGTGTGTGTGTGTGTGTGTGTGTGTGTGTGTGTGTGTGTGTGTGTGTGTGTGTGTGTGTGTACCCAAATACGTTTGAATTAATTTGTTGATAAAAAAACAGATGGCTGGAATTTCAAATGACGTTTGGGCGTTAAAACACCTTTCATTATTAATCAATGACTTCGGTTATTGATGGAAAACCACCGCTCCCGCTTCACAGTAAATTCTAGGGGAAAAACACCCGTCAAAGATAAATACGTATAATCATTTAAAATAATTAAAAAAAAAAAAAAATACATTTTTATACATTTAAATTCAATTTCCCTTATGTTATATTTTGATAAATATGAATAAACTGTTTCGAATGATTTGTTAAAACCGTTTTATCATAAACACCTTTAGATGTGTGCACTGTGTAGTGATAATTATTTTAACACTTTCAATCCGTGCTTTAAAAAAAATAATTAAAAACGCATTACTAATACTTAATATATACGTTCATTTTTCAAATTAATTAGAAAATCGAAAGTATTTCTTCTCCCAATAATGATCAATTAATTTAAATCTTGCAATCCGTTTATAATCGAATTGATTTGATCTATTATTTTATAGGATACATAAACTTTTCATTCCTTGGCGTTCATTTTCTGCTGTTAAAGTAATATTATAATATGATCTTGTATACACGTGCAATAATGACAGTGAATTCACATTGACATTATGTAATTCGATTACTTTCTTTTTGAACTCTGATTAAATAAAACGATGTATGATAAACGATTAATGTCGATTGGGATTAACGACTTAACCTACTCGCATTTACTAGAAATGTAGATTTAATATCTCATTCAAAGAACATTTCGAAATATAACGTTGACAGGAAAGGATATTTTACTTAGAAAAAACCACTATGTATGCCTTTAATTATAATATCATGGTTATTGTATACATCCGGTTCAATTAAGAGTTTATACACTCTATATTATAATATATATATATAATACTCACTCACACACACACACACACACACACTTGCAAAGCTTGTAATTGATTCCAAACTACGGTATGTATGTGTGTGTGTGTGTGTGTGTGTGTGTGTGTGTGCAATGACGGTTCCTTTCTTGTGTCGTCTCAGCAGTGCACTATGACCACCCTGAAATATATGTATACACATTATAATAATAATAATATTATTATTATATCAGTAGGAATACGCTCTAAGTTAATACCCCCATAAACGTGACGTTTTTATTGTGGCAGCACACGCGTGGAACTCTAATATGTTGAAAACGTTCTCATACGAATCCGTGTTTAGCGGCCGAACCTATGCGTGCGGGCGGCCGTCGGGCGGGCCCGCTTAAAGGGTTTTTGATGAAAAACAATATATTTACATAATAAATAAAAGCGAGCATCAACTCGTGTACATCAACGCATATTACGGGTAAGTGTACGTGTAATTTATCTCGTGTCTAATGTGCGAGATACTTAGAGGGGGCGCCATGCTGGTATACATCGTGTATTATTCGACGGGGAGCTAGTCGATTTACCGTCAAAGCGCACCGGTACGTTATTATTACGTGTGCAGTGAGTGCATATCGTGTATGCGTGTGTACAGTACGTATTGAAGTCGTCGAAATCGTCTCGGAAAAATGAAAAACCTCGTGTACTTATTTTTGGCACGCTCTCGAGTTTCGTTTTTTACGTAAAAAAAAAAAAAAATAATAAATAAAATAAAAAAAATTATAATAATAAAATAAAATAAATAATAACAAAATATGCGTATATACTACGGTTCGTTAAGCATTTCAACGTAATCGTTTTAAACGACCAGTTAATATCGTCCAGAAGAGGCGTGACGGATCGTTGCGCGGCGTGCGCAGCACTCTGCGATGATATTATATCGTGTCGCGGTCCCCGCGGAACAAAACTAGTGCACACACACACACACACACACACACACACACACACACACACACACACACACACACACACACACACACACACTCTTTTGCGTTTTGCCGTTATGAACATTGATCCGAACGACAATAATAGAAACAATAATGGCGTAATAGGTGAAATCCCGCGTAAAGTTCACCGGTGCAGCGGGGCTCTGGCGCCCACGCGGGTGACGATATTTATAGTGTGCGTGGTCGTGTCGAAGGCGGGAGAGACTCGGTCGAGAATCGATCTCCGACGTGATTTTCACCGTTTTTACTATAATAATACGGTCGTACGTACGGTCCCGTCGCGTTTTCGCGTGGAAAAAAAATAAAAAAAAAATAAAACCCTAAAGATCCGTCGTGAATTCTCGCGCGTCGAACGTTCAGAGGGAACGACGCCGCGTCACGGTTTTCGGTCGAGTCGTCCAAAGTCTGGTCACCACTGACGTTTGGACGGCGGCGCACTTGCGCGGACGGCGACCGAGGGGGATTCTCGAGCAGTCGGCACCGTCGTCGTCGTCGTCGTGTACGCGCGTGAAATTCACAAACGCACACTTTATATTTTACGTTATATTATGTTGTAAAAGCGGCTGTTTAATTTATTTTTCGGAGGAATTTCCGTCATGACCGTTGAACGCCGCCGCACCGCCGGTCGAGGGGTAACGATAATTGCCGGCTGTGAGTTTTATTGAGCTTATAAAAAGGAAGACGCGCCGCAGGGGATGGATATCCGCGCGTATATATATATACATAGTGTACACGGTCTCCGCGTGCATTCGTAGCAACAGCAGCAGCAGCGGCAGTATGTAGGGTTGTAAACAAGTTCACGACTGGCTTTTTATATTTTTATTACCGCTCGCGCGCCCCTGATAAAAGGAACCGTGGCGTAGACGGCGGAGGGGTAGTCGGGAATTCTCGTATATACGGGGTCGTTTCCAGGAATCTGCGGAGTTTTTAGGCGCTCCTAAATATCTCTACACGGACTTCTGCAACAGCCTATATATAAATATATGCGTGTGTGTGTGTGTGTGTGTGTGTGTGTGTGTGTGTGTGTGTGTGTGTGTGTGTGTGTGTGTGTACACGTGTACTACGGCTGTTTCACCACGGGCGCACATCGAGGAGATAAGACATCACGAGTCTCGCAATCAAATTATACACCGTAGTCGCGTCGTCGTCGTTTTTCCACCCTATCCGACGACGATAATACACTATATACTGTCTATATACAACAACCCGCGCTTGTTAGCGTCGGCGGCTCCCTGCACACCGGGTGGTGTTCTGCGCGTTCGGAGCGCGGGAGATTGAATATTATTATTACGTGGCAGGGCACCGAAACAGTGAAATTTACTCGTGAACAAAAAAATAATAAAAATGCATGCCCGTAATAATAAAGCCTGTATCATATTATCATTTTCTCGCCACCGAGTCGTCGCATCATTTAATAATTTTTGTAGATTTATTTTTTAAATACGTTTTAAAACTCGTTTTATCGCCGTTTAGTTTACGAATTTCGTTCATTAAATACACATACAGTATATATATATATATACAACAGCCCCGGGCAAAATATTATTATATATATATATTCGTATAATGCGCGCGCAAGGGCACATGATTTTCATAAAAGTCATTAAACCGCTGAATTTATTCGTATACGTATAAATTCGCTGGTGGGTCTCATCATTTTCCCGTGCTTTCCACTTTTGTTCGATCTATAATTGGAGCGAAAAACGTTTATGCTTCTTCGTATTCGTTAAAAAACTCAAGTATTGTGTAAAAAACATACGTACACGTTTAATGTATACATTTTTTTTCCGATTTGCGTATCATATACACACACACACACATACACACATCGGCGTTATTAGCATAATTGATTGTTATTTATTTCCGTTTGCGCAATAATCATTTCTCGATTGCGTCTTATGCGCCCGGGCACAATGCGCCTTGCGATCCGCCGCGCCAGCATTAAATCGTCGTTACGATGTCGTCGAGCGTGGTAAACTGGTAACACATAATGCGACACGTGCCGTCTTTTGTATATTATACGAGCGAGTGGTTACTGTGGTACACTGTCGCCACCGCGCGCCGTATAATAATCACATACACTATAATATATTACACACACACACACACACACACATGTATATGTGTGACAATATGACGTACGAGTGAATTATATCGGCACCGCGTTGTCGGATCGAATAGAAAAAAAAATCAACTGTAACACTACTAATTATAATAATATAACGATAATAATTTAATATCGAGAACGCGTTACGTCGAGGGACTCGTGAAAACAGGCGACGGGACAGTAATTTTATCGTCTTCATCTCCATCGACCTCGTCGTGCTCGTCGTCGAGACCGTCGCGTCGCACACAATAAACGACTTTTATAGTTTTATACGTTATTATGCGTGTACATACAATTATCATATAACTGTGTGTGAGTGTAGTGTTATTAGTTGTTACCCACGCCGCCGCTCTCGTCTCAGTTTTACTCTCGTGGCAGCCGAGCGTTCCGTCCGTATAATAATAATAATAACAGATTAAGGGTCGAGTGCGGCCTGACCCGCTGACCGGATTGTTTCACATCCATCAATTGAACGCAGCGTTGCGATGTACGAACAACAGAATCCCGTCGCACCCGACTCGGCGCGGCGTCCGTCGTTTCCCCGGCCGCCCCTCGTTTATATAATGTTACACACGAGTTCACGTCGATATATAATACACACGTACGTATATTACGTGTGCGTAGACCAATAATATTATAGGGCGCGAATTGTATGATTTACACTGTATTTTCCTACGATATCGCTTTGTGACGTGCGTCCGCGGGTCTCGGGCAAGTAATGGGCAGGGGGGAGGAGGACGATGCCGCGTGTTGTAATTGGGCCAAAAGCAAAAGTGACCTGCGGTGCGAGGTACAGGTACATGTCCGTGGGTGGCCGCTGCTGCCACGCCGTCCTGCAGCCCGACCGGCTAATTACAATAATATTATACTTGTGTATTTATGTATATTTGTGTGTTTGTGTATATATAAGTGTGTGTGTGTGTGTGTGTGTGTGTGTGTGTGTGTGTGTGTGTGTGTGTGTGTGTGTGTGTGTGTGTGTGTGTGTGTGTGTACCTGACGAGCGGCCACACATCGCGCTTTCGCCCTCCTTCCCCCCTCCTATCGGATCGTCGCCCGTTACGGATTAATCGACCGATCTGGCGCGACGGAGAAGCAGAGACGCGCGGCGATTTCACAAACGAGTTCGGAAACCGTTAATGACACATCCGTCTTATTATTATTATTAATAATAATGAAACGACTACGACGATGATTGCGGCGGACGCATAAAATGCCAATTTGTCTTCTTCATCTTCACCTACACCTTCTTTTCACACTCTCGGTCGCGCTGCCACGCGCCTAATCTGCCGACGATAAAATAAATAATGACGACTTGTTAAACCACGGCGCGTCCCCTCGAAAATACACACACTCTCTTTCTCTCTCTCTGTCTCTCTCGATATATGGTTTCCAAACGATGGGCCGACGTAATGACGTGCACCGCCATATAAATACTTATATATATACACACACAAAAGTGCTTACGTACAATATTTCTTAATCACACGATACACTTATATATGCGTATAAACGCAAGTATGAAGTCGGACGGACACGCGGTTCGTGCAGTCATCAAACTTTGTCGGAAATAGTTTTACAAAATAAAAACACTCGTCGCGTCATTTAATTATTCGCTTCGCCGTATTCTTTTCAAACCGTTCGAGTAATACACGAGGAACGGGCAAATGATTCGTAATAAAGTCTCGTAGTTAAAATTATAGTCGACGATACCGCAAAACGTAGAATCGCTTTTATATAAAGTTTTAATTCTGCAGCGGTTAAACACGGAGACCAGCTGCAGAATCAATATCTTTCGCTGTAAGTAGTCCAGAACCCCATCATCGTCAACGGGTCTCTAACCCAAACGGATCTAAACTCAAGTCCGTCATTTATTTCAGTATGCATATAAATAATTATGTGTGGCATCACTTTTAAAAATAATAATATTATGTACACATAGTATGTGATATTTCGGTGTTTTATTTTGTCGTATACGCCGATTACTATTCAGCGTATATGACACAAACGCACACGATAAATTAAGTATAAACTTGAAAATAGCACACGTGTTCTTCCTATGGTGATCGAGTCACACGGCCACCACATAAGACCCTTTACTGTCTGGTCTTCTCTCTTTTTATAATTTAACTTGACCTCATTAAAACCGTTTGTGCTTACATGTATAAAATAATGCTTAGACGCTAATCTACCTTGTTTTCTATTTCACGATTGTTTTCTCAAACGCTATATTCATCTATTTCAACATTTTTTGTGTCTTGTATTTCTTATGAACTGAATGATTGTTATTATTATCGCCTAATACTACGATTTCCTACACTAATATCAAAACTATTCGAGCTGTTTAAAAAATGTATTTACGATTCCTCGAAATCGCACAAAATCAATGGAAATTCGAGGGTCCCGTGTAAGAGAATCGTATGTGCAGGTCGTTGTGTTTATTTTATGCCATAACGGTTAAATATTTTATAGCACCCTAATACGAACATGATAATTATACCGTGCGTGAGAGAGTATGACGACGAGTTCGCCGTCGTCGATTGAAATTAATTGCCGGAACCGTATATTATTACGGGTGCGAGACCGCGCGTCGTTTCCGGGTCTGTCGTAGTGCACGTACAATATGGCATCGTAGCGAAAACCCAAAGCACTTGAGACGTCTCGGAGTGGCTAGAGCGATTTGGCGTTTTCTTAATCGTTACCACGTGAGGTTCGTGCGGATCTATGCAGACACGTCCTTAGATAGTTCATAAAGGGGTGGGGGGAGCGATTTTTCAAATTAAATTCCAACATATTGTTGTTTTTTAGATACTTAAAGATATAAATTTCAACCTATTATGTAAAATAATATAAAGTTGAAATTCGCATAAACGCATAATCCGCATAAACGTTTGATGACTTACGTGATCCGTCGTCACTGCGCCATCGTGCCGGTATGAGCAATGTACATTACAACTTTCTCGACTCGTCGCACACAGTAATACGATCATGGGATTTTCGGTAGATCTCCAGATCACACTCCAGTAGGTCACACGCTCAATGGCTCGTACCCGAATCCAACGGGCGCGTAGCCGTTCACTAGGGCGCAGTGACTGGAAACCGGGTTATTCGCCCCCGACGAGGTCCCGAGTTTTCGCGTCGGGGCGACCCGAAAACGTTATACAGACACGCGATATCCGCGGGAAACCTTTTGTTCGGCCCGTTCGAATTTGAATAATAATCATCGTGTACACGTATATCGTGTCGTCGGGCCGCCGGTTACCCGTGCGGCGTCCCATCTGTTGCCGCTGTACATCACACTACCTGCCCTACTACACGTGTGTCCTGGCCAATTAGAATTCCGTACGGTGTTAATATACGAATACTTGTTGCTTTTCAGTCAACACTCGAATCATACTGGTCGTGTAAAACAACGGAGTAATGCGATACAAGAACAAGTGACATGCGCTCGATGATTTTTATTAACTATTAATAAACAACGTCCTTAAACGAGTTCTATTTTTAATTCGATTTACGACGAAAAATTTGGAACGAGCGCATAAATCTTTTGATTTTTCTTCTTCTTCTTCTTTTATTTCTTATTTGTTTTTTTTCTTTTTTTTTTTCAAATTTCCGATGTCACGTAAAAAATGCATATTTTATCTTTCAATGTTCGAGTATTTTAAAAGCTCTTTTGCGTTTTCGCATTTCGCCCAGACCGTGTCGTAGTCTTTCCGTCTCGCTTTTTTTTTTCTGTGTGTGCCATTCAAATGGGGTTTATAAATAAACGCGAAATGTTTTCCCTCCACAAGTGGCGTTTAATGGCCCGAGAAAACATATCCGGCCGGCCGGTTGGAACACGGACGGCGCGGCGTACGGTCTTTTTGTCTAGCGACGGCGGCGGCGGCGCGTGTATATTAACTGTGGCGCTGCTATTTATACACCGGTAAAGCTGTCGACGACGACGCGACGGCCGCCGGGATCGAAATATAGGGGAAAACAGTTGCTCGTGTCGACGGCTCGGTCCTGACTCCCCGCAGCAACTACAATGGTCCGTTTAGTCGTTAAAGTTATGATCGTTTTTTTTTCATTTTCTTTATTCCATTCGTTCGTTCATTATTGTACGTCGTGTGGGAAGTGTAATATCGTAAAACGTTTACGCGGCGCATTAAGCTCGTATAATATCGTTTTATGTCCCCGTACGCGTGCACATCAAACCGCCGCCAATGTTTTTCTAATTGAAAAATAAAAAACGAATCGTTAAGTCTGATGACGTCAGGTCACGGACTTGTTGTTTCTCGACTGTGCAGCACATTAGGATATCATTAGGTATCGCGCCGAAACCGTTTTGTAAATCTCGGTCGTACGAGCCGTCCAGAGCATAGGTGTACCGACAATTTACCAGGAGGTGATATTGTTTTCACGGCAACCCGATCACACGTGTACACGTCTAGGGAACCGACGCGTCTTGATCACGCGTATATTATACGATGTGCATAGATGCCGTCTAGAAGATACCTATCCGTTTTTGGAGATTTAACTGTCACTCGATCCTATTCGTTTAGCGTTAACAACGTCGGAAAACTCGTATTCACACGTGTGTGTGTGTGTGTGCGTGTTATCGTTATCGAATATCTGTTTGTGGCGGCAATCCGGAATCTCGGTTTCGTGTCACAAACAAGCGTACGAAAAAAAATAATAAACAAACAAACCACAAACGCCGCGCGTCACGAGTCAAATATCTGTACACTGCTGCGTACAGACGGGCGTGTATGGTATGCGGACGCGGGGGAAAGAAATAAAAATCATATAAAAGGTTTTCCAAGGGGCTCGGAAAGATATATCGTAACAATTATTATCGTGTCAAAATGCGTTTTGGGACGACGTCAACGTGTTACAAAACCCGACGTCGGGAAATCATCGCGCGTTCTTATCGGAATATAATATCGTCACGTAATTATATTGTGTAAACGGATAAAAGGATAATAATAAATAATAATAATAATAATAATAATAAAACGAAATAAATATAAAAGAATAATAATAAGAGACGTCGCGTCGTCGTCGTAAACACACACACGCACACACACACACACACTAACACGACCCGACCGCCAATAGTCGTGTAGAAAAGAATCCGGGAGAATGCAGTTTTGACAAAATGGTATGTGACAGCGCAGCGTCCCAGGACTGCGGGCGCGCGCTCGCGAGCGTACACCGAATAGATGGTTATCGGTCCAAACCATGTCTGGCACGTTTGTTGTGCATACGCGGAGTGGTCGGCGGCGGCAACGGCAGCATCAGCAGCAACACACGCACACACACACACACACACACACACACACACACACACACACACACACACACACACACACACACACACACACACACACACCAACACGCACAGGGAGAGTTGACCGGTTCGGCTGTGCTCTCAAATCGTTGTCGTCGGACACGCTCTGAACGAAAAACGAGAGAAAAAAACGCGTACGAGGAAAAAAAAACCAAGTTACGCGACGTGTGTTGTAGTTATATTCAAGCTCGAGCGTCTCTCAATACACACACACATGCACACACGTATATACACGAGCGCACGCACGCACACCACACATTATTTTTATGTATAATTACCACCGACGTTCGAATGACTTTTAATACCGTGTATCGAGAGAGTGGATATGCGGTTTCCCTCTCGTTCCAAGGACGTGTCGTTAACCACAATTTAGACGACGACGATTTTAACGAGAACATTTGAAATATTTTATGTGTTTTATCGGAAACGGAGACGTTACGACACGCACGCACGCACCCGCATCGTACACATACATCTGCAGGACGTAATGGTTCGGGGCGAACAGGGAGAGGGGTAGGGGAAACGGGTCGTCGGTCGTAAAATTCGTTAACCTTTAGTCCGCCGTGTCTTTAAAGCATCCGACGTCGCGAAATATTCTTCGAGACGATCGAATCACAAGTATGTACGTACGTACGACGAGTGTTCAACGCACAAATCGTCCGGTTTGTAGTAGGTTATATTGTTTAGTTTGTAATAATAGTCTAGGGACTTCTAGCCCAGAAAAACTTAAAAATATATATACATCTACGACCCAATAGGTGAACCAAACATGAAATATGCAAAACAAACTTGAATATGTTTTTAAAAAATATCGTCATTTTATGATTGAAAACCAACAAATTTCAATTTAACGATATTCAGAGACAATAGAAACTGATCGAGTACTTTTTAGCTTAAAAAAACAAAACGAAATTTCGATTGAGAGAAATAATACAAACTTATCTTGTCAAAAAGAACAAAAAATGTCTTAATATACGTTTCAATTATTATTTTTTTTTTTTTGTTGATGATTTCAATTAATATTTAAGTATGCGCTATACAGATATAAGAAGTTATGCGTTTACGTGGAAAAAAAATATTTGAATATCTTAAATTCGTAACATATACGTAAAAATCCCTTTTATATTATAGTACCACGAAACAGATTCTTTTTATCGTTTCGCCGTCTTACGAATGATTAATTGAAAACACGCAAACTCCTTCAAGTCTCCGTAGCGATGTACAATGGTACATTATAGCGAGCTGTTTCGATCACGCCGTCCGCCTCGGTTTCGACGGACGAAAACAAACACGGTTTTTCTGGTCTCCCGAAACTCGGACTGTTGGGTTGTTTATTTTTTAATTTCGCGACCTTCGCGCGTCATAACGACAACGACAACAGCTGCAGCGACCGCAACAATGACATTCCGACGATAATAATCTATCACGCGTTTTATACCGGCTCGGTATCGAACTGCGGTCTGCGGCGTTTACCGCGCGCGAGTCGAGTGGCGTCCAATCGTCGTCGCGCATACCTACACGTCTCGGACGGCGACAACTACACACGGCTGGTCTACAATGCGGCTCCACGACGGTTTACGGAAAGATTCGACGTGAGAATCACGTGCGTGCCACTCGTTTTCTCCTAAAATTAGTACTCGCGGTCCCTACGCGCAGAGCGCTCCCTCCGCACGGACGTCGACGGCGTCTAAAAACGAGTCCCGTCGGAATATCGTCGTGCGGCCGCCGCGCCGCTTCATCGGCTCCTCTCGTCGTCGTTACGACGCGCGTACACTCGTCGCGGCGCGTCCGGACGGACGAGGTTGAACGACCTTATCAACGGCCGTTTATATTATTCATACGATAATGTATTGTCGGTCGGACCCGAGTCCTGTGAGAATATTGTTTTTTTTTTTTTTTTTATTCCAACGGATCACTCGGATCGTCGGCTACCCTATTTCGTACGAGAAAAATTTGACACTCGTACTCGGGGTTTTTTTTCGTAGGGTGAGGCGAGAGAGAGGAATCGAATACTATATAACCAGGGTTCGGATTTTATAGCACCAAAAAGTACTAAAATATGCGCTATAATATGACCGAAAAATCCTTAAAATATGCGCTATAATATGCCCTAAAAATATCAAAAATAGCAACGAAAAAACAATTTTTTTGAAATTATCATCATTACTGGTGGTTTATATTTTTATCTTTTGAATTAATACGTATTACTTAGAGAAAATTGTAAAGTCTAAACAATAATGAAATATATATTAATGAAACAGATTAAAGGGCATAAAATGTATAATATTCGGTATTTCCGAGCTTCTTGAAAATAGACTAACATGTTTAATATTGTATACCTACAGCTATAATATTATGTATTAATTAATTACGAAACAAAATTGCTGTAATTTTTCTTGTGAACTCACATAAATCAATAATAATTTTTTCTCGATATCAACGATATTTATGAAAACTACTAAATAAAAATAGTACCAAAACTTTAAAAATAGCACTAAAAATCTAAAATGCATCAAATATGCAAAAAATAGCAAAATAAAATGTCATATTTAGAGTCCCTGATGTATAAAATAAATTTATAGCCCACCCTGCTTTTTTTATCTGTATTCTACAATAATTAGCAAATGCTATAAAATCCGGACCCTGTATATAACTATATGACGTATGTATGTACATTATACCGTGTTTATGTATACAACGACGACGATTATTACCACTTCCAACTCCTTACCGGTACGACATCAACAACAACAACATCAACAACAACAACACCGCCGCCAACTACTTCAACAACAACAACAAGAAAAACAAACGACTAACCTAACCGTTCGAATACCCCGCTCCGTCGTTTCTGTCGGACGTATGGTTTCTCGACGACACCGGCAGGAAACGTACGACATAATATTATACTCGCCGGCGCTGTATTGTTCGGCGGCTATAATATGGTCCTCGTCGTCGTCGTCGTGGCTTGCACAATGCTTTCGCGATCGTTCTCTTTCTGTTTGTCGTGCTAACCGACCCTTTTTGGATTCTGCTGCGGACCGCCGCCGCCGCCAAACGTTTATTTCCACCGTCCGGCCGTGTTCGTTATTCATACCCTTATTCGCCGGCACCCTGTGTGCTATTATCGTGAATATCAATACCCGACGTCGGTCGGGTTCGGTTCTTTTCCTCTGGAGAGCCGCCATCATAACGACATCACCGCCATATGCCGCTACTGTCGCCGCTACGGTTTTGACGCGATCGCCGTAAAGGTATTCCGTTACAGTGCATTAGCGTATCGGTAACAACAGGTCGCAGTGTTACGTTATACACCGGCATTCGGGTAAACGGTGGTAGGTAGTAATAACACACACACACACACACACACACACACACACACACACACACACACACACACACACACACACACACGCAGTGAGATACCGGGTTTGGGGGATTATGATATTTTATGTGTGAGAGCGGCACCACTCTCTTCCGTCTCGCCGTATTTACTCGGTCACGCTGCTCGTTCGTCCGGCCGTAGACGACGACGTTCGAGGACGGACCCCATTGTGTTGTTGCTCGGTACTCATATCGATAAAAAAGTACTGGTATCGAATGAATGGTATCGAATCATTTTACCGCCATATCAGTTCAAAAGTACTTGAATAGTCGATTGTTAGTAGGTATTCAAATAAGATAGTATTAAAAGTACTATTATAAAAATGTATTTTACGTATACTCACAAAGTATAAATTCAATCTCATCAATAAAATGATTTTTTAAGCAATTGTATAGGTAGCCTTGAAAATAAGGTAAAAATGTATCTTTGTCCTTTGATACTTCATACAATCATACTCATGAAATTATTTAACACTGTCTAGGAAAAAGTAAGTTGTCCCTAGCGGAAAAATTTAAAATTGTTTATAGACATCATTCATATTTCAGTATTTTGGATAGAAAAATGTCATGTTCAAGATTTAGAATTCTTTCATATATTGAAAAAGAAAGTATTAAGTATAAACAAATTATTTCATTCGAATATTCGATACATAGTCCTATAAAGTCATATCGGTCCTTTTGTTTACCCGGCACGGTCGGCAGCAGGTAGTGTCCAATTATTTACCCTTTGTTTGTCTACGGCCGAGCACGAGCGATCCCGCGCCGCATTCGAATAATAATAACAATAATAACAATAATAATATTATTATTATTATTAGTATCGGTTCCGCGATGCAGACCGACTGCAGCACGATTCCGTCGCCGCGTGTTCGTGCGTTGCATATTTTATTCTTACACAATATCATAAAACGATACACCAGACCCCGTGCCGTATCGCGGGTATATTGGTCAGATCGCTCGCGACCCGACGACATTACGCGTCGGCACCCGATTAATATTCACGACGAGCGTGTTTGGATTTCGTGAATTGATCTTAATGATTTTATGAAAATCCATGTCGTCCTCGAATCGAGACCGTTCCGACGAAACAGCGAATTTCCCGAACGACGACGACGGTGTCCAGACCCTGAACGATCGCGACCACTTTGAAACGTAGTGTTTTTGACGCGGCCAAAAAAACGTCGTTTCGACACGGAAAAAAAAACCAAAGAAGATACGCATGATACCGCTGGAACGTAAAGCGACGGCACCGTCCGCCTGGTTTTTCGGTTTAATCCCGTCAAAAACCAGTGTGATCAAAACTTTCCATTGTGTTTTTTTTTTTTTTTTTTTTATTCCGTATTCGTTCGTACTTATAAAATATAGTCAGTGTGTTCGCCAGTGTTCGTCGGCACGCGTCGCGCACGAAAAACAACGTGTGAACTCCGTCTCGATCTACGCTATTGTCGTTAGGTATTTCACGCGCGACAACAATACACGCCGTATTTCCGTGTAGGCAATACGTTCAACGCGCCGCGCGTCGTGGTTATTGCACCGGAAGAGAACCGTCGTCGTCCGTCGTGGCGTGTACGCGTACTGTAACAACGCGCAATAATATATTTTATTCGCCGCTTCGATACGTAGGTACAGCGACATATTTCATTCGGTAGGCGTTTGAAACTTATTCGATTTATATTTATTATTAATTTATCGACAGTGAAAACAAAAAACAAAAATAAAGAAAATATAAATACGCATATTATATTGTATTATGTATAATATACGGAATCGTATTAAAAAAACATTATGTAGGCGATAAATTACAATAATCGTGTGAGCGTAATAATATACGAGTACTATACACGCTCGTGTGTTTTACGCACGGCAATGACTGCACAGTTAATCATCGTGGAAAAACGTTTAATTCGATAAAATAATAATATTATATTGAATAAACGCACCGCAGTCTGTGGAAGTAAGCCGTGAATATTATTTCGAATTTAGTTTTTGAAGGATGGTATAAACGATTTTTTTTTCACGTTCGGATCCTTTTTATTTTTATTCTTTCTTTACGAGTCGCCTAACGGTTTCAATTGAATTTGGCATCGAGAAAAAAGTTTTACGTCCTCTGCTCTTCCACGCGGCGGTACATTTGATCAGATTTCGATACATAATTTTGCTTTTTGTTAGTCCGGTCGTTTTCCCTATAGATTCAGCGGGGGCTCTCTATTGCTTTTGTTGAATTTTGAATATGTTGTTAAAAGGTAAATATTTGTCGGGGAAAAAATCGATGATTCATCCAAATAAACAACGTTGTAGTGATTTATTCGATTAGATCGGTCAGGTCTGGAGTATAATATTTAATGTTTTTTCGTCGTAAAAAAAAAAAAAAAATATGTACCTTAATGTCACTAGTCGTATTGTAGTAATGTAGTATTATGTCAACCGTAATAAATGTGCGGTGCATCGTTAATACTGTCATACATAATATATATATATATATATATATATATATATATATATATATATATATATTATTTATACGTTATTAGTTAATGTTTTCATATTCTATGCGTATGTCCGCGGCTCCTCGGTACTTTCGGGTTTTGATCCGCCGTACGCCATGCGCATACGAATTGATTTTACACGAATTTCGAGATATTAAAAAAAAAATAAATAAGTAAAATAAAATAAATACCGGATTCCTCGCATACCGAGTATTCGTTTTTTTTTTCTGTCTTTGGATATTAATTTAGAAATATTCCGTGCTAATAGTCGGATAATTGAGAATTTAAACGACAATCACATGTATTTATTATCACCGAGGATTACTACGGGTTAATGGCGAGCTAATAATTTTTTCTCCCTTTTGAAATCTTGGTTTTCTGGGTAATAACTGGATTATCTGACTTCCGGGCGAAGCTTATAATGTAATTAATTCAATAATAAATGATGATAATAAAAAAAGAAAACGCATATATTTTATAGGAAGAGTATCTATACATTGTATCATGATTCTCTCTTTCTCTCTCTCTCTCTCTCTCTCTCTCTCTCTCTCTCTCTCTCTCTCTCTCTCTCTCTCCGTACGTATACTTTTTGTTCTATCCCAAGAAAAAAGTGACGAAGTATATATTACGATGAATTCATAATACCGATACAAGTGTGTAATAATAACAATGGACTCGTGGACTCGAAGCGTTTATAATTTTTATTTTTTTTATTACTATTATTGTTATTATAATCCTGTTGAAATGTAAAATATGTTAAAAAGAGGGCGTTGAAAAAAGTAAAGTAACACACAAAGAAGATTCGGTTTTTTTTCTACGGTGTTTCGGAAGAATATTTAAATTATCTGTTGATGTTTATGTGGAATATTGTAGAAAAAGTTGTTTAAAAACAGATCAGGATAATGCGGATTTGAATATGGTGTTTCAAAAAATAAATAAATAAACAAACAAAATAAAATAATAATAATAATAATAAATAAAATTAAATTAAAATAAAGACAGAAAATATACTGGAAAACAAATTTTCTCATGATTTTGACAATATTATAATGTATTCACTTTTTCAAGTGTTTATCGAAATATTCACTAACTTTCTCGTAATAAAGTTTGTGTTTTTTTTTCATCAGTTGTTTTCAAAAAGGCAGCAAAAAGTGATCTAGCCCATTAAACAATGTTCCTTAAAAAGATACTCTCTCCTTGTACATAAGGTATAAGAAGTTTCGTTGCCACCGTAGTGCTTTTATTGTACTCGGCTTTGTGCAAGTTTACGGCTTCGGAGGATTTAATTTGAATTTCCCAGCCGAAAGTTCTAAGCCACATTGCGTTATTAACGCTTTGATTTATTGTAGAGTTCAGTTTCAACATAATTAATGTGTTTTTGAAATCTTCGGGACAAGACTTTATAATCACAATTAAATTTTTTCTTCTAGTCACCAGGAGAAAATTGAAAGACTGACTTGTGCTCAACACACAATAGAGCCTATTGACAACCCATGTACGTGTGTGTTATACAAGTACATTCTTTCTTTTAGAAGAGGTGGTTTTTTATTTTTTTTTATTTTATCAAGCGTGACTTTTTCACATGGTTCATGCCTTTAATAGTCGAACGTATAAAAAATGGTTTTGTGGTAAATTTTGAAACGGGTATTACAAAACAACGAAGTGAATAATACGTGGTAAACAAAGGGAATTTGAACTTTCGTGACAACAATGGTTTTTTTTTATGAACTTTTTTTCTAAATCAGTTCTAAAAATAACATTCAACGAGAGTAAATAATGGTTTATGTGTAAAAAATTGGAATTTCAACGAACAATGAGCATATTAGTGTATTGACACTTGCGTTCTGTAATCAATTAATTAATTTTGGGGTGTATTTCGTTTGATAAATTGCATTTAAAAGTAAAAAACGTACAAAAATAAAACGTATAAAAAACTGTATTGTGGTAAACTAATGGTATTTTTCCGAAACAAACGTTTTTGGACCATGTCATTCAGCAGTTTCAAAATTAAATTAGTTCACATGAAATTCATAATAGCATTTAAATGAAAATAAGAACAGCAAAACATATTCGACGAATTTATCAGCTGTATATTTCCTGTGTTGAATATAATAAGCAAAGTCTGAAATCGACAATGAATTTTAATTTAAACTATATTCTATGTTTTTTTAATTATATCTTCTTCCTGGTTGAAGTCACTGATTCACGTGATCGTATAGACTACTATAGTTGAATATGAGGAACAAATTAAAGATAGAAATAGTTTCACAATAGTACATTTTTTGCTCTAAAAATGGCACTGTACTTATACTGTTTCGGTGCAAAAGCGGACGAGGGTTTCGTTTTTAAATTAAATATTTTTTTTTATGAATTCACGTAATTCTTTTTAGTTATACGTACGACTGACATTAATGATCAATGACACTATGATTTTGACACGGTCTAAACATCTGTTTGTTTCAATTATTGATTTATTGAAGTATAAATTATAATTCATCGTGGATAAACAATTTTTTTTATTTCTGAAAATGTATTTGTACAGCGTGTCGAACACACATCAATTGAATTTTAAGTTGTTTTAACACTGTGGAACCATATAGCGTAGAGGAGATATTATTATTTTTTTTTTCACGGCAAACACTCGTAAATCCGGTCTGTAATTGGTTATTATTATTTAACACGACAGAGGGGTCTAGGCGTCCACTCGTCGACAATCAATTGCTGTTGTCTCCTTTATTTCAATTTATTTTTGCAAAACGGATTTTTTTTCCCTCGATAACGCACAGGAAACGAATACAATTTCATTTCGAAAAGCCGCCCTCTTCCGCTTTTGCAGGAAATCATGGAAGTGGCGTAGACGTAATAATGTATGAATAAGAAAAAAGCGTTTTAAGAGCGTTTTTCGTTTTTTCATCCGACTCGCGGGATCGCGGGCCGTATCCTGGTAGAGCGACGTCGGCGCGGCTTTATGTGATTTTTTTATTTCGTACGCACACGCGAAAACGCGACTGCCGCACCGGAATACTTAACGGTGGCAAATTACTCGTAAAAACAATAAATCAAACCGTCGAGCCGCGTGGAAACCGGTAGACGACCGATCGTTCGATTTTTCTGTTTCCGAGTTGATCTTCGGGTACCGTGAGATATTCGTGATACTGTAATGCATAAAAATCTACGATACCCGCGGGCGTCGTAATGGCCTCTGTACACGACGGATCGTGCCCGATGGCGGACTGGCTCCTGATCGGGTGCCGGCATAACGATTTTCGAGGATGCGGCACACTGCACATAGGTAATTTTTCCGAATCTCTTCGTAACGCATAAAAAACTGATTTTATAACTCTATGCTTGCACGTCTGCTTCGTCGCGTTGTCGAATTACATTCTGTCGAATAGAAAACGGGCTATTTTTTTATTAAGGGTGAACGATTCCGACGTGACGTTAATTGACGTCCGGAGACTGGTTAGTTCATTTTTCTATGACGTTTTCGATTCTGAGTTTTGGCGTTAGGTCTTTGAACGGTTAATTTGAAAAACGGGCAATTGCAGAGCAGCCGGGCGGGACCAGTGCGACACAGTCTATGCTCTGTGTATTTATCGTACCGCCATTTGGTCTGTTACAGGCACCGTCGACTTTGGTTCACGCTCTCTCTCTCTCACGCTCTCTCTCTCTCACACGATATCATTTACTCAAACTCTCTCTTCATCACTACCGTCCCTCTCGAAAGCCCGTTTCGTGTACTCGCCGTGTAAACAACCACCCCTCCGAGAACGCGCGACATCCAGGGGAAACGAATCGAGTTTATCCTCTTGTACACTATGCGTATACACACACACACACACACACACATGTATACACATACCTGTATATACAGTAAACTCTCTGCGCACAGTCGCGTCTGCAATCGCATTATCTGGCTGCGACGGAAAACGCGTGAAAATAAAACGAAACGACCGGCTTTTATACAGTACCTCTACAACAGCGATATAATAATAATATAATAACTATAATGTATACTACTGCCGGTCGGGCGTGTGTGCACGGGACACGAGGGCGAGATCACGCTGTTTTACTATACGTAATAAATCGTGTATCGATCGACGAGCAGTATATATAAACGCCGACGAATAATCACTCTTGGACTCGGCGCGTGCGACTATACTGTTATTATTATTATTATTGTGCACAGACGAACGGCGACACGTACGTACCGTAAACGTCTTGCCGGCGGGGACGATGAGACACCACTCGACTTGGCTGCCGCCGTCGCAGCGCGCGTGAGTGTTTATGAGTATAGACGGGATATCGACGAGGGTCGCGTCCCCCTCGTACCATTCGCCCGTGTCGGATCGCGCGCGCGCGCTTAAAAGAGACGTGAACTCGTATTTTTCGACGGCGAGAGAATACGGTTCTGCGAGCCGCGCGGTAATGAGGACGTGAAAAATGATTTGTCATCCGCGAACGAAATTACCCCCGAGACAACCGCGCCCAGAGACGCGTATAATTAATAATAATCGTATACGCGTCGTAATTAATTATTATTAGCGAACGATTTATTTTTTTTTTTTAGTTTTTTTTTTTGTTTTTTAATCACGACGTCTTATTACCACGTGCAGATGTCGGGTCGTCCTTAGGTAAACCCGAGATTGCGGTTTCGTTTGCGTCCGGAACGCAGTGAATTCGACCGCGGACGTTATGGAAAAGTATTTTCGCCACGTGCGGGTAATGAATGGTCCTTGGGTTCGAACGGCGCACTTCGTCCGCACTACTTGTACAATACGGGTACTGCACCCGTCGCGTACGGCCGTAATACGTATACAAACCGAACTCATTTTGCGACGTCATTTCGTTTGTACAACACGAGTATTGTTTACGCTCTCTAACGTAGTGCGTCTTCTTCTTTATGTCTTCACCCGTATCGAGAGTAAATCTAAGGTTTACAGGACCATAAACGCATTCAGTATACGTGCGATACTAGGCGTCTTCGTATCTTCTTTGGCGGTTTAAGTACCTTTTTGATCGTTTGGTTTTTTCGAAAATTATAATTGTTGTGGTTTTTTTCGTCTGAAAACGACATTTATTCACTACGGCATCGGTACACACGTTCACGTCATAACCGGTAGTGTTCAGATAAAATACCTATTTAAAAACAAAAATGCAGTTTTTTTTCTATTATTATTATTATCCGTTCTTTGAAAAATACGACGAACCCCGCCGAAGAACTAGCGGGGAGGCCTAAAAATCGTGTTATTACTCGCGTTTTGGTTTTGAACCGAATCCGTCTTGTGCCGTCCAGGCGATCGCCTATTTGGCCTCGCCGTTAATCCGGGCTCTGCCTGTACAGTCCATCCCAAACGAGTATTTTACGTCGTATACGTATATATACGCTCGCATTTGTTGTGATGCATTATGTATTCCACATACGATCCTGCCGCTGCGGCCGACCACGTTATTACCTGTTACTCAACGCGATAAATATAAAAATATAAAAACGATTATTACTATTATTATTATTATTATTATTATTATTCTATCGTTGTTATTTGTTGATCCGACGTCGCACCGTTATTACCTCTCATCCTCGCCAGAGCGCTTTATTTATTTGTTTCTTAATCGCTCGGACACGGCCCGCGTGCATAAGAACGCGTCGCCGGTTTTCTCGCCGATACAATGCGGTCGTTGCGTTCACCGTTAACATAACCGCGGCTCCTGCAGTCAATCCTACTTATTATTATCATTATTATTATTATTAGTGCACGCGTTGAAATTCTACGCGCGCACACGACACCGCTGATAAAACGGTCTGCACCTACGGTACGGCAACGCGCGAGAGGGTATTGAAAGATCGTCGAGGTTTCACAAAACACGTATAATAATAATAATAATAATAAT
Source organism: Therioaphis trifolii (assembly GCA_027580255.1). Classification (NCBI taxonomy): domain Eukaryota; kingdom Metazoa; phylum Arthropoda; class Insecta; order Hemiptera; family Aphididae; genus Therioaphis; species Therioaphis trifolii. The sequence goes on along the minus strand of CM050411.1, from coordinate 32,173,947 downwards.
ATATGCAGCGCGCGCGTACGGTTAATCACCGCGGGAATGCCGTGCGACAGAGTCCGATAGGAAAGTCACGGTTTTTTTTTCAGTATTATTATTATCATTTTTTTTTAATGAAAACCGTGACTTAAAGTAATGAGTAATGGACCGACGCGCGCCGCGTCCGTTAACCGGCTCACCGACTACTATCGCTCACGTGTACTTTTATTACGTTCGGTACGGCGCGGCGCGCTCGGCTGCACGGCCGTGGATGCCGCGGTCTCGCCGACACAGAGCTCGGTTAGTCCGTTCAAATACGGCGCGGTTTACTGCACGAGATGTGGGCGCTGCACGTCGAAATATGGACCGAAACCGTGTCGTAGAAAAGTCGCCACTCCCCGGGTTCACGTATGAAATAAAATAAACTTTGAGCGCCCTCAAAGCGAATCGACGACTGAGTTCGATTATTTTCGACGCGTTGACATCGAATAATTACCTATTCGTAATTCGTCGAAAATTTCAAATTTCAAATTTTTTTTTTCGAACTCGATGCCTTCCAATCGTTTGATATAGGTTTTTAGAGACTTTAAAATCACACGGCTTACATTAAGGTTTTGTTATTTTTGATTCGGAGCAACACGTGAAAGATTGAAATATTTCGAGCTGCGGTCCGGAGAAACGTCTATTGTTTTGTCGTTTATGGTAAAGCCACGCGCGTGGTCCAAGCATACGTGTTTAATATTAGGTATTATTATTATGAGCGCACAACACGTCGGTGTTTTTACGAACGATTTAATGTGCGCGAAGAAAAGAGGCGTGTATCATTTGCAGGCGAGTGGTAAAGATTCTTTCTTTGTGACAACGCGCCACAGATGCGACGACCATAATATATATTTTATTACGGCGTACCTACGCGCCACGATATAGCCGAATGGTTTTCGAATCGTGAAAAAACGACCAGTGGGATGGTACGGTATTAAATCGAAGTCGTCTCTAGGTAAACCGATTAACATAATATAAGACGTACGTGTATATTCGACGTATCGTATCTTTGGTCTCTGTCGTACGCGAATTCCGAACTGTATAAATCACGCGCAAACTAGGTTACCCGAGGTGGGATCGTCCGAAAAATAAAAATCTTAAATCATTATTATAATTGTTTTCCACTCGAACGGGACAATCTCGTGGCCGCGACGCGAGAATCCTGACTCGTAACCTCTTGATCTCTCGTTAAGTCTGCTAGCTCTCTGTACGACCGCAGTGTGTGCGCAGCTATATATTGTACGTTCGGTGTAATAAAAGGTTATAAACGTCGACCTTCTGGAAACTGGCCAACTGATAATACAATGAATATAATCCATTACACGTTTCGTTGTTTGTGCGTACGCGCGAACGTGTAGTAGTGATATCTTCCGTGAAAATCGTCGATTTTTTTTTTCGCCCAGGCGCGTTCGTGTACGGCAATGGTTCTCAACCGGGGTGACGTGTCACCATTGGGTGACACGTATCCAGTGTAGGGGTGACAAAAAAACGTCGGGGAAAAGTTTAAAAATATGGACATTTTTTCGAAAAAAACATATTATTATAACGGCCGTCATGTGATGGCGACTACTGTCAAACAACACATTATCTCCACATTGAATACCCTCGACTATTGACGAAAGCTGTTGAAGTGCTACTTCAATTTTAAACGTCCAGGCTATGTGAACATGGATTCAGCGTGCACACGAATATCAAAACGAAAAAACGCCAACGTCTCACAAAAACAACATTAGAAGACGATATGAGAATCGCTCTTTCAACCATCAACCCTCGAATTCGAGAACTATGTAAAAATCATCAGTGTCCAATTCGTTTTTTTTTTTTTTTGTAGCACTTGTATTTCATATTATTATTATTATTATTTTGGTGTTGGGAAGACGTAGTATTGGGTTCTCGTGGATGAGGGTGACACAAATCAAAAAAGGTCGAGAACCACTGGTGTACGGCATCCGGACCGCGTGGTCGACTGCGACGGCTCGGATCGCGATACCACCGGCGTTTCGATGGCGCGGCGAACGATACGCATCGTAATGCAATAAATACGTACAAATATTATCATCGCACAGTCATCCGTCATCGGGCGCGGAATTCGACGCGGTGGCCGTGCGCGCCCTGAGAATAAAACGCTCATCAGTCACACGCAACGTCGATGGTGATTACGTACCGCTCGGGCCTTAATCGACTCCGATGGGTACTCGCATCACACCGCGGCCACGACCGCAACAAATATATCATATTTTATGATATTATTATTATTATTATTATAGACGTGCGGGTGTGTGTACTACACCGTACGCGTATGTGACCTTTCGCCGTATATCATACGCCCCATACACACACACACGTCACACACACACACTCCAAGCATAGGTACTCTAAGAGGGCCTGCACCAGTGTAGCACACAAAGGACTATTTTAGATTCTGAGTGAAGCGAAGGATCTTATGGTTTTACAATGATGTTTATTTTTTTTTTTTCTGTAAACACTTTTTCGTATAGAAATCCTTGTCCAAAAGTTTCGTCCAGCAATTTTTTAGATTTGAAATTGAACTGAGATGGTACTTTAGAGAGGTCATTTTTCCAAAATCTCCATAGTTTTTCCAGTAATCAAGAATAACGATCGAAAAACTGAGTAAAAACGGTAAAATCGGTAAAAATCCGCCGTAAACGAGATTTTCACTGTTCAGATTTTAGGTATTTAGTCATAAATCGAAAAGTATTGAAGCTAGAAACTTGAAAATTTTATCCAATATCAAATACATACTTTTTTATATTGGACAACATTTTCAGAACAATTATAGCACTTTTGACTTAATATAGAACTTTTAATTTACCAAATTGTTTGAAAGTTTTTATGTAATATAATTTTAAATATTTGACAAAAAGTTCTGAAAATTTAATATGACCTTACTCATATACCTAATTATCCTAACAAAAATTCAAAAATCGTGACTCAGGATTTTTTTTTATACACACTTTAATAAATTATTATACGATTTTTTACGATATTGTCTGATTTCTTTTAAGTTTATTTCTAATGAAATATTGAGTATTTGTTAGAAAGTTCTGAAATTTTAATACAAGTTTACTCTTATACTAAACTATCAATACCGAAAAAATATCAATAATCGTGACTCAAGATTTTTTTTCCAAGCATTTAAGTAAATTATTATCACGATTTTTACAGAATAAACTGTTTTTATATTAATTTTCAACTTTAAATATTTATATATGACAATTGGTTCATCCTATTATGATGAAATTTTGGATTCAGATATAACAACATGTTTAAATCTATTGTTAAAAAAACGTAAACAGTATTTAAATAATAATATATTATATTACACTGAAGCTTTGCTCAGAATCGTTTTGTACTAAAGAAATGAGTCGTCATTTCTTTAAAACTTAATACATTCATCACCAATATCTTGTCCGAGGACCGAAGGGACGAAGGACGAACTTGTACCACCTTCATCTCACTTGCCAGCTTTTTTTATACTTTAGAGTCCACTCGAATCGTACTACGGTGCAGAAACGCAATCTGCCCTCGTGCCACTCGTTGTTTTATATATAGATTGGTTTTTGTCCTACGCCGGCGTCAATACGTAATGACTAGTAATAACAATAATAATAACGATAATATGATAGCGTGACGCTCGTGCACGAGCAGACGGCGTCACGATGACGACGGCGGGAAACCCTTCGATCGGACGCCCCGCTAATACATATATATATTTATATTTAATGAATTGTGTCGCCACAGTAATTGAAAGCGTGTACATATATATATATAGGTCGGTGGGCGCGAAAGAAATATGCAAAACAGCTTCTAAAGTCTACCTCATCCCCCGTCCCACGCACATAGTTATAGCGTCTGGGGTCTGTACTGTATTCTGTATAGACACCGTAATTGACGTCGTTCATACTTATACTAGTGCACGCTCTACACACACACACACACACACACACACACACACACACACACACACACACACACACACACACACACACACACACACACACACACACACACACACACACACACACACACACACACACACACACACACACACACACACACACACACACACACACACACACACTCGTGTACATTTCTACCACGTAATATAGTTCGTTTATTAATACACTTGAACGTCGCTTTGCTACAATGCACAACGGCAAATATAAATGTCAACAGCGATGATTATTATTGAATCCTTACACGATAATTGATTTTATTGGTTTTTGTCGGCCACGGGAATCGAGCGTTGGTCACGTATACACGATGCGTATGGTTTGTTGCATTAAGTGCTCTGTATACACTGCGGTGGTAATCGTTTTTGATTTTCAACACTCCGGGGGAGGAAAGAGTAACTCGAACTGGAAAAACACCAACGTGCTTTGAAAATATTAATTTTTAAGCCGCATAATTACGACGAAAAGAATACAACGGTGCCGGCGCAGACCACGATATACGACGCGTTCGAGTACGACGTACACCTCCGCGGCGCGTATAATAATGATCGACCCGGTTAACCAGGCGCCGGGTTTTTCAGCTAACGAACCGTATCTGTGGCAATGTGGCAATTATAATCCGACGGCGCGGGGAGACAGAGAGAGATACGTGACCATTGCAAAGGTCTGACCCGCCGGCGAGTGTGCGGGACGAGGCGGCGCGGCAGAGGACCGTGTGTATATAGCTACAACACTATATAACGCAGCGCTGGCGGCCGAGTAAAATCTCACTAATGAACGTCTGGTATAAATTAGAGACACACGATCCGGAAAGTGTACGCGCGTATAAACTTCTTGGGGAGACTTATGTAATTCGTGTGGAGAAAGAGAGAAAGAGAGAGAGAGAGAGAGAGAGAGAGAGAAAGAAAGAGACGCACGGAGAGAAAGACATGTCATCATGGCAGTGTGAAGTTTCGAGGGTATACATTTATATTGTATATTATATATGTGTCATTTGCACGTATGTTTTTGAGGTTAACAAAAGCGTTTTGAAACTCGTCACGTCTTGTCAAAAACGAATCTCCCGCCGGGTATAAAATATTGTATATAAATGCACGTATGCACACCCGAAATAACGATATTACGATCGCGCGTCGGTGTTCGCGGGGTGAAGTTAAACGGTTTTCAGCCCAACACTGTTTCGGCGGCATATTCGGCCCATGCCGTGTTCCGGGGTAGGTTTATCGAATTGCCCGCAATAATAACGCTCGGGTATTTCTGCCGGCAAGCCTCTCGGCCGAGCACGGGAAATTTAATCGAATTTATCGCTGTACTAACTTGTTTTTCCCCCTCCCCCCTCGTTTTTCGTTCTTATCTACGCGAGGAAAAAGGGCGAAATAACAGGAGTCAGCGAAATAGCAAATAACGCGCCAAAATTCTGACTTTAATGAAAAAAAAAAAAAAAAAATGAAAAAAAAGAAGGGAAAAAAGTGCCGAGAGAAGAAACAAACCGTCGTTGATTCGACGTCGTCGTCGTTTTATCGTTTTTCGTTACCGTGTCGCAGGGGTCGCCTTCAAATCAGACTTGTCACGCGGAAGGGATTTTTATTATTTCTTCCCACTCCCGTCCCGACCACGTGTTCGTCCGGGAAGGAATGTCGGTGATCCAGATGTCTGACACAGGGGGCCCGTACAGCGGTTGTGAGAGCTGGCTGCTCGAACGATTGATCGGGGGTATATCAATCGAACAGATACGTGCGAAAAAGAAGAATGGCGTGTTCGGCGTGACGCGCGAGAGAAACGTGCGCACGCGCCCGCTGTATACAACATAATAATATATGAGGTGGTATATACACGTCGGCGTCTGTATAGAGTCGTGTGCAGCGCGTAGGAAAGAGTTTTTTTCCCTTTTTTTTTTTTCCTTTTCTCTCTCGCTCCTTCGCTCCACATACACACTACACTATATAGGTACACGTCTATCGTATATACAGAGACACACTATTGCTCGGTCGTCGTGGGAAATTGATGGCCAAACACGAGGTGACACTCTGCGCGTTCGGAAATAGCTTTTTTCCCTACGCCCCGCGAGTATACGTCTTCTCCGTACACGGCACGGAGAGCGCTGGCGACGCCGACGTTAGTGGCGGTCGTAATACACAAACGCGTGTGTGTGTGTAATATTATAATATCGTGTATTACCGTGGTAGTGGTCTTCGTGACCGTGGTAGTAGTGCGTATTGTGTGTATACCGTACCGTACCGACGAGAGGACGCGGTGGTATAGTAATGAAATATGTACGTATATACGACGCGTCGTCGATGTAAAGATTAAGAGACGACCGGCGGACAGAGATTTATGCGACGTTATTATTATTATTACGTGTGCGGTGTATACACCGGTGGAGGGGTCGTTCTTCGAGCGTTTTTTTCCGTTCGCACACCACGTCTAGAGGACTCGCGGGAGCGTTCGAAAACGCATTAAGGCCTCGGCGGCGCACACCGATAAGAAGAAGAGCCGTGCGGGACCGATGTCTTTTCCGCCGGTCTTTTCGTCGTCGTGATCATCCTACACGCGTACTCGTATAAATCATGCGCGTGTATCGGCGTACAATCGTAAAAGTTGATTAATGAACGGCAACGGCCGCCGAAGGGACGCGCGCGGTTTATAGCGCCCATTGTTGTGTCGGCGCCGTGTACACAGCTCGCCGCGTCGTCGTTACGAACGTGCGTTTTTATCGCGTGAGATCGGTATCGGTCGGGAATTTTTTATTTTTTATTTTTTTTTATTTTTTACGTCGCGACGAATCGTTTTCAAACGTGTTTATTTCGTTTCGTCCGACGTCGTGTGCTCGTCAAAACGCAACGTTCCAGAGTTATATCATTATCAGGGCTCGGAAGTTGTGGCAAATGCATATTTTTTTTTGATTCGTCCTAGAACACCCTAAGTAATAGATAGAAACATGTTTCACACGTCTTATCTCATGGCACACACGACTTTTTTTTTGCCATTTTTTGCACATTTACGGTTTTTATTGCTATTTTGCTATTTTAGGGTTTTTAGTGCTATTTTTGGGTATATTTTCACATAATATAGGAAAAAATCACATTTTGTTGAAAAGAACGATTTTACTTTGTTATTTTTTTTTTTAATGTTTAAATTATGGGAAATCAAGCGAAAAATATTTCATTTTTCACCGTTCTACAAACTCATCGACGCACAGTGGTCCGAAAAAATAAAAAACCGGCATTTTTTGAGTAAACATGTCATTTAGTGTCATTTGAAAGATTTTGGTGAGAAATTTAAATTTTTGATAAATTTGAAGTCTGTAGTGGCCTGTAAAGTACCGAAAATTTAAAATGCTTCTAAGGTGGTCATGTTGGTACTCAAATCATATCTAAATTTTGCGAGAAAGACATTTATGCAATTTTCAAGTTCATATTTTCAGCCAATTTTGTAAAATGTCACTTTATATACGTCAAATAGCAAATAAAACCAATTTTTGTACTTAAAAGTCATTTTTTTTATTTGCGCAGTTATGCGCAGTTAATTCATGATCCTTATTCTCTAAAATATGACATTTACTACCAGATGAAAGAAAAAAAAGTTGCTCTTTTTTTGCCTTTTCTAATATATAAGTATTTATTTTTGAAAAAATGTTTGATTTTACATGAAATTATTAATACTCAATAACAAAGTTAAACTTTACTGTTAATCCAAATTTTTCAGTTGCATAATTTAATAAATTATGTAATAAGTACACAAGACTCTGAAAAACCAAACACTTTACCTTTACCTTTACTTTAACCTTTTTAAGTCTTGCTCCTCAAAAGTGTCATTTCTAATAGAAAATTTTGTTTTTAGATAATGAATAATTGTAACAAGTTTTTCATTTTTAGATTTTAAATTAAAGCACACGTTATGTATATTAATCACTTTCACCTTCATTACTCGTATATTGTCCATTGATTATATAATAAATAAATAAAGCTACGGCCACAATTCAATCGTACAATATAATTTAAAAGTTTAACGATCGCAATATACAATACACGTGGATTATAACAACGGTATTGTTAGAACGAACTTGTTACACCGACTGACAATTTTATTATATTTGATTAAACGTAGCATTTAATAGTAACCCAATTTTCTTATCTTAAATTTCAAAAGTAAACAACTGCTAGAAAGATATAGATATCCAGTTATTAAAATATATTTTTAACTATTATTTTAAACAGTCAACTACACAAAACGAAAAAGTTTAACTTTGTTATTGAATATTAATAATTTCATGTAAAATCAAACATTTTTTCAAAAATAAATACTTATATATTAGAAAAGGCAAAAAAAGAGCAACTTTTTTTTCTTTCATCTGGTAGTAAATGTCATATTTTAGAGAACAAGGATCATGAATTAACTGCGCACGACTGCGCAAATAAAAAAAATGACTTTTAAGTACAAAAATTGGTTTTATTTGCTATTTGACGTATATAAAGTGACATTTTACAAAATTGGCTGAAAATATGAACTTGAAAATTGCATAAATGTCTTTCTCGCAAAATTTAGATATGATTTGAGTACCAACATGACCACCTTAGAAGCATTTTAAATTTTCGGTACTTTACAGGCCACTACAGACTTCAAATTTATCAAAAATTTAAATTTCTCACCAAAATCTTTCAAATGACACTAAATGACATGTTTACTCAAAAAATGCCGGTTTTTTATTTTTTCGGACCACTGTGCGACGGTCCGATGTATTTATAATTCGTGGCATTTAATAAAATAGTTTATTTATTAATTAGTAATCGGTAAATGTAATTATAAATAACATTTAATTTTTTTTATAATAAATTTATAATTATTATTTTTTCTAGTTCAATGCATATTTTTTGTTTTTTCGTGCCATTTATAGCGCATATTTTGGAGTTTTTAAGTGCATATTAAGGAGCTAAAAAGTAACATTTTTAATGCCACAACTTCCGAGCCCTGATCTAGAAATCTGAGCCGAGATCTGAAAATCAGCCAGAGTCATTATCATTAATAATAATTTAACGCTGTCACCGTCCAAACGTCGTTTTTTATTGTTATTATTATTTTTAGTAATTTTATTGATTTATTTTTTCTGATTTTAATCGATTTGATTCTAATTGTTCGCCTCGTACGACGGCCTGGAATGTATAATATTCACGAACGAATCGCTTATCGTGAGAACAATATTATTCGTCCTGTTTTGTAAAAGACATACAACCCCTGTTTAGATATCAATCGATTCCCGTAGATAGTATTTATTTATTTTGTCGATGGCCTTATATATGTTCTATTATTATATTACCAGTATTTCGCCGATCGTACGCGACTCGACAAATTTCGTGTTTCGTTCAAACAATAAAACGTGTTCAAAAGACCGTGAAATACATTTCGTGACACCGAGTTTATCTTTTGGTTTATTTCTACTTTTGGCCGGTTTTACTGTAAACAATATTTCACTGTACGACCTTTGGCGTTTTTTTTTCGGTTTAAAATGCACGTTCTCAGCACGTGATACGTATTACGACAGCTGCGAATCATTTCATAAATTGGCAATGTTGTGTTTTGTCATCTGGCCAACAGACTTTGTACGGGAACTGATAAAAGTTTCGGAAATCGTACCGATTCGGCTCGTATACACATGGTGTACACGAATTATTAAACGACGACAGTGCGCGCAGTCGACGAGGTTACACACACACATACGCGACGGAATTATATAATACGTTATTATTAATAACGCAGCTATCACGGGAGACTTCAATACGCCCACGATGAATATTCGAAAAATATGCTTATTCCACTGCAGTCGTTCTCTCGCCGCCCACCGTTTCGATGTTATGTTTTTTATACCTGCGCCCCGTGTCGTTTTTTTTTCTCCTTCTTAAAACATACGTTATTTATTTACTTTTACCGCGGCCCAAACAATAAAACGCTATATACAAGGGGACGCGGACGAAACGCGCGTATATACCTATACACGCAAGAATCATAAATTCTATGCAAAGACCCTTGTTCGCGTCCGTTTGCTCGTAATCGCGCGGGCTAGTATAGCACTACGCGTATAATATATATGAACACCTCAATTATATCGCATTTTGTACTTTTTTTTTCTTTTGTTGTTGTTTTTGTTTGTTTTTTTTTTTGTCCCCGTGAAAATTTATTTATTTATTTTTTTCGCCCTCACTCGATTCCGGCGTGAAATAGCCAGACTTTTATGTAAAGCTCAGGTAACGTCTCCCGTTCTCGTAACGTAATGTGTATTGACCCCGACGAGGCGTAAAAATAAATCCTATTCCACCCCCTTATCATAGACCGTGACTAATGTGAAACGATCGTGATGGACGTCAGTTCTCTCCCTACAGAGATTGTGGCGACGATAACACCGGTACATTCTCTCGAGATTAGTGGGTATGATGTGGCCGGAAAGCCTGGGATCAGTCTCGTTGGCAAGGTCGAATTACGACCGCTTTAAACCTCGTGTTTTTGTACGCCGCCGGATAAAAGAGATCCCTAAAAACTGGATAATTTCTGTTATTTTTCGAAAAAAAAACTTTTTTTCTCTGGTATTTTTTTTTTTTTTACTTTTTTTAGAAAGATTACTTTTGAAGTCACGATCAATGAAATAACTATGTCTATATAAGTAATTCCATTTATTAACCGAGAAACATTCTTTCGTGTTTAATATAAAAGATGCTCTTCTTTGTCTTTGAAGTAACGAAGAAAGTATATAAAAATAATATATTGCGTCTGTATATATTTTTAATTTAACATGAATATATATATATATATATTAAATCAATGCATTTATGTATAAAACATTAGAGCTTTTTAGAAATATATTATACATATTTTCTCTTCCCGATGTATCAGAGTACGAGTTGATGATAATATTATTATTCGGTTAAAATCGAGGGAAAATCTGATACCTCGGGCACTTCGGCTGTTCATTAAAATGCGCTTCGATTATGCGCCAACAACATGACGCTGGGGTGGTGTTTCTAGCGAAGAGTTTAAATTGCTTTTGTGTATTTATCCTCCGGGCTCCCCCCTCGAGTTAATCGTGTATCCCTCTGCTCACTGATCGTTTAACAGTCCCAATTTAAAAGCCCCGAGAGTAATGGTACCCAACGTGCGCGTCTAACGTTAACCCCGAATATGTGTTTGGAGAAAACGTTTTTAATGCCAAAACGCGTAAAATAAAACAAAACTGTATGGAAATATACGTGCGTTACACGACGTGGTCATAAACGCAAATGCTTTTAGTCAAACACATGTTGGCCGTGTAGACTTATTGAGTCGCTATAACGGCCGGACTACAATGAAATGCATTAGCGAGCCGGTAAGACTTCTCTACAACGTGTTTGGCGGTCGATTTACTCTAATGACAGGTAAACACATTTGGAACGTGATCGAACAGATCTATGGCCATATCAAGGGTTAAAAATGTGTACACATGCTTACACATACACACAAACACACGCACGCACACACAAACACATACTTTCTCTCTCTCTCTCTCTCTCTCTCTCTCTCTCTCTCTCTCTCTCTCTCTCTTTCTTTCGCTTTTTTTACGCACACACTTACGCACGTTTCGGTGTACGTATATTATTGGATGTAGTAATACTTATCTACACGCACACCGTGCATAACATTTATATGCGTTCAGTATAATGTATATAAGTTTTTTTGTATGAAGGATCTTTAAACTTTCGACCACCCGGCGTGCGCGCATACATTACATATCGACGTGACGCCTGTCCGGGGAGGATAATAATAATAATATTATTAATTCTATTCATCGATATTACGCTGCGGCATCTCCGAGATCATAAATCTAGAAATTTCGATTTTAAAAGGCATAATTATGTGATGCATAACGTTTTAATAGAATTAGTATTGGACAAGGTGTCGGTTTGACGGAGTCTTACTCGCAGGAACGCGATTAAATTCAATATTTATTCCGGTGAAACTCGTCGCGGTAGGGAAATCGTGTTACGGCGTCGTGGAACAAAATACGTACACGTATACACAACGTGATAATAATATTATTACTTTATCGTATCAAAACACGACCATTATACCGCGCGGCTTAAACCCGGTCGACTGCGGCGGCAGTATATGTGCCGAGCAACAATTGACGATATTACGGTCGGGTAATCTGTTTTATTTTTCATAAGCAGACGACTGCGTTCGGTACACTTCAGGATGACAAATTATCCGCCGGCAGTGGAAGTAGAAGAAGGCGAAAAGAAAAGAAAAGAAAAAAAAAAATAATCGCTTAAACTTTTTTGCCCTCCGTTCGGGATTCTCGGCCAAAAACGAATCGCGCTCACGTGCACATTTCGGGAGAGTGAAGACGTTTAATGGTCCTTTGTTCGTGTCAGGGGGGGGGAGAAGCCGAGATGTGACTGTTAATGTCGGGCGTCATTGATCATTTGCTACCGCGACTCCTCCCACGTCTATCCGAATTACCATATATTTCCCATTCATCACCGCGACGGCGAACCTCACGCGCGTCTAACTGGCAATTTTTTTTCCCTCCGTCCCGGCCGCTTAATTATCCGGCGGCCCGGTCACGGCGATCCGGGCACCGTATTCTCGGAGATTCTCGGAGGCCTCCGCATATTTCTATTCGTATGCGTACACGTGAATAATAATCGATAACATATCGTGTACGCCGACTGCCCGTTATTGCGTACCTATCCCATATTATAGCGTACGTGATGTAATACGCGCGCATTAATGTATTCGAATGCGCGGCGAATTAATCGATTTTTAAAATGTGTTTCAGGGCCTCCCGGCAAACGGGGCAAACGAGGGAAAAAAGGCGACACCGGCGAACCAGGACCACCGGTGAGTGACGGATTTTTTTTTTTTTTTTTCTAATCGAAACCACTTATGCAAATCGAAAACAATTAATACGGCCGGACCGGACGACGCTCTGCCGGGCGTTCGGTTTCGGACGGCGGAAATCGATTATGGCCGGACGGACGCGGCCGCGCGCCACCGTGTCCTCTGACTATTGTCACACATCACAAGGCGTGTACGTACAGGTATTGTAATGCGTAATTATACGCGCGCAGAGCGGTATCGACGGAGTCGTCGTCGTCGTCGTCGTCGCGTAACCGTAGTGAAAACAGCGCCACCGCGCCGATGAGATTTTGAACCGTCGCGACGGGAAGCTAACGCAGTCCGAAACACAATTTCCTCCGACAATGATGTACACTCGTGTTTACGCTCGGTTTGGTTTTGGGGATTTTTTGTTTGTTTTTTTTTTTTCTAAAAATCGTACGGAGACCGAACCGTCTCTAGTTCCGTTCCTTTCGTCCGCCGCGCCGCCGCGATTCGGTAAACGCGTCGTAGTAGTCCAAACGTTAGCAGACGATATATTATTTTATAAAAGTGTATAATACACTATATGTAGGCAGTGTTGGGAAATATCTAGATAAATTTATTTTCAGTTATCTTTATCTTTATCTAGATAAAATTTTAGTTATCTATGAGTACCTATCTAGATAGGTAATTTATTTAAATGGCCTGAAAAAAAAGGAAATTTTAAATATGTTATTTTATTATTTTTTTCTTTTTAAATTAATCGAAAAGATCACTGAGAAAAACTCGCGTGGAGGCCCAGGAAAGGAGATTGTAATATGTACTATCATGAAAGTGAAGTAGCCATACGCAAAAATTTGTTAAAAAATGCAGAAATGTATTATTATTTTAATTTTAAGTCAGAGAATGATTTGTCAACTTTTATGAAGTTTATTTAAAAAAGTACATGTATTTTTATTTTTTTACCTTATACCTACCTGTAGGATGTAGATCCTGAATATTTTCAAAATTAAACATGAAATTATCTCAAATTTATCTAGATAAAAATGTACTAATTTTTATCTTTATCTAGATAAAAATGTTTATAATCATCTTTATCTTTATCTAGATAAATTATTAGTTATCTATTCCCAACACTGTATGTAGGCACGTCTAATAGTCGTTATAACGAGATGGAGTTTGTGTAAACACATTATTCGTCGAGCCGTAGTACAAGTGAGTCAGCACAATACTCGCCGTATACGCGATATTTAGAGTTATTAAAACGAGTGCTTTTGATTGGCCTTATGGAGTTAATAAGCGGTGTATAGACACTGTGTGGTATTACTTTTGGTCTATTACGTGCAGTGTGTGTGTGTACGAACAATGCTCCGGGCTCACGTCGTTTTTTTTTTTTTTTATTTTTCGTTTCTCCGACCCGACGCCCGCCGCATATTACTGTCGATTACGAGCACATTAAAACAAAGTGCCCGCGATATTCAAATCGGAAAGATATACCAACGTTATAACATATATACCGTCTCGAGTCGTATTATGCGTACGTTATTATAATATTAATGTGCAGGCGTTACATAGGCGCGCACGGACGTGATTTTTCGTCGTAATGCGTAATTCGACTATACTGCACACATACGGGTGCGTTTCGTAAAAGTTTTCTCTGCAGCGCAGGTACCCCGCGGTTCTAGAAAATAATAAAAATATATCTTCGAACATAATGGCACGGACGTAACGTTTAAATAAACGACGAGAAGAAAAAGAAAAAAAAAACATAAGCAATTCCATTTTTACTACGTCATTTATGTATTATTATTATGATTATACACGTCAAGGCGTAGCATATTATATTTTAATGTACCCTCAATGATTAAAGAACGGTTTTGATTTTTCTTCGACGTGATTATAATATTATTATTATAAAGTTTATGTAACGTTTTAAATCATAATGATAGATACGTTTTTAAAGAGAGAGCATTTTTTTAATTTTATTATCATTATTTTTATTTTTTTTTTCGTTTTGTCTTTTTATTGCCAGCGCACATATACGTACACTCGTCGCAAACGTCAAACCGAATCAACGCGTTTCTTATAATGATATTATTATTACACTCGACTTCAGCCGGTCGGCGCCGACGTCAGTTACGGAAATTATTTCGCGGTACGTGTGAATTAATTAAATTTCCCGAAAACGTCTGCTGTACCTAATCAAAACGCGTGTTAATTATTATTGCCGCGTGCGCCGCACAGGTATACGGATAAATGTTTATGACGCCGTGACGCCGCCGCCGCCGTGCGATGTCTTTCCTCTAACCACGCAAAATAAACACACGATAATAATATCAATAATATCTATAATAATAATAATAATAGTAGTGCTAGTTATACTTCTAGAACAGCAGTTCTTAACCTTTTGTAGAACACGGACCACCGATGAAAGATTTTTAGACATCGCGGACCCCCTACCAATTTTTTGTTGAATACCTTTTATACAAATCATCTCATGTTATTATAACCAAAATTATAATAACTATTTTATATTACAAAATATAAAAGTAGACATAACAAAATAATATACACATTTATTTTTATTAAACTTAATTTTCATTTTGACCTTTAACATCATAACAGCCCCTTACAGCCCTTTTTTAGTATTAAAAAGTCGTCTTTGTCATTTCTCAATATTTAAGCTATCTAAGTACCAAATTTCATTTAAATTGGTTCAGTAGTTTCGGAGCCTGTTCAATAAAACCAATCAAATCTTTCCTCTTTATAATATAAGATAATGCACTCATGTCACATATTGACTTATGTTAAGTGTTAAGGCTACCGCGGACCCCTTACATGAGTATGGCGGACCGCCAGGGGGCCGTGGACCACAGGTTAAGAACCGCTGTTCTAGAACGTAAAAAAAAAAAAAAAGGAAAAAAAAACGAATACTCGTAAGATGATGTAATGCGTGCGGCAAGATCGGGAGGACAGTAGGCCGCGTATCCGATTATTGCTTTATTATAAATTTTTCTTTTTTTTTTTTTTTTTGTTTTTTTTTGGGGCTCAATAACCGTGGTATAAATAACGCGCGGTCGGAATGTTCGTCGTCGAAAACAATAACAATCGTCTAGTTTTTTCCCCGTACCGTACGGCTCTTACGACGACGCTCACGTTAAAACCTTATAATTTGCATACGCGTGTTCCGTTCACGCAGGCAGGCGAAGCGGGGGGAGACGGACGACGAGTTCGCGAGCGCCGGCAGCCGAGAGCTAATAGCGAACGACAATAATTATTATTTACCACAGAGTAGGTATACGTTTATTACGTACGGCGCATTAATAACGCGCGGAGGTAGTGCACGTCGTGTGTGTAATGTACGTAAGTGTAAATATAATATTGTGCACGACGTGGTACGTTTATAACGATTATCACGGACGTAAATATAAACGTCTCGTCTCTCGGCGGCGGACGGCAGGAATACAAATCGCGGCGTGTGTTTTAATTTAGTGATTGTTATTAAAACGCGGACGGGCGCGCGTATAGTGCGTAATTTTTCGGCGACGACGACGACGACGACAATGGAAGAGACGACGGCGGAAGGGACGAAACAGAAACACGTACACGCCTTACCCTCCCCGAAACGTCACGACGACGATATCGTTAGAGCTCTCGGAGATTTCGGTTCAGACCGAACGTTCGAGTCGTAAACGTGATGGCGAGCGGCGCTCGGTGTGCGATCCGACGGCCCGGATCTGCAGAGGCCGCCGCCGTTATGAACGATTTCCGCCGTGGTAATAATTGTCGGCATTACAGGCGTTGTACGCGTGTGTATTATCGCCGTCGTTGTCGCGTGTCCGTCGTGTCCGTCGTGGCCACGGCAACAATGACGACGACGACGACGATTTTATCACGACAACAATCACATTTCACACGTGCGGTGTTTTTTTTTTTTTTTACACCGCCGGTGAACGTGAAAAAACCAACGACGTCAATGTGTTATAATGTGTTTTACAGGGCCCGGCAGGTCCGCCTGGGAAAAATGGTTTTCCGGTATTTATTCACATATATAAAATTACGTATAATATTATTATTCCGAACATTATTTGTCTATGAATACGATGCAAATAATATAATATTATAATTATACATAGTGATAATATGTAATAATACTGTGTGCGATATGTCATGACTACGTATTATAACTATTATTATTATTATTATTAATATTATTTGTTTTGGCACTCTACATCATCCATAACGCGCTCCAGCGACAATCACGCTTGTCAACACGACTGTTTTTTTGGCTCGAAAATCCATCACACTCACACTCACCCACACACGCACGCTCACACACACACACACACACACACACACACACACACACACACACACACACACACACACACACACACACACACACACACACACACACACACATACACACACTCATGCTCACAACAGCTTTTAGATTGTACGTTATTTATTTTACTTTACACATTTCGACGAGATTTTTTCTTCTTTATTTTTTTCATATAATTTTTGTGACGTCTTTTTTTTCTACGATTTCGTTTTCGTTTTATTTTTTTTTTCGCTTCTGTGTTGTCCGTCTGTTTTTTCGTGATACAAGCGAGCGAGCGGGCGCGCCGGCCGTTTTTCGACGAGCACGCACCCCGACGAGGTGAACGCATGTGCACGCTGTGACGGCGCGTGTGCACTCGCGGCCGTCGAGCATGACGATGGCCGTTCGCACACTGCCGAGTGTACGCGGCACTGCGTACGTGCCGCACGCGGAAAACAATTTTCGAAACCCTGCCGAATCCAATTCCACCCTTACATGTCTCCCCGTATTATTCGGTATCGCTGATTTTATACCGATTGATCCGACGCCGTCGTCGCCGCGCGTGCGTCGGTCTAATCGAATTCGTCGGGAGATCATCCCCCACCCCCACCGTATATTTATTATACGGGGAAAGTTTTTTACCCGTAAGCGTATCGCGACCGCTCGCCACTTGTTTGTGTACGACTTTTGCCGTGCAGTGTTTTTTTTTTTTTTTTTCTAGGTATATATACTGTTTTTTTTATTTTTGTTTTTTGTTTTTTATTATTTTTCTCAGGGCCTGAAAGGAATGAAAGGGATCAGAGGCGCGATGGTAAGACAACCCGTCTCTAAACGAGTCCTGCGCACCGAGCAGTCGTTTAATACTTTTTGCCATTTATTTAACAGTGTATACGGTGATGAATCCTGCAGAGATTGATTTTTTTTTCCTGTGTGCGAAGACAAAATAAGAGAAGAGAAGGCTTATGAATCGTTTTCGTTCTTACGGATTCTAAGACATTGAAGCCCCCCCCCTTCCAACTTACATTATACGTGAATATCAATTACGCCGCAATATCATTTATGAAGTTTTCATTAAAAACCACCCTTGCTTCTCTCCGGATTCGTCACTGTGTGCTAATGCGTTTCTATCGAGCTAAACAATAAATTAATATAACAATAAAAATAACCCGTTTTGGTGTCGGTTTAACATGATTACCTTCAATACCTGTAATAACACAGTTTCAGTATCGTAGATCGTTTAGTAAAATCAATAGCTAGTTCATTAACACGTGTATATTTATGTAGATCACAAATGGGTGTAGTAGGTATAGTTGAACACGATAACGGTTAAATAACTGAATAATTCCCGAAAAAATACTCTTCTTATATTATGTTTCTTATATAAGTGTACAGCGACGTATATTACCGTCGTAAAAGTACAATAACGTAAAACGGGAAATGGTAAACACCGACTATATTGTAATATACAGCCTAATTAATATTTACGTTTTGACTTTCTTTCGTTCGAGTATCACATGGTTATCGTACCGAAATTCAAACCCTGACCGCGTTACTCCCGGGCAAGAGATAATTATTATAATGGTGTGTTTGTTTTATATGCAACTATTATAATAGCCTATGGACCATGCAGCATCATACTACCACTGCTACCACTACCATTACTACTACTACTGCTACTACTACTGCTATTACTACTGCTGCTATTGCTATTGCTACCATCATCCTGCGTTTAACATTGCTGAAAAGTTTCAAATGTTTTTAGCGTGAATTTTAATTTATCAATTATAAAAAATATGCGGTTTCGCGTACTGGCCGAGGTATGCGCGGAGTGTCTCGAGGAAAATCACGGAAATATGTAGGTATACGCGGCCGTACACGTATGTGTATACGGTCTCTTGGAAGCAGCAGGCCTGGCACCGGCGCGGAGTCGATAGAAAATAACGCAACGAAATATTTCGAAAAGAAGTCTTTCCGGTTTCGATTAAAAATGTTCTTTCCGTACGTAATGGACGTTTACCACTTTGAATAGCCGGGAGAGAAAAAAAAAAGAAAAAGAAACCTCGGGAACAGGCCGCATATCGTTATGGCGCGCTCGTCGTCGTATTCTCACTAATTAATTTCCGAGTAATTTATACACAGCGATTTTGGTTTTATTTAAATATTGACAGAATTTAATCTCCCTATATAAATACCGTTTTCAATTTGATTCGCCGTTTAAATATTATGCATAATGGCGCGTAATTCGGCCGGTTTTCGTTCGCCTCTCAGATCTCGCGTTCTTCGGATATTAATCGTTTTGTATTCGTCTCCCGAAACGTTTAATTGAAATAACAGAATCGTCGGTTTCGCGCGGACCGTTCTTCCGGTTAGTTTCGAAATCGCACAGAGTTAAATAAAGTCGTGCAATAACACTGGAGGCGTGTTGTTGTGTGTCTATACTCAATCGTCGACGTACAACGTCGTGTGTCGCAAAACCGTCGTCGCAGTCGTATACGAAATTTATTCGTACGTTAATATGACGAAAAAAAAAAAATTATTTAAATCCTTCGAAATTGTACTGCGGTACTATGCGACAGAGTCGTATCGTTATTGTTCTCGCGCCACGGGTCCGACCCGCTTGTTTTAATAACTTCGAAACTAATTAAATGAAGAGAGGAAAAAACTTCGCGCGCGGATTCCATCTGCGCGTTTGCGGGGCACGGCGATGACCGTAATCCGAATGTCATATTATAATATTTATTAGTTTTTACCCGAAAACCCGACTCGGTCTAAACGGCGGAGGCAATGGTTTGAGTCGTAAACGGGACGGAGCGACGGGACGGCCGGATCGACCCGAAACGCGGGGGTAATTGGACGATGTTTTTTCATCACACCGACTACGCTGCGTCGTTTGAGATCCATACGAACGAGTTTTTGTTCCCGAAATTGCTCTCTCTGTCTGGCGGGCGAATAGAGCTAGTGTGTGTGTGTGTGTATGCGTTTGTGTGAAAGTCTTCTAGGAAAATCGCGTGATGTTTTTTTTTTTTTTTATAGTGCTTTGGCGGTCGCGTTTGCACACACGTCTCTCGGGTCATATTATTATATATATTATATCTTTCCTCCGTTTTTTCTCTACGTCTTTTTGCGTCGTCTCACCCGTCGTATCCGACGCGAGACGGTTCCGGTGTTGTCAGTCTTCGGGTCACGCGAGTACCCCGCGGAAACGCGCTGCGAATCCGTCGGTATTCCGACGACCGCCCCACCAACGATTTTCGTCGTTCGCGTAAAGTAAATGTTCGATCGGTGGAAAATCGAAAATAAGAGAGGGTTGAGAGAGAGCGTGCGACCCGGCGCGTCTGGCATATTATGATTGTCAAAACCGACTCTTTGGTCCGCAGCCCGTCATCAGACCGCGAGAGAGGTGCGGCGCGGATGCACGCGCGAGAAAACCGTGTGCGAATCGCGTTTTTCCCGCGAGTAAACACCCGGTAATCCCCGGCGAAGCCAACGCCGACGTTCCGTTACCTCGCGGGATCGTTGCACGCAGCACGGCGTATGGCATGTGATTCTCGCGTGTTCCTCATCTCGTGCCGCCGTGTATTTACCACGTCCCGAACAATATATAAATATGTTCATACGTGTACCTAATAGTCGTGTGTATACTTACTTATTTTCACTCGGCCACCCGACCGCATAATAAATTTCATATTTTATTCGACCGGCGCGCGCGTCATCGTATGGGCGTAATGTGCGGTCGACGCTACGTCTATGCGACGTACACCGTGTACGCGTATGCCATTATTATTATTATTAAGTAGTAGTAGTAGTAGTAGTAGTAGTATTACATAGCTTGTGTATGCTGTATACGTACGTTAAAATCTGTACAGAAACAATGACGGCAATAAAAATAATAAATAAATAATAATAATACACGTCGTACGTATACAGGGCGATTCAACGATTGTGTTACATAAACATTCAAAATGAAACAAAATGTATATCACATAAGTTTCTTTATTCGAAGAAATTTATAATGATAAGTAAATTGCAGTACACTTTTTAGCAACCCTTTAGGGATAGTTTAGGGGTTATTTTTTTAAGTCAAATAGGAATCTAATATGTATATTTTTTTGCCAACACAATGTGAATGTCTTTTTCTAATAAATTGTAG
Organism: Therioaphis trifolii; assembly: GCA_027580255.1. Lineage (NCBI taxonomy): Eukaryota > Metazoa > Arthropoda > Insecta > Hemiptera > Aphididae > Therioaphis > Therioaphis trifolii. The sequence continues at coordinate 32,152,640 of CM050411.1, read as the reverse complement.
TTATTGAAAATGTTAATTGACGCGAGACTATAGGTTTTAGACGAAGCTTTTAGAAATTGTTTTACAATTTTTGTGCGGTCCGTGTGCCGTGCGTTTAAACTTGCGGCTATAGGACATTTAACGCGTACAACGCTGCGAAATACAAAATCACTATCGTACCTGAAGTGTTGAATCGATTAATGTTTTTCAACCGCTTAAATTGACTGAACAAATGTCTTCATACTTATTGACAAAAAAAAAATAATAATAAAAATGCTTTTGATTCCCATTTGATTTTAAAAAGTCAACTCCCAAAACTACCATTTGAGAGTCGATAAAAATATGACGTTTGCTTGTCGTTTTAGATTTCTCTAAGTTAAAAAAGACTTTCATAATAAACGTTTCACGCGATTTCGAATATCTATGTCCTATATAGGTACTTAATAAAATCGCCGTACAACGATTATTGTTAAATCACCCTGTATGCAATATGCCCAATACCCGCCGAGTACGAATGAAATACGTGCGCGTGTACTGCAAAGACTCCTCGGGTGCAGCCTGTAGACGTACGCGTGTAAATAAATAATTCGCAGCCGTGTCGTATCGCGGGGGCCCCACGACCGTTGTCGTTATTGTGTCACGCGGGCCGCGTGGGTTTTTCGCACGGCAAAGCCACGCGAGATAACGATACCGCGGCACAAGTGTACACACAGACACACTCGCACCTATAAATAAATGTTTATTCACACGTGTTGTTAAGTACTTACCGTGTTCGCGTTCTCGTTCTACACGTTCTCGTTAATCCCCCGAAGAACGGCCCTCTTCGTGTGAACGTCGTACATACGTCCGCGTAGGCCACGCTCGACCGACGTGCCGTGCACTGCAGTGGCGTGTTCGTGGAGGCGGTTTATGGAGGTCGGATCCGCTCCCGTGTGAACTTTCTATTTATACAAACGAATCGAAAGAATTCGGATTCGGTGTCGTGCAATAATAATGATGATAATAATACCGTCGATAAATCAGAATTATTTTTAATAAACGAGATATCTGCGTATCTATAAAAAAAAAGGTTAAATGATCGTGTACGTTTTTTCGATATTACTTCAAGACCAGTCATCCTAGGGGGTGTTGAGAATAACGTATAATTTTTTTGTTTCGGCGATCCAAAGTTCACGCGCGGCTTTCAGCAGTACCCGGTAGTAGTGGTAGTCGTATAATATAGTTTGGTTTCGGCAATTTACACTGAGGCGGCGGCGGTTAGTAATCGTCGACGAGGGTGGTGCGGTAGGGGATTATCGTCACGGGATCCGTCGAGGTCGTCATCGTCGTTACACGGTTGATATAGCTCGAACTCAAAAACGGTCGGTGGCGAGCGTTTTTAACCGATATCCATCCGTGAGAGGACGATGATGATCGCTGCCACCACCCCTGTAATATCCGACACTACAGGGTCTCCCTGAAAAATTGACACGGACGGGATTTCGTTAACGACCGATCACCACCACCACCTCCACCGCCACCACCGCCGCCGTCGCTACTATCATCGTCGTGACGAACTTCACTCGACGCCCTGAAAACTCGCAGGCGATCGTCCCTCGAATATTCCCGTTCGTCACGCCACTGTGGAAGTTACACACGCTGTGTATACTCACACACAGACACACACACACACACACACACACACACACACACATACTAACCTACTCACTTACTCGTGCATGAGCTTAACACCCGATTAACCGCATGCGGATCTGACACTTAGCATTTGTCATGCGCTCGACGTGTATGTGTATGTAATAAAATAATATGCGTACCCGTATATTATTATATTATTATTACACTGGCCTGTTGCAGTTGTGTGCACACCGCGAGCCGTATGACCGTTTTGTATTAACGCTGCAACATTAACATCGTACAATTTATTACAATATTACCGTTTTCGTATCGTAATATATTATATTATAGAGCACTATAATATAATATGCTACGTATACGAAACGTATTAACGACGATCTCCTTACCCATTTATTAACTAGTGTTTTTTTTTTTTTTTTTTTACGCGTGTTTTTACAGGGACCGATCGGACTGGATGGACCGAAAGGCGACGTCGTAAGTCATTTATAATAAAGAAATTACTTTTATATATTAATAATGTAAACCCTTTATGGCTGTTTTACCTGCCCCCGGGACGTATCGTGACGAGCCACCGTCTAAGTACAAATTACGTCATTCCACGGGTTCCCTACACGATATATACGTATGTATTATACAATACGAGTGTTATACACGCGGGGCCGGTCATAGTGTATATTTACGACGACGGCGACTCACCGTGTATTTTCACCATACGCTCTATGATTTTTTTTATTTTTTTTTTAATTTACTTGTCTTTTATTTTTTTTTCTCGTTTGTTCCACGTAAATCGTTAAACTTTATTCCAAATCAATACGCGTGCAGGACACGTCACCCCTGAGCTGCGTGGCAAACGCGGCTGATTGATTTAGACGAACGACCATTTCGCCCCGGCGCGGCGTTGAAAACCATGTGCACCGCCACAATTACAGCGACGGTTTTCGAGCGACGAGCGTTCGGCGTCGTGACTCCGCGCGTGATAACGTGACGTATAATACTCGATGTGTAAAATAATGATTATTCGTCCGGTAGGTTTTTGCGGCGGCGTTCGTCTCACGACGCGACTTTGTGCGCGAAAACCGTTCCGGACCGAATCAAGAGTTTTCGTAAAGCGTTTATGAACATAGGTACATTATATACTATAGATCTGCGGTCGGTTTTGAAATTTTCAAAACGGACACTCTGTTTGAAGATCGAGACGACGCTCGTCGCTCGACTGCCGTCAGCGCGTGAGACGAGTACACTGTCGTTTTCAAAATTGGTCCGCTCGCGTACGGATTTTTCCACGTCGTAATGACGAAATTCACCACCCCTGGTTTACGGATCGCGCGCACGTGTCGAGAATATTATGGCCATTCGGCAGACGGAAACCGCGGTACTGTCTCTCGCGGGAAACGCGCGGGGCGATAATAACATAAAATCTCTCGACTTTCGGACGGTCTGTCGAAACGAACGAGCTGTTTTTCGCCCGCACGGCGGAGGTGGTTTTCGTTTGCGGCCGAACGGCGGCGTTTACAACGGTTTTGCAGCCGCGCACGCACATTATACCCGCGCCGACCGGATTACGGCCGCCGCCGCCGCCGCAGCTATACTCCCGGCGGCGCGGCGTTCAGATAAATCGTACGGCGTTTCCGACTAATTTGCGGTCGGGCGTATATAATGGGGCGCGTGGAAATGGAAACCGTTAACAAGGGTTTTTTCCCCGCTCTTTGCTCTTCGCGCGTAAAAGCCAGTATTTCCGTGTCTCTCTCTCTCTCGCTCTCGCTCTGCAAGTCTCGTTGTTGTTACGCGCGCCGTAACAACGGCAGCGTCCGGCAACATCAAAGAAACCATTAAACAAACTGATTCATTTTTAAACTCCGAACCGTGTTCGCACCCTCGTCGGGGGGATACGTCGTCGTGGTCTTTGTACGACGTAACAGGTGCGGCAGATCGACGAGCGACGGCAGAGATATCGAAAACGAGAACGAATTTATGATCTTTTCGGCGTCGTATAACTTAACGCGCCTTTTGTGCGTGTGTGTGTGTGTGTGTTTGCTACTTTTCACGTAAGAGATATAAGTCGATTTCGTACACTCGCACGGACGTTTTAACGCGTTTTTTCGGTTTTTTTTTTCGTTTTTTTTTTTATCGCTCGTGTATATACGCGCGCACATAAAAATGTTTTACTAGTTTTTCCCGTACGGAAAAGTTTGCCCGGCGCATACAAAACAGCCCTCCACCCCGTCGTCGTCGTCGTCCTCCTCGTCCGCGACCGACGCCCGAGGCACTCTCGCCGTCGTCGTGACGTCCGCGGCGCGCGATCCGAAGTTTTAAAATTCCACGTGACTGCCGCGGCGGAACACGACGACGACGACGTACCGAGAATTGATTTCACTCGCCGTAGCGACGCGTCCCGGGCGTGTACGTCGGACTATCAATTAAACGACAATAATCGCGGTGGTGCACGGAAAAATGATGGAGACGACGACGACGCGTCCGCGACGGGGTATAGTTTTAAACAGACCTTTCGCGTCCGTCGGCAAATAATAATAATAAGAGATATGCCGTGTATGCGCAAAAAGCGGCGTAGACGCGTACGGCACCGATTGATATTGTCGCCACGTACGCGTCCGCCGACGGTCCGTCTAACGCAGAGGTTTTCAAACCGGGTGCCGTGGCTATTCACTAGGTGTGCCGCGGTGTTTTGAACATTTTTTTTTTTTCATTTAAATGACCGATCGAATTGAATAATTATTATGATGTACGAAAATGGATGCGTCCAACCATTGTGAATCTGTAATATTTAAGTGTCAATTACATTGATAAATCGAAGGTTTGTAGTTAGAAAGCGACTAAGATATTAAGTTATATTAGATAAAAATAATTGCATTCGTTACAAAATGTATCGGTAATGTAATTTTTTAGAATACAGTGAAACCTCCTTACTCGGACAACTCGAATTAGTGGACGTTTTTATGGGGACAGGAACATATTATTCTCCTCTATTTTTCCCCCTGAATAGCGGACACCTCTAAATAACGAACAATATTTCGGCAACCGAGAGAGTCCGGTATTCAGAGGTTTCACTGTATTAAAATTAGAGGTCATTGCGTGCCGTGGAAATTTCGTGAAGGGCGAAATGTGCCGTGGTCAAAAAAAGTTTGAAAACCACTGGTCTAACGTGATGGATCTACGATCCGTGTTTGTACGACGAATAAATACCGGGCGGCGTATGCGTTTTAATTATTTTATTTTATTCCGTCGCAAAACGAATTCGCAGATAACAAATAATAAATGACGATTTCCTCGTTTGCTCGACGATGGCGTACTGTTTTTGATTCGGCTTGAAAACGGGGAAAAAAACAAAGTAATCAACTTCGCGGAGTCGTCGACGAATAAACATTATAATGTATGTTATATAATACGAACGTATGTAATAAAGAGTCGAATTGATGCGTACGGTATAACGATATACGTGCCAAGACGTCGAAATTAGTGGCGTTCATTAAAACGGGGTATAACCGTTGATTTTATGGCGTACGTGTTAAATATTATGTCGTACATTAGCTTTTAGTGTTCATTAGAGAGTTCGTAAAGACTAATAGTTTTTTTCCCCCGTGACGCGTATTATGCGTGTGGATCCGTCGTAAGCGGTTATGCCTCTATCTATAATACGACATTTATATGAACACGTCTTATACGGCCGACCTTAAATGCACCGCATATAGATGGCCGTCATGTCGCCGTCAATCAAAATTAAAACTTTACTCGCGTCGAGTGTTCGAGATAAACAATCGTACGATATAACGAAAGAGTCATCACAAACGAATCGGTCGTCAATGAAGTTTATCATTCGTACTCAACACACGTGGGCGCTTATGAACGTATACGAATGTCGGTTTTCGATAATGAAATATCGTTACGGGAAACAGTGCAAACGAGAAAAGTAATTAAATCTATCACAAATCCGTCGGTGAATCGATTTCGAAATAATAATATCTTGCGAATGCAAACAAGCTTCGCGTGCTGACTGCCGAGCAGGTACCTAGCAGGTACCGTACTACTGTCGGTGAATGTTAACAACGTGGACGTTTAAAAAGTTTTCATATTGTCTCGAACATGAGCAGTCAGGGTCCGTCGTGTTTGAAGTTTATAAACCCGTCCATTGCCTATAGTTGCCGTCCATCGCTTGTGCACACTTCGAAGACGTTAAAATATTTTTAGGCTAAAATTGTTGGGGAAAAAACGAATTTAGAAATTATTCGATTATAACAGCTGTGAACACGTTAAATCTAACCAATTAGGTTAATTCTACGCCGGAAAATCGTTTTAAATTAATAACACGTGTTAACATGATATTATGTTAAGTGACTTACTTTATTGTTACAGTATATCAAGTGTGTATACATAAATAACAGCCATTTTGTATCCACTTTGTTTTATTAAATCATTGCTATATTATACACGATACAAATGGATTACTACATGTATTACGTGTATACGCGTACATAAAACGTTCAGCCAACCAAATACATTCTTATGTAAATATAATACCGTGTAGCTGATATTAACAAACAACCCGTGATGATATATAAATAATTTCATTATTATCGTTCTTGTGTGTGTGTACAAAAACAATTTTATTAAACGTAACAATAAATTCAAAAGGCGAATCCGTTCAAGAATATAGGGATGGGGAGGGAGAGGAGCTTACAAAACAAATGTTTTTAAATGTTATATTTTAATGTTATATACCTACGTGCAAAAAAAAAAAAACACTCGTCAGGTAATACCGACTCGCTTGTAAACGAAACGTGCACGAGTGCACGACACTACTAGAATTACTAGCGAAGAGGTAAAAATAATAATAATTGTCGTGTGAATCCTATCGTACTTACGTGATACGCGTGCTGCGTCCCCTCACGTCGTAGAAGACAAATAACACGACTGGCACGGCGCCGGAGGCGTTTGCTCGGTGTTTTTCTTATCTTTTCCGCCGGAAACGTCCGCGAAACACACGCATGTGAAACGATATCTTCGACGGGAGCGTAACGCCATTACGCTATTATTACCTTTTTACCCTGGAAAAACGCGACGCGATTTCGCCCCGAAACTGCGACGTGATAACGCCCTTTTCTTTTTTAGTTTGCAAAAAAAAAACACGACACGATCGCGTTCCAAAGTTCCGATCTCGTAAAGTTTACAACGTAAACTATTGTTTTCTATTCGCTTATGGTTTTATTTGCGGTACACGTACTCACATGTGGGATTGTTTATTGTGGAAATTGTGAATAAGATAATATTTTTATAACGAAAAAAAATAAAACCCCGTATGATTAGGTAATGAAAATGCTTCGCAGGAGCAACACATATTTTTACCCGAGCCAACAACGTTGTTATCATACTAGTCGACGGTTCTAATAGCCCCTGAAATCGGAGCGGAACGTTTGTGAGTTTACAAAAATACCTTGTCGTACAGTCGAAAATTATTCTAACGAACAAGATGAAAACATCGCGTTGCGTTTTTCCCGAATACAGAAGTACAGAAATGGCGCGGTCGTCGTGTCTCGCCGTTTCGACGATGACCGCGCACGTATTGTACGATTATTAAGTACAATTTTTACACGGTGTTGTTCTCTGGCACAACTACAGCGGTACCGCCACCAGATACCCCGGTAATGACGCTAAGTCGTCGAGTCGGACGCGAGGAGGAAACCACGTCATTACGATCACGGTTATGGTGCGGTAGCCGAGTCTCTGAAATAAATATACCGCAGTACATAATACGTGCTCGCATACATATACGTAAAATATATATATTTAAGAGTTCCGAGTAACGACTGTGGATTTCGGGGAGGATCGACGCGCGCATCTTTGGAATCTCATCGGCGTAATGGCTTTTTTCCTCTCCTCTACCCCTCTCGGCCCTTGGACCTCTGGAGACGTTGGAGTCCGTCCAACCGTAACGTGTATACATGTATACATAATATTATACGTGTGTATTACCCACTTGTACAAATATATATACGTATATATATATTTTATAACCAGAGAGAGAGAGAGACGAGCGGATCGTCTGCAGCTCACGCGAGTTTTTTCACGTCCGATCGTTATGGCGCGCAGTTGTTGTTATTGTTTTTATTTTCCAGGTTTTTTTTCCATCCCGTCCGTCTTACGTCGTCCTGCATCCACTGCTGCTACATTTTTTTGTCCGACCGAAACCGCGCGCCAGACACGAACGCACGGCGTGCGAGGAAAAATACCCTCTAAAACGCTTGACATAGGTACAATATAATCCCCTGTACCCCCCGCACGTGTATTACACGACACGGCACTGCCACGCAATCTGTGACCGTCGCGCCGCGTCGTGTATTATCGTAATAGTACAATATAACCTCGGGTCTGTGGCCAAAGACTTGGTACCGAAATTTTGTTAGCATTTTTATTTTTTTCAATTTAACAATAAAATTCAAACATTCCTCCCAGATCGATCTATTTGTTGTTTCACGCCCTCATAAGGTCCACAAACGTCTGTGCGCAATTGATATTCAAATCGGATAGTCGTGAAGGCCTGCAGGTCTTGAATCATTTTCGGTAGTGTACCGTTTTAATGTGACAGTCACTGTCACTTTCATTTATTTTGTACGTCATGCGTCCGTAAAGTCGGTCGTTTTAACTCGCGATTTCATAATGTACCCAAAAAAGGAAGCTAGACGTACGAAAAAGAATTGATAAAAAAACCCATATTATTTTGCGAATCATTATTTGCGACGACGATTGGCAATAGGTACAAATCACAGTACGTTCGTCGAATCGCACCGACCGCAAAAAACAAATACGATTTAGGGTCGGCTGACCTTACGGCAAAAGTCGACAATCGAAATACATTGGGGACGTGCAGAGTCGGTGGGTGCCGCGCGGAACTGTGTACACAGCGCCGTACGCACAGTGTAGTATCTACTTAGCTGCTAATGGGGGTAACTTTTAGTGTTTTGGACGTATTAGAAATATTATTTCGACTTCTCTTCCCGTCCTCCTATTCGTCGATACCGTGCGTTTTGATCCGAGTCGTTTGTTTTTGCCGTACGATTTACCGTATAAAAGTACTTGAATACTTTTCGCCGAAAGAAAATCAATCGATCGAACCGATTCGAACCCGAATTTATGTAATATTCATTGTTCATATAATAACGCGTCTATGATATTTTATTCATACTCACTAACAAACGGAACAGTCGATTCGCGTACGAAACGCTATATTTTACTTTCCGTGATTCCGTTTAGCGAAACAATTCGTTTTAAACGCCATTTAGACGCCTAGTCGTGGCGGACACGTATCGATTTCAGTGTCCTGCCGCAGTGTTGTACGGAAAAAATAATATGTTCGACACCATTGTACCACCTCTTGCGTCGTCTCTTCGTTCCCGAACTATATTGCATTCGATTATTTCACTCTACGACGACCAAGACTGATTAAGGGGGAAAAAAGAAACGATCGCCCACGTGACACACGATAAACTTGGAATTATTGTTTATTTGATTTATAAACTTTTTTATTTCAATTATTATTACTGCGGCAATAAATTGTTATAAGTATTCACGGCCTGAGAATAATACTGTTATCAATTTATTATTTAGGTATGATATATATTTATTATATGTGTATTTTTTTTTTTTTATAATCGATAATGTAATAATATTATAACGCCGCATAAGTTTTAATAATTAACAGTGATTTATACATTTTGTAATGGGAAAGAGAAAAAACCGAGGAATACACACGGTCTCGGCCGACCGAGTCATTTAATAATTAAAGTTTCACAGACGTGGCGTTATTCGTGCGTTTCGCTTGTGCCTAAGTAGATTTAGATGTTTGTTCCGATCGCCATAGGAGATGTTTATATTTTAATCATCGGCGCGGGGACCGTCCGTTTCTGCGTGGGCCGCCGCACGACTCCTTTTTCGGACACCGAAAAACCCGTTTTGTCACTGTAGGTACACAAAACAATAATTATTATAATACATTACACTGTGCCGTATACGTACCGAATAATACACGATCATTATTAATATCAGATGTAGTCGTTGTACCTACGCGTATGGCTGTACGGCGCGCGTGTTTGTGCGTATGACGAAACTAAAATATCTAAATTTTCTAATATTATATTACCGGGCGAAATTACCCCTACGCGTCTCAGACCATAAACAACATTCGACGATCCAATGACAACGTTTCAAAACGTATACTGTTATTATTAATTATCGTTGAAATTCATCACGGTATTATACTCATTGATTAGAGATAGACACGAGTCGAAAAAAAAACAACTCGTAAACACAACGTTTAAAATTTTCTTGCATCATACAATATAATATATTGATAAGAACTATGTTATTTTGTCCTACGACAACATTGAAAATCAAAAACGACTAAATCAAAATTAAATACCATATCAATTAGTACGATAATCATAAGCGTGCGCAGACAGCTTATTGGCAGGGGGGGGCAAATTTATTTCACCATCATGTGAAAATATTTTTTAGAAGATATAAATAGGTTTACTTCAATAATGTAACGTCATGTATTCATCAATATCATCTATATGATATTTATATTTAATTTAATGGCAAAATATTTAAAATGTTCGTATTTAACCGTACGAATGTTCGTTTTAGATTCTGAGTGAAGCGAAGGATCTTATGGTTTTACAATGATGTTTATTATTTTTTTTTCTTTCTTTTTTTTTTTTTTTTCTGTAAACACTTTTTCGTATAGAAATCCTTGTCCAAAAGTTTCGTCCAGCAACTTTTTAGATTCGAAATTGAACTGAGATGGTACTTTAGAGAGGTCATTTTTCCAAAATCTCCATAGTTTTTCCAGTAATCAAGAATAACGATCGAAAAACTGAGTAAAAACGGTAAAATCGGTAAAAATCCACCGTAAACGAGATTTTCACTGTTCAGATTTTAGGTATTTAGTCATAAATGGAAAAGTATTGAAGCTAGAAACTTGAAAATTTTATCCGATATCAAATACATACTTTTTTATATTGGACAACATTTTCAGAACAATTAAAGCACTTTTGACTTAAATATAGAACTTTTAATTTACCGAATTGTTTGAAAGTTTTTATGTAATATAATTTTAAATATTTGACAAAAAGTTCTGAAAATTTAATATGACCTTACTCATATACTTACCTAATTATCCTAACAAAAGTTCAAAAATCGTAAGTCAGGATTTTTTTTTATACACACTTTAATAAATTATTATAACTCACCAAAAATTATACAAATAACCGTAAAATACGTAAACAGTATTTAAATAATAATATATTACACTGAAGCTTTGCTCAGAATCGTTTTATACTAAAGAAATGAGTCATCATTTCTTTAAAACTTAATACATTCATCACCAATATCTTGTCCGAGGACCGAAGGGACGAAGGACGAACATGTACCACCATCATCTCACTTACCAGCTTTTTTTTTTTTCTTTTTCTTTTTTAAAATGTTCCTACATTAATTGGAAAGTGTTAAAATTTTCGTATGAAAACGAACCTGTTCGTACGTCTGGCAACACTGTTTGCGCTTATCGGCTATCGACATATTCTGTTTTATAATAATTTGTAATCACGGTCTAAGAAGATATTTTATCTTCTAAGGCCGGTTCTTACAATGTTCGGTTAAACATCCCACTAACCGTCGGTTAACCGTTAACAGGCACTTAACCGGACATTGTAAGAACCGGCCTAAAGGTGGGTTCACACCTCGTCGTGTCGTGTATAATAATCACGGTTACCACAGTTACCACACGATACCGCATAGTTGAATATATTCAACTTTTGACCGTGTGGTTACATTTATGTACAGAAAATAATACTTTGTTATCATCAGGTACAATATTCATATCATTGGTATTGCATTTTGGTATAAACATAAAAATACGAAATACACGACACGACGAGGTGTGAATCCACCTTTAGACCGTGATTATAATCATCAGATACGAATTTATATTGTCACTGTACGAAACACAAAGAGGCGGTTATAAAGAACTCTTTGAAATCGTGGTTTATAACAGATAACTTGTTTGTCGATACCATTGGTAACTATAATTCTGAACCGATAATTTTCCCATATCACAGATTCGCGGTAAATTGTTATCATATTTATGATTTATATCAGTGACAAATTCTCGAACACGATTATCCAAGTGGCAAGTAATATTAATTTGCAAAAAAGTTCGGCACGCAGGGGGAGCAGTTGCCAACCCTGCCCCCCCGTGCGCACGCCTATGACGTTAATCATTGGGCAGGTATGTTCATTTTGATTTCGCAGTAAACACTCGATGTTTTGTACTGGCACAAAGTGTGACGTTGTTCTACACGCAGGGTTTTAGATCCCGTGATGAACGTTTTTAGGATAGAATTTAATATCTATTTTACGATTATTGTAACGACATTATTCACGCGCTCGTTTTCCTCCGTTCGAGTGTTTCGCTCGAGTTATATATAAACGTAATATATTATGTACACCGAGCGCACGGATTTTCGTTTGTCAACCGTTGTACTCGCGCTTTGGTCCGACTAATGACGTTCTCGTAAAACCAAACGAAAATAAACCACACATAATTCATCCCCCTCCCCCCCGGGCCCCGGGTCGCGTCGTATTATAACGGAACGGTTTTATTTGATTATTATGAGGATAAAGCTGTCGAGTAGGTTTACACGACCGTTAAATGGTCATAAAAGTGTGCCGCAATATCTATGCATATTTTATGCACACGCGGCGGCAGAGTGTACACGCATGGTGGTATTTTTTTCCCCCAAACACCCCTCTACGATATATCTACCCTTATTGGCCATAATTTTTCCGCAGTTTTCCCATTATACGCACATTACCCGGTCGTTTACGGTAAAACAGCTAAAGGGATACGTGCAGTGGTACGTACACACGTTCACGTATGACGTGCAGAATATTATCACACCGACGACGACCCCAAATCATTTAACACCAAATATGTTTTTTTTTTTTTTTTTTTTTTTTGACACAGGGTCATCCGGGCGAAAAAGGACAGAAGGGAGATTCCAGTGCGCCGAATTTCGACATATACGCCGCGGTGAAGGTAAAAAAATAAAATGAAAACCTAAGATTCTCGTTTTGACGTATTTTCCTCTCCTTTTATTTACCGTACGTCCGTACGTTTCATCTTTTCAACTTTTTTAATAGTCTGGTCGCATCTCTGACCTGTTCGCGGTACACGCGGTATACGTGAGTATATACATATTGCGTTTGTGTATCGTACTGTATACATATATATACATACATATATATATATATATATATATATATATATATATATATATATATATATATATATACTTTATATGCGTGTACACGCAGAAAGGTCAACGTCCCTCCTACATACGGAACATATCCAGTTTTTGTATGAATATTTGGTACGATAAAAGCAAAAAGGGTCCTAGACCGATGTATAGGGGATCTCGGAGGGTTTTACCAGTGAAAAGTAATAATATATCGAACGACTTACGACACATGAACTTTTTCATTCGCTCGTTTTATTCATTTTTTATTTTTTTTATCTCGTTCCACGTGGTACGCCACGCGAGTTAACTCGCGTAAAACACAAAGGATGTTTTCGGGTTATTTCCCGTACATGATAAACGTGAATAACTAACCAATTATTACAGGGAAGCAGCAGTAAACGATCTGTAACGACGCTGAGAGGAGGTACTCTCGGATACGCAGAAATCGTAGCCGTTAAGGTGAACTATTTCGATATAGGTTTTAAAAAAAAAAAAAATTTTTTTATTATTCTGTTGGTGTTTTTTGTAGATAAACTTCTTTATTTTGTTTTCGTTTTATTTTTTTTTTTATTCTTGGTTCTTACGTAGCTACGTCGTATATTTTTATCTTCTGCAGTAGATACCTCTGTACAACTTGTGCGTGACGATTATTATTATTTCTCTTTTAAACTGCTATTTTTTTTCCTTGCAGTATTTTAGCTTATTAGAAACCCAGTGGTTTGGAAGAGAACGATATAGAATAAAAAGAAACGAAACCACCCCGTGTATGCAAAAAGGTTATTTTTCCCGGGGGAAAAAAAATAACACGAATAACATATGTTATCTTCTTCGCAGTACATTCAGGAGTGTATTTTATGATAGTTTCAGTTTTCCCGTCTCGTGGCCGGACACGGCATTTCTCCGCCGAAGTCGTTTTACAAATCGTCGGTGTACACGCGCACGCGAAGTCAAACGTTACTTTTTCGCGGGCGCGTTATTCGAAACTCGCTCACAATGCGGATGCGACAGAACTCGAAACGATTTTTCAAAATATCCGAACGCCAATCGCGTACGACGAGCGATTCCGTCGTTTTTTTTTCTTTTTGCGTTCGACGACTCTCCGTGTTTCTTCGAGAAAATCTACTTCGGAACATAATCATTACACTCGTTATAATAATAATAATAATAATAACCGTAACCCACTTCACGGTTTTCGCGTGTTATTAACTCCCCGGCTCCGTGTTTCGCCGCTGCCGCCGCCGTTACTGCGACTCGTTCGAAACAGTTGACGTGTAAAACGTTCACTCGGTATCAGCTATCGTCGAATTTTGGGTAAAATGATTTACGACACGCGTTTAACTTTACCCTCGCACGCTCCAGGAAACGATTATAATCCCGTCTCACGATTGTTATTACGGTGTTTTTTTTTTTCACTCTATCCTTTCTCATGGCCTCTCACGTTCTTAATCTTAGATCCATTTTATTTTATTTTGCATGAAATGCTTTGTTTTTTTTTATTTACGGTAGTTGGTGGCTGGTTGGTTTATAGGGTCTACAAGAGCGTGGACATAACATATCGGCGGAAAGCATAGTCATGGTTAAAGTGAGTATACACGTGCATGTTCATTCAGTTGCCACAAGTTTTACTATTAGTTTTCGGTCAGTTGCACTAAGATATAGGTAGTAGATTTTTATTTCTTTATTAATTTTAATTTTTTTTTTTTTACCATATTTGATATTGATATTGCGTATCCACAATGTTATACAATATTGTGGACACGCTATATCGCGGGACGTTACCTCATTTGTAAAGACGAAAAAAAAAAAAATAAATAACTTTCATTTTACTATTACGAAAAAAATAAAAAATAAATATATATATACACGTAAATACGCGAGTATAAAAGAAGTTCGTAAAAACCGTATTCATATATTCGTCTGGGTTTAATTTTTATCTTTTTTTTTTTTTTTTGCGATTTACATGTTCGTATATCATATTACGGACGCATTAAATGTTAACGACGGCGGTATTCGTTAGTGCACACGAATACTGACAAATCGTTTCCGGTCTTATATTTCATCGATTTATTCGTTTGATTTCGTCGGGTCGAGTTCGTTTTATTATTTTTTATTTATTTTATTTTTTATTTACAAATCTGGAGCCCCTACGCGCTAACGAATGCGTGTCCAATCAGCGTCGATTGTGCCGCGAACCGCTTTATGTATATAACATGACTTGTTTTTTAGGGCGAGCCAGGAGAGCCAGGACCGCCAGGACCAGTTGGGGCACGTGGACCCGAAGGCGCTATGGGGGTGAGTTGAATGAATCCGTTATTATTATTATTATTATTGACGTACAATGGGGAATTTAAATAATTATTATCCGAGCGACCGTATGATGCACCGCGCACGATATATTGTATAAGAGTATACGCAATGATATTGGTATCAGCGACACGGTTTAGCGGCTCTTTTAAGCCGCAGGTGTTCGGAAGTGAGGAGGAGGGAGGTGATAGAGGAGGAGACGGACTTCCTCAAAATCGACATCTGTTCCGAAAACCATATGGTCAGTTAAAAAAATACGATTCTTTGTTGTCGCTAAATACGCTTTGGTGTTGCCGTAGACGAGAATGTCGCTCGTTTATTACAAACCCTCTGTGGGAAAAAAAACAATACAGGCACAAGGTCGCTGACTTATTCACCACGAACCCCTTATTTTCGTATGGATAACACAAGACCGGGGTCTAAACTTATATAGGAACTATGGGTTTTTGTCAATATTTTAAAATTATGTACAAACAAGCATCGATTGTTCCGCGGATGTCAATTTATGCGAAACAGTTGTACGGCGAACGAATCCGCTGCATCCGGTGTTCGTTCCACTCTGAATTTGTTTGATTCGCATACACGCTGGAAAATGAGATTAAAAGTGTGGCCGATTTATTTGGAAACCGCGAGTAGTGTATCATCGTGGTTTTATGTCATCATTCAACATTTTAAAGTAATAGTAGATTTTCGAACTTGGAAAAATGTTTTTTGATGAAATTCGATTTGCGTATCAATAGTTAGTTTACAAGTTGGTTTTGAAATTCCAACTGAAAATAAACACGATTCTTAAAAAGATAAACGAAACGTTATACGTATTGTAATGATATGATGTTGATTCCTTATAAAATAAATATATACTTACTTACTTTGAATATTTCAAAGCGCACTAAAATGAAATAATTATTATTTTTCACGAAAGAGAAAGAAAACCGGGAATAAAAATGAAAAATTTGATTAAATATTTCGCTAATTATTATTCTAAATAGTTGAACATTTTTTTATTTTTTTATTTGTTTAATCCTGTTAAATGATTTCAGTTCTAAGACTTTTCGTTGATTAATTTTCATCATTGTAGAAAACAGTTTTTTTTTTTTAATTTGATTAAACTGATCTAAATATGCATTATAATTTGTATTCAAATCATACTCTAGCAATAGTTAGTTAATTTTGTTTTACACGACGTGCTGTAAAAATTTTGTTCGTGGTCACGACGTTCATTTTTATACCGTGCCAATTTTAATATATATTTTTAATAAAGACATATTGTATACACGACGCATAACTATTGTGACAATTATTTTCCTTTGTTCGTATTTCTCGCGAATTTTTTCATATTATCTTTGAAATTGTTTTCCCTGATTTCGGTCAGATATTCTCATGCACCTATCTACATAAAAATACCATAGATAATATATAATGGATAGGACATATTGGTTATCAGGCGTTCCAAGATCTTCTGTTTCACGCAGCAAAAAATTTTTCAATCCATGACTTCATATTATTCTTCCATGAAAATTAATATTTTTTTGTTAATATTTCAAATATTTATAAGAAAAATGAATATGTATATCACTTAATAATATATAAATACTATAATGTACATAATATTAACATAAATATGGAAGACTCATTATGTAATTTCAAAAGGTACGTACTGTATTGCAGTTAAAAAACTGTTTTCTTTTTCATTCAGAAAAAATAACTCTGTAGCTGATTATTAATTACTTCAAGTTTTTCATATACCTTTGTAGATACTTAATATTTTTCTGCATTTAATCAACATTTTATCTGTATATTACAACAAATGTAATTCGTAAAAAATTGTAAATTACTTACCTTTTTTGAGAAAAAATGTCTTAACTATAGTTTTAATTTTTGAAGAAATGTTGTAGATTTTCCATCAACATGTTCTTCATTAGGAGCTGTTTTTGAGCTACCAAATCAAACACCTTGTGAATCACCATTTCAAACTCACCATTTTGCGAATCCTATTACATAAGAAAAAGTATTTGCTTTCTATGACCGGGCCCACATGATAAAACTCATTCGAAATACGTTGGGTGACAAAAAAATATTATGAATGGTAAAGATGAAGGTCTAAGGTTTGGTACTAAACTGATTTCAAAACATAAACTATTTAGCAGTGTTTTAAATTTAAGTCCATTTATCAAATATATCACTTTGTATATAGCTCAATATGTTTACCATGCATAGTCATAAAATATATTAGATCTATGAATATAACGCATGGCAAAACACACAATTCATGGAAGGAAAGAGACATTTTTTGCTGAGTAGGATAGAAGATAATATGATTTTGATATTGCTATCTCTCTTCTTTATTCGAGAACGCTGCCCGCTATGTAACTAATATACACATGTCCTACCCATTATATATTATCTATGAAAAATACGAATAGAGGAAATCCGAGAAATATTTTTACTCGAATATTTTACGAAACTGCCCAGAGGTATTGAAACTAATCATAACAACATGACAAATTTATGTATTAACAGTCCAATCAATTCATATTTGATTCGCCGTTATTGACATTCGTGAAAACCAGTCGAAAGGCAACCGACTACGAGCTCTGTTGTCAACAGTCATTTTATGTAATAATTCATCGTTAAACCCGTATTACGAGCACGGGACATCACACGCAAAAAGTCGTATTCGTCTGCAAATTCTATTTTATCGATTGTTTTATTTCACAATATTACGCTATCCGGGTTTTTCGCGATAATAAACGAAACGCGAAGGTGGTTGTGATTTTTGTTTTTGTTTTTTTTGTTTTTTTTTTTTTTTTGTCATTAAAAATAATTTCTTCGCGTGACGACGGGCGAGGGCGATTCTATTTGAGACACGCGGTACACAGTAAAAAAAACAATCGTAACAACGTAATAATTACATCGCATCCGCACGGTACGCGTGCGTCTAAACGGTTCGTCGCGTCGCGTCGCTCGGGTTTCGTGTACGAATCGCGGCCGCGTACCTGCGGGCGCGTCGTCGGCGCGTACGTTCACGTAAATCGATTACAAATAACGCGTTATTATACGAGAAGAATAATGAAAAAAAAAAAAATGAATAAAAAATAACGTCCCCCGTCCCCGGTGCGTCGTCGGGAGCTCGACGTCTGAAAAGCGGAGGCTCCCGGCCCGCTCGTATTCAATTTAAACATTAATTTATTCTCACTAATTACAGGTGGAAGGTAAACAAGGACCACCCGGCGCTCCAGGATTGGTAAGTACTCCGCCGCAGTACACGCGGTTTAATATTATATAGTAGTGCTCCCCCGGAAATTACATTATGTGTTTTGATATGCAGCAGTACCTGCAGCTCCGTGCGCGTAACACGATATACACTACGCGGCGTAAAGACATGCAGCAAAAACACACACACACACACACACACACACACACACACACACACACACATATACAATTTCATCACGTTTATTTAATCCTACTGCAACGCTTCTTTTGGAAAACATATCAATTTATATGTATAAACGTATATAAGCAGATGGTATAAATCGTAGTCTCTATCTAGGTGAAATATTTGATACGCTTCTGAATGAAAAACAGATGTTATTGTTAATTTGAAAAAGAAAAGTAAAAAAGTAAATATTTTTCAACTACGTCGCTGAGTTTATTAAAAACTTGATGAAATATGTGAAACGAACCGTGAAATAATATTCTACCCATCATAATATTGTTGTATTGCCAGTTACGGTTTTACCCTTTATCAATTTGCAACGGGCGCACGTGAAATGTCCGCGAAAAGGCAGATGCAACCGCCTAAGCTGCAATACGCGTGCAGTAGTGT
This sequence comes from Therioaphis trifolii, assembly GCA_027580255.1. Taxonomy (NCBI): domain Eukaryota; kingdom Metazoa; phylum Arthropoda; class Insecta; order Hemiptera; family Aphididae; genus Therioaphis; species Therioaphis trifolii. The sequence continues at coordinate 32,133,584 of CM050411.1, read as the reverse complement.
GGTGTCGCACCCCTACACGATTTTATATACAAATCATACGACGTCGGGCGTTCATTCGATAAAATTATAATAATAACAACGATGTAGGTAGTTGCGTGCGAATGATGAGAAATCGAACGAGAACGGATCGCAGACGAAAGCCCATGAGAAAATCGTATAAATTATTCGTCGGCGCGATAATTTATTCCGACAGTCTATTTCGGCCCGTGTGGCACGGCGAGCGAAGAGGGGCCGGCGGCGGCGTTGACGTTTGACAAACCGTCTCGGAACGTGTCGCCGCACGCGGAATCTGATCGGCCCGTCGGGGATTCGCCCGGTCCCGTCCCGGTACTTCGCGCCGCCGTGTACGACGAGACTTGGAGTTTTATTTAAAGACCGAGCAGCGGCGTATTAATTACACGGTCGCATCGTCCACCGTGTACTCTAGTGCGCGGAGAAGAGTGATCGATATATTTCACACGTTCGCGCGATGGCGTTGTTTTAATATTATTAAATTTTTCCGCCGGCCGCGATCAGACGGCGAGTAGTACGTGTAAAATACTATAACAGTAACAATAAAAATAATAGTTATAACAACAACAACAACAACAACAACAACTATTAACAATGACGACGACAGCGACGGAACGGAAAATGCGATGTGCAGCGGTTAGTGAAAAGCCGGTGAAGAAAAACAATAAATAATAAATCGGAGACGGGGGAAAAAAACCAACGGTAACAAAAGGTCGAATTTCGCGGTTCTCGTTTTTGTCTTCGACGGCCGCCGCCGCCGCAGACGGAGCGCGAAAAAATTCAACGAAAACAAACGGAATAAAACGCACGACTCGTCGTTTGCGCGAAGACGAATGGATCGCGACCACGGTAGTGGTATGACGTGACGACGGTGGGGCGGTGGCGTAGCCGAAGTGAGCAGTCGACACAGTGCACAGCAACAATAACCGCATAAACGTACGCAAGACGTAGTAAAACACTCCGAGGGATACGGAGAGAGAGCAATAGAGTGCGGACGGTGCAGGGGGCGAGTGTGTGTCCCGTCGCAGCGGTTAGACGACGAATTTTGCGGTGGAGGACGCGGGCGCTCGCGCTCACCCGCCCGACCGTCTCACCCTCGTCGAAAAATATTTACTCAGTTGCCGCGCGCGCGGTTCACCCGGTGGTGGAGGACCGACGGACGGACGGGGCGCCGAAAGACGAGCGAACCGCCGCCGCCGTGTAATATCGTGTAAACACGTCTCCGTGTATAATATACGCGATACGTCGTCGTCGTCGTCGTCGTTCTCCTCCTCGTTGCCGGGGGATTGTTTTACACTTTGCTCACACACGCGCTCGCCCGAGCACAGAGTGTGTTTTGAATACGACGACGACGACGACGACGACGACCGCTACAATAACAGTATTACACGCTAGCTTGTGTGTGTATAATAGTATAATACGCTCGCGATGTTTATTCGGATTTCGTTCGAGTGTCACGAGCGTTGAAATCGTTATTATCGTTATCATTATTTTCGGTATTATTATTATTATTATTATGTTGTTGTTGTTGTTGTTATAGGCCTTTAAAGAGAGAGTGTATAAACTTAATTCCCGTGTAATTAATCGACGGTCGGGTGACCGTAGGGCTTATTAACGCGCGCGCGCGCATTAAGTTCGTATTATAATATCGTATACGCTCGTGTATCGCGCACCACGACGCTCTGGGACGCCGTGTCGTACGCGTCGTGTTGTACAGAGTGTGCGTAACACGAAGATAATACGTTATTAATAAACTCCCCGACATCAAACGCACGGTGCTCGGCCGACCGAGCCTTGATAAATACCGACGACGATGACGGCAACGATAGAGCTTTCCGTAAATAATAATGATAATAATAATAATAATAATAATAATAATAATAATAATAATAATAATGATAATGCACCTCCACTCGAACCCTAACCGTACGATCTTGTCGGACCGGGGAGTCGTTTCTGCCGAGCATCGTGTATTAGACTATACACCGTGGTTAGACACGAGTGCGTTTCATCGTAAAACGTCTTTTCAAAAAACACTTTGTACACCGTATTCGTATGTGTGCGCACACCATATTATAATATGCACGAGTAAAGTAATGCGTCGTGCGCATATACGCGTCGTTTACAATGACGTTTGGGTATCGTTTGAGCGTTACTGTTGTAATTTTCCTACGAATCGCTTTTTTTTTCTTCCCTCTATCTCGCGCGCTCGTGGCGTATACACGAAGGAATTAGAATGTTCAACTACCCCATCTTCCACCCCGTGGAATTTCTTCTTATAACGCGAAAATTATACGGATTTTTATGGTTTATCTTCTGGAAACAGTTTATAAACTATATTTAAAAAAAAAACGACCTAATAATAATGTGGTGCACAGAATATTTCACTGTTTCATCTACACGACACGTAAAGAGAGGACGTCGGTGTCTCCGTTGTATCTACGCGCAGTGAAGATGACGAGTTTTCGACTAGCACTTGTTAATTATTGTACCACGTAAAATCAGCAGTTCATTACTAATATACACGTATCACTTAATTTTTAGTATTTTCAACATCGATCAAACATAAAGAAATCGTTAAAATAGAATTATGAAAATACTTTTGATTTTTTTTATATTATTTTAATGTTTAAATATTCTTCACATAATAAATTGTCTGCCTAGGTTACTGGACACACACACACACACACACACACACACACACACACACACACACATATGCAAACTGCGGCTATGATGTTTCACGCAAACCGTGTGCCCTCCATTTCCGAGGTAAACGCCGCGCCGTGATGTTTATCCGTTTTGAATTATCACCGCGTGAAAATTTACCGCAGGATCACGTGTCTACCGAAAAAAACTAATCAAACATCAACATTTAATTTAATTAATATTTCACCATTTATTAAACATTTAGATTATTACAACATTGCGTTTAAAATTATTCACGTTTTGTTTCATAAAAACGGTGAAACATTCAACGGGTTTTTTTTTAAATAACTACTGTTGCATAATGATATTATATTACAGTTTTTCATGATGTTTGATTTTATCGTACGTGATATTGGCGTAGTAAACACTATTAATACATGAAAACTGTGAACGCGTTAGTACTGCTTATACTATTTACACTAAACACTTTTTTTCACCCTTATAGGTTGGACCAAAGGGCGACCGAGGAGAACAAGGCCTACAGGTATGGTTACGTTATTATTTTTTTCTTTTGTGCTTTATTAAATACTGCTTTGATAATTAATATCCTATAACTATTAAGTGTTCCGTTGTTTCACTGACGATGGAAGTGGATGAAAACGTGCTCGTTAAAAATAAGGGCGTTAAAATTTGAAAGCGAAAGCAATAATTTCAATGGTAACATCGGCGATGGTTTTGAGGTTTCTAATAATATTATAATACAGTCCGTTTGTATATCGTTTACAAGCTAAGTAATATGTGTAGTTAATGTATTAATGTCGATAAAAGTGAACACCATTACAGTTTAATTATTCATGAGTGTATTGAAGTTCGGTGAAATATTTATGTTCGAATACGATGTTTGTATTATGAAAAAAAAAATATATATATATAAGTAGTTGTATATGTACCTATTGTAGATTTGTTGTTACTGATAATACCAAGCATTCAAGAGGTTAAAAACTATTACTTATATTTATTTTTTAACAACGACGTACATTTAATGTTTTCAATAAATAAAAAATAGTAAATGACTATTACTTGACATTTTTGTGTATTATGTTTTTTTTTGTGTTGATGTTTTTTTTTTTCGTTTATTCGTTCTAAGCTTTCGATATTTCTTTTTAGGGCACACCTGGTTTACCCGGACCAATCGGTGATAAAGGTTCCCGAGGTGATAAAGGTGACCGAGGATTGACAACGACATTAAAAGGTGACCAATTCCCTACTGGCATCATCGAAGGACCACCAGGACCTCCAGGACCACCTGGTAACGTTAATGTTATCGATATTTTTAACTTTCATTTGTCGACTTAATGGCAAGACAACGATATAGTATCGCGCAGTAGTATTTTCCTGCCAAGTTTTATCCCATATAATATATATGTATAATGTATACACTATCACTTAACTTCGAATACTTGTTGTTTTTTTTTTTATTGTTTTTGGACATTATGTTATTTTCAAATACGCTATATCAGCTATGGCGAGTTGGCGATTATTTTAATTTCAGTAGTTAACATTGTAGCTATACAAACTATATAATATACCTACATAATGCATAGTTTTCAGTTGCTATAGAAAAATAATATTACTTGTAGTCCTCGCTACTTTGTTAGTGTTATTCGTAAATATTTCAATTTTTGACTGTGGTCTAATTATTTGCAGGCTTATGATAATACTAAAACTAAGAATATTTTCAAGGCGTAAAAATAAAAGATTCTATTGCGTCAATTCCTTGTTGTTCATAAATTATGCACAAAGATCCTTGGTTTGGTTTTGATTTTCCTGATGTATTATGCGATTATTAATGAGACCAAATTTGTAATTTATACAAAAATAATATGTTTTATAGAAAAATAAGTTAAATTTTAACGATGGGAAATAGTATGAAAATGGACAAAAAATATAAAGTTGGGTTATTTACAAGCTAAAACATTATTTTAGAGTCTTTGTATACTTTTGAATATTAAAAAAAAAAAATAATAATAGAACCATTTGGTATCTTACATACTAGTGAGATTCTGATTTGATTGATTGAAGTTCTTGCAGGTATTTTTTTTTTCAGTTTTATTATTGAATAGGTTATACATTAGACCACAGTGTATATTTTCAAAATTACTACCAGGAATCACACACGTTTGGTAGATAGATTTTACGATTGAAGTGTTATTACCGTTATTATTTTTATTTGTAAATACATATTACACGTTTTATTTTTATTTTTTGTGTGTGTCGTTTGCCATTAGTGTGGACGGCGTTGTGTGTTTGTGGATAGTATATACACGACGTGTACTTACACAGTAATGATGACACACATGTGTTTTTTTTTTTTTTGTTGCTCGTGATTTTCAAGGTCCGGTCGGTATGCACGGCGAAAAAGGCGACGTGGGCCCCGTGGGGCCGCCGGGACCTCCGGGTGAAAAGGGTCGAGGGAAGAGAGGAAAAAGGGTAAAGGAATTTTAAGCAAAAAAAAAACAAAATATATAAAAAATAATAATAATAAAATATACACATTATACAGAACACGACTTACATAATTTATCGACACTATTTTAACATCCGTGTACGCGAGGCCAAACTTACACCGGACCACCCGTGTAAACACAGTCACACACACACACACACACACACACACACACACACACACACACACACACACACACACACACACACACACACACACACACATACACACACGCCGTACGATATAATAATATTATGTACGCGGTGGCGGCCTTGGTACGTGCGCCGACGTAATATATTGTGTACGCCGTTCGTCGGGCGGGCGAGACCTCCGTAGGGGTTGCCTTAGGTGCGGTCGTCGTGCGCACGTCTTCCCGCCGCGAAGCGTTCGGTACAATATACAAGACTCGCCGCGAGAACACGTCGTCGTCCGTTTGAAGAAAAAAAAAAAATCGAAAACCGCGGTCTCCTCGTACGAATATTATAACGTGTATCGAAACGCAACGAAATGACGGCGATATGCCCGTGTACGATCGTTCGACCCGCACTCACTCGACCCAAACACCTGACCGCGGTATATAATACGAGTATATTATTTACGCGCACCGCCGAGTGTGATCGTACGTTTTCTGTGTATTCCGCGGGCACGAGGTAGATCGCGAAACGCCCTGCGTCCGTCTGTCGCCCGGTTTCGTCTGACCGAGCGCATAACGACTCGATACAGTGTCGTTTCCCCACAGATGATATATAAAACAACTAGATAGCCGACTCAACGAATAAAATTGAAGTCTAGAATCCATATGCGAACAGGGAAAAATATGATTGATTAATCCATGACATTTTATATTATTCCATGAAATATAATTTTTCTGTGATTGAAACCACAGATATATAAAAATTTTGTTTTATATATCTGTTATCTTTCTATATGGATTCGGATTTTTCGATTATAATTTATAAACTATAAAGTGCAATTCAAGTAATTCAACATAATGGTGGTTTCTTGTTCTGTGTCTGGTTGTGTCAATAGGAGACTGAAAGGAAGCAAAGTTTATTTTTTTTTCCGTAAGTTATACATCGTTATATCTTATGTAAACTTATTATTAGTTAGGTTATTAAATTGTTTTTAAAAAAATCATGGAGTAATTAAATATTTCATGGGTTAATCAATCGCATTTGCCCTGTTCGCATATGGCTGTCAGACTTCATAGGTCTTATGAGACTTTATCACTAAGTCGGCTATCTAGTTGTTTTATATATCTGTGCGTTTCCCTAACCGGCCACGCGGCAGGGTGTCGAATATAAGGCCCGTTTCACACGAGCCACAAACGCGTTTCTATGGTTGGTCCTCGCTGAAAATCGCGCCACATTTTGTATGTAATAATATGTTCATAGGTAAATTATATGATCTGTCACAGTGAATTTATGCACGCTATTTATACTTTTCACAGAATTCCAGAAAATTCTCGAACTTTCTACGGGATGTAGTCGATATAATTAATAATCTTGCACGCTATTTATACTTTTCACAGAATTCCAGAAAATTCTCGAACTTTCTACGGGCTGTAGTCGATATAATATTTAACAATCACGTGCATAAGCGATTGCCTAAACACTATCTGGTTATCAATCGGGTAGTATAAGAACATTTTATGAACCTGTTTCTAGTACCATCGTCCTGACTCGTAAAAAACATGTATTTTACTAGTTATTTCCCAACAGTCACACGATAATATGCACTGAAAAATAAATTTGTGGTCATCGTGTGAAAACTATACGGTTATGCGTGGCGCCACTGTGTCTTTTCTGTGGCGACACACAACGTGGCTCGTGTGAAACGGGCCTTAGTCATACGCGCAGGGCCGTTTCCGCGCGTTTGTGCCTTCGTGACGAGTTTTCGTGTTTCAACGAATAATATTGACTAATTAATAACATCGACTCGCGTCGAGTCGTCTAATCCGTTTGTTCGTACCGCGGTCAGTCAACAATACGTACACTATTCATCTCGTGGTTTTTCCGAGGTGGGCCTAATTCATACACGTCATCGTCGTTCTAACCCGTGTTGTTCTAACCACCACCACCACCACCACCACCCTCGATTCGCATCGATATCATCCCTCGTACGTTCCGCCGAAAACGATCCCTGGTCATAGAGAGAATCGTGTTTACGGCGTGCCGCTCAGATCGTCGTCGTGGTCGGCGGATTTCGCAAACGGGTGCGCGTCCGGTGTAAGGGACGTGGTCTTGTAGTATGTGATCATATAATAATAACGTATACGACACGCGTGTACCGTGCGGCATGAAACGGTCGATCGCACACGACGTGTCCTACGATTATTATTATTGCGTATGTGCGGTTTGCGAGAGCATCGTGTCGTATGTAGTATACATATAAATAAAAAAATATATATATCATATTATCAAGAGGGCTGTGTTTATAATGACTATGCGAGTATGCGTGTATTGTGAAATTATGTGTTATGCAACTTATGAAAACCCTCTGCATGCGTATGTATTTATATATATGTATATTATAGTATATAGTGTGTTGCAAGTCTATATATATTACATAGTAGTTAGTTGGCCGAGTAGTTGTTAGTATTGAATATGACATTGCGTATACGAATGCGTGTACTACACGTAGTTGTAGAGTAGTTTTTGTTTTTGTTTTTTTTTTTTGTATGTGCACGCGGTAAAATAGATTACGCACTTACGATAATTTTACGGTCGAACACGGCGCGGATACACCGTACCCGTGTACGTTCTCTCATCAAAATGTATCTATCGTTAAATTTGAGATAAATATTTTTTTTGTATTGTTCTCGGATCCCCCGCGTTCACTATACGTACTCAATGTTATTATAATGTTATACGTACCTACGTAATGTTTAATATTTATATAATACGTACGCGATATCGTTTTGTTCCCACATGTTTTATTGTTGTTATTAACGGTCTGTCGTGGAACTATGTCAAATGTTTTTTGTTTTTTATTGTGCCCGCTCTATTATCCAGGATTACCAGGTCGCAACGGCACGGACGGTATCTCAGAACCAGGTTTACCGGGACCCCAAGGACCTCCCGGCCTGCCGGTAAGTACTGCACACGCAGCATATTTCATATATATATATATATATCGTTATTATTATTATTATATATACGTATATAATAATACGGGTAATTTTATATCATATTAATATATAGATGTGTGTATATACGTATATTATTCGCGTGCGCGCTTGACAATCCACCAACGCGCGTCGACCTAATTGACTCGACGTGTACGCGTCGGATAGAGTACGCCGTAAGCCGGGAATTATTAAAATCTCCCACCCGAGCTACAGTCTCGTACACATACACACGCATACACACACACACACACACACACACACACACACACACACACACACACAACACAATAGCACTGCAGCTGATATATCCTCCGGTGTTTTTCTCGTCCTCGGCGCACGGTATATACGACGTATTATACAACGCGAAGATCGCACCTTCTACCCCGTGCGGATTTTGACACGATTATATTCCGTCCGACCAACGACCTAAATCATCGAGACCCACGCGCGGCGTGCGGGCTTAATGCCGTCGTCGTGAAATATGCGAATATTGTTCGCGCCCGGTTCGCGCGATTCGGCACCGAGATATGACTGACGACGCGAAAGCAAACGTTATTACGCTTTTCGTTACTCGACTACGGGCCATAGTTGTTGTACACAGGGTGTCGTACGTGGATTGACACACGGCGTCATTCGATCGATTTGAGAATTTCTTCGTGGTAAATTCAAAACACTTATAGAATCATGCATTGATTATTTTATTTGCGTAATTTTTTTGTTCGAGTTTTTTAGATTTTTTAAACTAACAATCACTTTTTATAACAGGATATCGTGAAAAACAAAAAATACATTTTCTCGTTGAAAATTTCGATGTTTTCGTTATTAGAGAGTAACTTAAAGGTCCCGCGAAACACGAGTACATCGACGCTCGGAGTAAATGTCTGTGGGACGCCCTGTACGTATAGGAGGTTATACAGGTATACGGCAAATGTCGACGGGGCCGTGGAATCCTCCGTGATTTCGATCGTTCGTCCCGCAAAAGGTCAGTCTAAAAATAACACGTCTCCGTCGTCCGATTACGCGTATTTACGTGTTTGTTTTTTTTTTCAGTCCGTTCGAAGGGCTTTTTTTTCGCTCGCCGACACGACGGTATACGCGAGCGCGCGTGCCGACGATTACTCGAAAGGAAACGAAACGTACGCGAAAAACTTAAACTCTACACCGAACGCGTTGTATTCCGTCGAAATTCCCGTGCGGTCGAGCTCGGTATTATCATCGTAGGTGTATTCGGTTTTTTTTTAACGACCGCATCGCACAATATAATACGTTTGTATACACTCACACACTCGTATCTATGCGCTCGCGGACGTTTATGTCATGATACCTTCGTACTCGCGCCCCGATACGCGGTCTCGTTATCGATTCCGTTCGGAAAAATTACAGGTATTGTTGCGTCGCACAGAGACATGACGTCTGCATAATGTTTGTAAATATATAACATCTTTCCTAACGCGTATGATACGAACGGCATTCGTGCCGCGCCGCGACGTCAATCGTTTATTTTCCGATCGTGTGGCATATACGAATGCGAACGCGACTGCACCGACTGTTATCCGGCGATAACCGACGCCGTTTTCGTACGAGACGTATTGACATACGGCCGTCTCGCGACGATCGTCTTACCGTCAGCGGAGCGAATCGATCGTCAGTTTTGTTCGTGAAAGTCATGTCTTCCGCGTGCTCGAACTTTGAGAAATCGTCGTCGTCGTCGTAAGGGCTGTTCCAGGAAGACCACCGGCTTTTCGATTATTCCGGGTTGAATTTGAAAACTCCATCTTATAACATTATACGTCGTCGAATTTTATAAACCGTCCGCTCGCTTCGTCGTAATGTTTGAAATGTTTCATTAATATTTCAAACGGTCGATTACTACTATAGAATTTCGATCGTCGCAAACGACTCGTACAAAATGTATATATACAGTGTGTAAATTAATTGAAAAGTCAGTAGTTATTACTCCTAATATAATGTAGATAATGAAGTCCCATTTTTTTCAACACAATATGTGACTTATAGCCCATATTTTACCATGGTTAAAAAAAATCTAAAAATTCAAAACCGCCAAAAAAAAAATTTTGAGTATTCAAAAAAAAAAAACACAGTAAATTGTACCCAATATTATATTATTTGTTATCTATTTAAAAGTTTAAAAACCACACAATTTTACAATTTGCTGTGTTTTTTGAAAATATAAAATGCTCTCATTCATTCAAAATTCAACCGATTTCAAATTTTTTTCCTTGAGTAACTTATAAGTAATTTTACTAAGTGGCTACTTTCGAAATTAAAAAAAAAATTTTTTTTGAATACCCAAAAAGTTTTTTTGGCGGTTTTGAATTTTGGATTTTTTTTAACCATGTTAAAAAATGGACTATAAGCCACATATTATGTTGAAAAAAACGGAACTTCATTATCTACGTTATATTAGAAGTAATAACTACTGACTTTCCAATTAATTTACACACTGTATATCCCGTCTCGGTTTGAAAACTCATTCAACGCGTTATGTTGCGAATAAAATATGCGACGCAGGCCGCCAGTCGCCGCCGTTACCTAATATTCACCCGGACTAAGCCGAATTTTCGCCAACGCCCGCGCGTAATCTGATTATTACATAATATCACTATTTTTAGGGCACGTCTGGTCCGAAAGGTGAAAAAGGAGATTACGGAGACATCGGACCTCCCGGTTTAATGGGACCACCAGGATTACCGGGTCCACCTGTGAGTACATTTCATATTATTATTATCACGCGTGAGAGAACGTTTGATACAAAATATATCCACGTCAGAAATGATTATGTTACAATGTGTACGTAATGTACGTATGGGTACACAATGTGTTGTGTGTAAAAACGTAAAGTGTTGAGATGACATATCGTTATTATCAACTATTCGACCTCCACGGCGATCCCGGTCGTCGATAGTCGTAATTTTAGTTGGATTGTTGACGTGTTGTAGTACCCATACTGTGAGTAAACAACGTGTCCGCATGATAATACGTACCACGAATATCTTTTGGTGCGTATCGAATTCGTGTGTGACTTCGGACATTTTTCACGTTCGTGTTTTACGCCGGAGATGAATGATTATAACTAAAGACCGGATTTATATTCTCTTAAAAAACTCAAAATATGATGCTAATATTCTCTAAAAAACCTTCAAATATTCTCATTATATTCCCTCAAAAATTTATAAAATATGCAAAAATATTCAATAAACATCATTATATGCTTTAATATGCATTTTTAAAATTTTTTTTCAAGATTATTTTAATAGTGTGGTATTAATTAGGTATTAAAAGTTGCGTATTATACCTAATGGAATACTATTGCACTTTAGTAAGAGTGAGAAATAGGGATATAATATAAATGTAACAGTATAATATTAAAACATAAAAACAATTATATTATATTATATTCCTTTGGTATATTTTAATTAAAAGTTGTATTAATCACTTAAGTCACAGTGTAAAAAAATAACAAATATTAATATATATTAATACATAATAAAACAAAACAAATTTTTAAACGATAGGTAATCCTTAAATAGTAATTATTTAAGTGGTTTACCCTTGCATAATGAAATCGCACTAAAGTAGCTAAGAATACAAAATAATAATACATATATAAAATTTGAAAAATAATATTCCTTTGGTATATTTTAATCAAAAGTTAAAACAACTATAATATACTTATATACTAATATACCTAATAGTTAAAAATAAATAGAAATTTTTTCTCACAATTTACGAAATATTCCAAAATATGCTAAATGGGTTAAATATTCTCTAACCCATGAGATATTCTCAAATATGCAAAAAAAACTTTTTTCTACGCATTCAGAATTGAACGGATCGTCCACATTTTTTACTCTCATAAGACTGCATAGACCCAGTAACGATATGTAAAAACATATAAATCCGGTGTTTAATTATAACGCACGGTGGACGAATCGACGAAAAATTCACGAAATTCCATAGTCCGCCGAGTGAGATTTTAAAACTTTAATCTATTTATTAAAATGTCGGATCGAGAAAAACTAATACAAAAATAATTTTAAATTAAAAAATCAAAAGAAAAAAAAACAACGTGATTACGGCTTTTTAATAATTTAAGTCGACGGTAATAACGTCGTGTACGTCGTGTGACGTGTATTGTGTACCTATGCGCCTACGTATTTTTATAAAGTTGAAAGAGTGAAAATTTTTATAAAACCGCATTAATTTTTCAACAGGGCTATCCGGGTCAAAAGGGCGACAAAGGCGACAAAGGCGAATCGGTGAGTATGACGCAGAAACGCGATTTACGCGCGAATACGCGTGCGTTTGGCTATGCGAAACGCGATATTATCGTATTATCGTCTAATACCGACGGCACGGCGAGGACGACGACGTATTATCTCGCGCGCACTGCGATTTCGCGTGGCGACGAATGTGCTCCGTAAACGCACATATTAATATCGTTATTACGACTAATAATAATTAACGTCGTCGTCGTCGTGCGTCGTGCGCGTCCTCTTGTCGTTGTTCTTCGTCACAATCCGTCCCGATAAAACCGACCGCCACCGCCCGCGGACGAAATTCAACGCATTAAATCCCGAACGTCTCTTATGTATATAATATATATTATATTATATATACACGCGCTTTATCGCGTACATAAGCACATTAGTCCGTTTGTTCGTCTCCGCATAAATCATCTCTGTGCACGGCGTATACAATATAATATAGAATACACTATATACTGCATTTAGTCGTGATCCGAGAGCGTTCTTCCGAGCCGCACGATTTGGTCAACCGGACGGTCGGTCCAATGATAAATTGGACGTTTTAATCTCTCGTCGTCGGTGCGCGGCGCGGCAGACGATGAAACGCCGCGGGACGAACAATAATCGCTCGCGTTAGCTCCGCCGCGGCGGACTTTTGTCGAACGTCCTCGAAACGCGAGATTTAAAACGTGGATTAATGACGTAATAACGATAACGTACGGGAAGAAATCGCCACGGCGGCGCGATCGTATGCCGCGGAATCGATTTTTTAATTATTTATCAACACCTATTACGCGTTTATTTGTCGTTAATGTTATTATTGATATTGTTTTTCTCTTTCAGAAATACAACAACAAAAAGATCAGGAGACGACAAGTGAGTGGTTTTTATATTTATATATGGTATATATATTTTTTTTCACACTCAAGAGGACCGGCTGGTCGTTCTAGCCGTTATGTTCGCAAACAATATTTTTTTCCCGCTAACCGGATGTAGGTCCACTTTTTTTCGCGTCTAAACTTTACTCATAACTTCCGAGAGAGAGAGAGAGAGAGAGAGAGACGCGTCACTACTTACCCTCCCGCCGTTCGTGTTTATGGTTACGATGTGGTGACATTTTTGTTTTTTTTTTCTTTTTTTGCTTTGGCATTGCCTCGCGCATTTATATTTTGAAAGAACCGTACACGTGACGTGAAAAATTATTAGTTTCGTGTTTAAGGCGTTAACCATTACCATGTTCGTAGAGTTTTATCTGTTTTCAAAACTAATTAAAAAACTTATTCCAAGAGTGTCTAATGACTTTTCACTGTTGTTGCAAGGTACATTCTTTCGTTTGCGCGTGAGTGTGAGTGTTCAGATCAAAAAATATATTAGCACGGTATAAAAAAAAAAAAATAAATAATAATAATAATAATAATATTTCGAATAAACAAAATGTGTTTTTGGAATTAATATGAATTATTTACAATACATGCGGGTCTTCGTCAGATTCAAGATTTTCTCACATAGGAGTGGCTTATGAAAATGTAAATGTACATAATGTATGTGACATTAAGACGGGCCGGTTTTTCCAGTTCGGTAGGGGAGGGATATTAGTCACGTGACCCCTTCCCGCCAGATCAACCGTTGATGTGGATAATCATTATTTACACCATTATTTTCGTACCTGCACCGTGTTTAATTCAATTCAGAGTTCGAATAAATACGAGACCGCTGAAATCACGACCATGTCAGATCATGTTTGGATTACGATGGAACGAAATATTTAAATTCCATTTCTCGCCTATTTATCACGATCATTGTTGTTGAGCGTGAGACGTGTGAAAATAAATACGACTTCTACCGACGCGTCGTCCAAAAAACCGCCGCCGCCAGTAATTCCGTTTAGCGTCGCGTCGTGTGTGTTTACGCCAGACACAATATTTATGTAAACTCCGAGCCGCCGTCGCTGCTGCGTGCACTTTTGGCGCGAAAAAAAGAACTCGATTTATAATGATATGTTAAAATAATATTTCGTAACACTTGACCTTTTGTAACATGCGCTCATTCTTTATGACCAATGACATTTATGACACTCGACTTTATGGCACTCGACTGTACTTGTATAAACCTCGCTTCCCGTCCACGCGTGCGGGTTTTAAAAATTCGTCTCTAAACTCATCGAGACACACGTCTCTACCCTATTTTTACACCAATATTTTTATTTATTATTTTTTATTTTTTTAAAGAAGGCTCTCGTTTTCAACCCATAGTCCAATATCATTGCTGTGTTGATTTTTCTTCTCTTTTCCGCCATTATTATTATTATTATTATTATTATTATTAACTTTGGTATACATTTTTAAGTGACACTAACCTAAATATACGATAACCCCGTATCGGAGTATCTCTTTAAGATCACAATTGAAAATTATAGTGTCGCTTTTTTTTATTAGCACGCGTTAAGCTCTCCCTCCCTCCCCCCCTCTCTCTCTCTCTTCCTCTGTCTACTCACTTTTTTTTCTTTATGAGTCCGATGAAAATAATTTATACTTGGTCTCCAAATACGTAAAATACATTTATTTTTAATTTGCTTTTACGGAACGGGCGTTCAATAATGGAAACGGCTCCGTACGGTCCTCGGCAAACGCTCTCTTGATGATTATTTAAATAAGTAACGACAAATTGGTATTTGGTTAAACATAAAAAATTGCATTTTTCAGTTCCAAGGCGATGGAGTGTTCGAAACAGTGAACGAGCCGGTAAGTGTTTCCCACCAACGAGTGTTATTCGTTTGAAGTCCGATTTTTCGTTAATTTTGTTTTTTCTCTAATCCCAACAGCAGTTGGTCGGACCTCCTGGACCACCTGGACCGGCCGGATTGCAAGGTACGTCTATGCGTTTTCGTGTTTTTAATTTACGCGATTAAGTTTACCAGCGAAAACACGCTAATAACATACGTTTCACCGAATACATACAGGTCCTCCCGGAATAAAGGGCGAACGAGGCAAAGACGGCGATAAAGGCGAAGTGGTGAGTTGTTTGTATTTCTTAAGTGTAAAACTTTTTCGTAACAACTGATTTTTCGATCGCGTCTTATGTTCGTTAAAAAAAAAACGATACTTATATGCATAATATACACTATACGAGAGTACGTCGTACGACATGCACAATATTCAAGTTGATTTATTTGAAACGAGAACTCGAGCACGCGATCAATTAATACGTATTTTAGAATCGGCGATTTTTTTTTTTCATACCGTATATACAGTAACACCGCGGGCGTCGTGTTCACGGCAATCGTAAAGGTTATGACGCCGGCTTATTAATTATTATTGATGGCTACGAACGCGCGCGCGCGCGCGCATAATGAATAGGTAATTGATGTTTCGATTCGGAGTAACGCATAGCGGTGAGTTGACAGATAAATGACTTATCGAAAGCCAACATCAAACGTATTAGCGTAGGTAATTTAACGTTTAAATTACGTTTCCAATAAAAACGTATTCGGCAGGCAAGTATTCGGAAAACGTAAATTAAACTTTCCTTTTTTTTTCGCAGACCGGATATTAAAATGTCAAGGGGACAAATTGATTTGGTGGCTACTGTTTTTTATTTTTATTTTTTTTTTATAGTTGATCTTTGTCGAATATCGATTGATTCGTATATAACTTTATTTATTTCATACTTTTCCCACAGCGCTCGTTGTTTCGAGTACCTTTATATAACCTTCTCGAGTCTTGTCATAAACGGTGCAGTTGTGTGTGATGAGAGATCTCCAAACGAAAATAAGGAATTCGATTCGTATCGCTATCGTTGATCCTCCGAAAAAAAAATATTCAAGTGACGACGCTGCGTCCCTGTGTGAAATTCCGAGAACGACAGCGAATTGTGTCCAAAATTAATAAATCAAATCACGCACAACGGCACGACTACAGATATTACGGCAATAACAATACGATATAATCGTGTTATTGGGTACTGAACGCTAATCTGATGTCGGAGGAACGGCGCGTATTTATACTACAATAATATCGTTTGAATTCACGTAGCGTTTTTTCCCTTTGCATTCTTCAAACCTCATAAAATATCGTAACGTTTTATGCGTCTTTAAGTACCGATCTTAATCACCGTGCAGTTTTTTTACACGTTTATATTATATAATAGAGTTACTATAGATAATAAATGTCTATATTTTCGTACCGCACACTTTGTGTTTTATTTTATATATATTATGACAGTGGTTCCCAAACTTTTTTTTCCACGGTGCCCTTTTAGGGGCCCCAAGTTAGCCACGGTGCCCTGCTGTATATACCATGAAAGACAGAACAAAAAAAGCACTCATTGATAACCAATTTTATCCAACCTAATACAATCTAAGCATTTTAAGCTACACAGCTATTTTATGTATAAATTAATGCATTTAAAACTTTAAAAAAAGATAAACAAATAAAAATAATTGTAATTATGATTATAGTTATTACATAAAAATATTCAAAATGAAAAATATTCACATAGGTATGATTTCATCTGAAATAACATTTACGAATTCACTTATAAGGTTGAAATTAGAATGTCCGAATATACAATAGAACATATTACATTGTTTGCTATAAAGTTTTTACGAAAACAATAACGAAAAAAATGTATACATTTTAAACTATTCGTTATGAACCCTTGACCACGGGGCCCTTAGAAAGTGTTCACGGTGCCCCTAGGGCACCGCGGTGCACAGTTTGGGAACCGCTGTATTATGAGATCGCCAACGGTGAGGAGGGAGCGAGATCGGTTTTACCCAGACATTGTGTATATTACACATCTCACATCGTATGTTTATGTTTCACTGCGACCGACTCACACAACCATTATTGGATTTTTTAAATTTATATCAAGTTGGTATAATATTAATTATTATTCGATTTCGTGATACCACCTCATAGTTATGGGCACGAGTTACAAAAAAATAATTCTTGCAGCAACTAAAATTTAATTAGGTACTAAAAATGGCTCAAATCGTCACGAATTCAAAGTCTCAACTATTATTTATCGAGTAATTTAACATGATATGTTGACGAATAGCGACTTTTAAATATTTTTAAATCATTAATTTACTAAGCCTGTGTAAATAATCCATACTAATTATTTTAAAATTAAAATTAAATACATTTCAAATCGATTATGACGGTGTTGAAATTATCAAATAATAATATCAAAATCAATTTATAAAATTTTCTCAACACCCTTTTTAATTTCGTAATTCGCGCTCAACATTTCGTACTACGCGCAAAGTGTGTTGAACAAACGATTTTACGTACTCCCTATTTATTCAAGTATTCGTTTGGTTTTACACGTTTTAGCAATACCTCTGGGTTTTTATTTATTACCTTTCTTTTCTTTTTTTTTAATATAATAAACTTGTAGTGCACCTAATATTTTTTTAGCGTTTTAATTTTTTTTTTTTTTAAGTACCTACGCGCGTCAAATTTCAGACGAAAAGAGCTCGTACGAGCTAAACGATTTAAAATCATGACGAAACGAGCAGTCGCGGAACGGTGATTGTGTATTTATTTATTTATTTATTTATTTATTTATTTTGCACTCCGTGACGACGACGTCCGTATTTTCACGAGCCTACTTTAAACGTCTGAGACCGTGCGGTTAATTGAGACGATACGTTCGAAATAATAATATATCACGCGCGCGTCACGTGTCCACGGTGAATATGTATATACGCTTTGCGTTCAAACGAAAACGCGTGGTGGCAAAGGAGAAAATAAAATAATCGTAAAAAAATACAAAAAAAAAAAAAAAAAGGACGCGTACTACTACCGTATATACGGGTTAAGTACTGTTTAAAATACTACAGTCGTATATTAGTCGTTTTCTTCAGTCGCACGTAACGTAAACGTAACTCACAAAAGGGAACGAGCGCGCGTGGAAAAAGTGAAAAACGTACGTTATAATACACCGCAAAGTGTTCAGACAAGAGGGGGGGGGTGGAGGAGGCAAACGCGCGTACAAATAAAAACATAACATATTAAAAGGGAAAACGCTACGAAACGGCGCGGCGGTGGTAATAAAATTATTAACGTGTTTTATATGTAAAAACGAGAAAAAATATGAAAAAAACCAAAATAATTCACCCCGCATAAATCGTATTACGTCTACGTCGAGTAAAGATGCTCGAGTGTACCTATATCACACACACATACACGTATATGTATATGTATATATTTATACGTTTCGGACCTCGCCGAGCCGTGTCTTGCCGGCTGCGGTCGAAATTCAAATGCGTTTCGTCTATACATACATTATATATATATATATATATATATATATATTATATACTCGCCTGGCACCTAACATAAAGGACGGTGCGCGCAATCAACAATACCCCGGGTGTGGTCTGAAAGTCGTGAATAGGGGGGACGAGGGGGGGAGCGTCGGGCGTATATTATTCGACTCACGATTTGCGAAGGGTCAATTTCTGCGATTGCATATTTTTGCCGTCCGATTTCCCAACGGTCACCGACCGCCGCCGCCTCGCGCGCGATGTAGCTCCGACCGCCGTCGTTTTGCGGGTCGGGTGGATGCGAAAAAAAAAAGAAAAAAAAAAGAAGGAAATCGATAACCAAATATAATTTCGCAACCCGCAGTGCGTCGCGCGTTACGCTTAATGTGCTCCGTTTACGTATAAATATACATTTAAGTACGCGCAAAGGTTTTTTCAGACGCGACGGGTCGACCGCCGTGCGATCCCCGTCGGACGACGACGATTACGTGTTCAGGTATCTTCATGACGACGACGCCGTACGACACGCGGGCGGCGGTCCGAAATCGTTTCGGAAACAAAAATCGTCCGGTCGTCGTACCACGAACAAAATACGCCCGCGGTCCGTCCGTTTACAACGTCATGTAAACACATCATTTTTGTTGTTTTGGGCGACGGTGATTCGGGCCGCTATAATAATCCACGTGATTTGCGCCGCTCGCGGGTAGCTAAAAGTAGGGCTCCAAACAAAATTTTTCGATTGCGATTTCAATTTTGCTAATCGATGAAATATATATATATATATATATATATATATATATATATATATATATATATATATATATATATATATATATTATATATATATACAGGGTCCGGCAAAAAAACCTCCCATATTTCCAATAGCAGTTGCAAATAAATAAACAAAGATACAGAAAAAATTCTATTATTTTTGAATTACAAATTTTACGCCATTTTACATTAGATAAAATAATTACTTTGTTTTGAACATAACGTCTGTCAAATACCGTCCTTCGTTGGTGTTACATTATTGACGAAGTCTTTCTCGGAAGTTTTCCATAACTCTTTTTGTCATTGCCGGTGTAATGACAGCCACCTCCTGTGTTATTGCTTCCTTAAGTGTTCGTAGTGATGTGGGGCGATGCTTGTAAACTCGCGACTTTAAATATCCCCGTAGAAAATAATCATAAGGTGATAGATCGGGTGACCTCGGGTGCCAGGTGATGTCTCCTCGTAAAGAGAGAAGACGTCCGGGAAACAACTCCCTCAAAATGGCTAGTGAACGCCTTGAAGTGTGAGCTGTGGCCCCGTCTTGTTGAAACCAGACTTCTCCCTCGCCAAGGTTCCTTGCAAGCTGGTTTAGGTTAGGTCGGAGGAAAGTCTCGATCATGTGACAGTAACGATCCGAATCAACCGTTACTTTTTACCCATTTTCTTCGAAAAAATACGGACCTAACACACCGAAATCAGTAACGGCACACCAAACTGTCACATATGGGCTGTGAAGTGGCCGTTGATGAAGTCCCTGAGGGTTTTCTACTGCCCTAAAGTTGGACGACCAAACGAGTATTGTTTTCTATCCGGAACAGAATCATGTCGGCCAAGTTAGAACCGGATGCGAAATGCTCGCTGAATAGAAATTCGCAGAACCACCATTGCGAATATACTCCTCTACGACAAATGCGCGATGTCCACCGGTCCACGTCATTGCGCCTACTAAAAATAGCACATACACCGCTATCGATCGACACCCCGTCCACAGTTGTACCAACACCACATCTCACACGGTGCAACTACTAAATACGGGAGGTTTTTTTGCCGGACTCTGTGATACATTCATTTTGAATATCATTTATGAACATTTTCAATGTCGACATCCATTTTCGACTTTGATATTTCTTTAATTTTTTCATAATGACTGTATACGATTTTCATCGATATTTAAAACCAGTTTGATATAGATAGTTAAAACAGTAATTCGGGCTACATTGTACTCAACTAAAACGGTAGTTTACACCTCCAATAAATAAATTGTTAGATATTTGATATGTAGAGTATTTTGCGTATCACACCGTATATAAACCTATCCTATTTCAAGGTGGTTTTTTTTTTTATAGCAAGTCTAGGAATCGGCACTTTTCGGTTACAGCGACTACCAATAGTGTTTTCCAAAACAAATCGAGGGTCGTTATCGATGTGATGGGACTTGCGCGGCGAGTTCTTTGCCGAACAAACGAAGCTAGTGAAGCTAGTTGCTCGCTAAGTTAGCGTTACCACTTGGAAATAAATTTTAAAAGCGTAGCACAAATTACACGGTATACTACTTTATCAGTCGTGGCTCATATTGCATATTTTGATTTTCGAACGTGGCTCACATTTCATAACCTTTTATTTTTATTTTTGGCAGGTCATTTATGACCCAAACCGCATACGCCCGTTGTTTTATATTATCACACGTTGACCGTCGGGTCGTCCGTTTCCGAACGTTATCACGGGCACGGTGGTCCATCTACGTGGGTAAAATTATCAAACCGTTAAATATCGAATCCAGGTACATCCATGGCGTCGCAAACCAATTTACCGTAATTTTTGTGATCGGCAATTTTAAAAAAATTTTTTTCATCTAAATTATTACCAATCGTTGGTTTTAAAGGATTTCACGCGTGACATTAAGTTTCATGACCGTTGAAACATATATAGATCGTTTACGACACCGTTACCTGTATACTCGTATAGTAAATACACCACCGGATCGACGGTATTCGCGCAGTGGCAGACGGCGTTAGTGCGATTGGGGCGAGATTCGTTTTTATCCCGGCACGCTGTGCGACGTTCGATAGATGAACATTATTAAATTGCAAAAAGCTTTATCGAAAGATTTCGATTAACTCGCACACGATTACCTGTCGCGTAGACGTCTATTGTTTTACCGTCTCGCTCGTAATGTGGCCGCGGTAACGCTTATTAACACGACATCGACGAGAAAAAAAATATATATACACGTTTCAAGTGTAAACTTTTAATCGATTTGTATTTTCATAATCGTTTTCGACGGACCGACTTCTCCGGTTGGTTATTTTAAATTTTTACTCGATCGTTTCGTCGGTATCGCAACGACGCGACGGTTATTACAAAACGCGCCGATGACGTTTGAAGTGCGCGTGTTTACACCAAAGTGTTTCACTCGAGTGCCCGCTCCGTTTAATATTTATATTTAGATTCGAGTCTGATGTTGACGGTGTTGACCATCAAAATATCAGCGTACGATATCAAAAAGTTAATTGTTTTAGTCAGTTTATATTGTGCATATCGTATTTACGTTCGAAACGTCATTGTGATAATATTGTGTGTTGTTTACGCCACGACGGAATGGAATTCGATTCGAAGGTTGTTAGTTTTACGAACTCGTTTTGTCTGTCGTCCATTAGATTTTTAAACGTAAATATTTCGTCGGGACGTTTAACGACGATGTCGACGGAGTATACGCCTATACGGATGATATGGCGTTTACGGAGTGATAACGTCATATTAAACGCGTGTTAATGAAATGTTTCAGGGCGAAAAAGGATCCAAAGGCGATCCGGGTCCGATGGGTTTACCGGTAAGTATACCGATGTCCAGGCGTCGTTTACAGTGGTCACGCCACTGCTGTAGTTCTTGATCATATAACGTTAGCGTGCGTACTGTAATCGATTGGTTTTATTTTTTTTTCTTCTCCAATCACAGGGCCCTATAGGACCGAGAGGAGATTCCGTCCCGGGCAAGACCGGTCCGATGGTAAGAACCATGCATTCGTTTACGTAATACGAGTAGCGCAGTTTATACAGATAAACTCATTACATTAGTCATTAACGTAATTATACACCTTAATATCTCTCTAAACGTGAAAAAATGCTTTTTCTACAGGTCTAAGGCAGTACTTACTTCTTTGACGCGTTCAAACACTAACCCATATCCGTCTAAAAAATTAAACAACCTGTATACATAGACTTTGACACTTACTCATTATGGTTTTTTTTTTCAAAGACCCGAGAGATAATACGTATTTAAGAGTTTTAACTAACCTTGGTTTTTTTTTTTTTTTTTTTTTTTTTAAATTTAATTTTCTTATTTGGCTTGAACGCTATTTTTTTATGTCAATAACGATAAATGTTTTATAATACGAAAAATGTTGTGTAGTTATCTTGCCGTCCCGTCGTCGCCGTTACTAACACGTCATGTATTTGTATAATAAGTCGCGATATACCGATAATGTATTATGATTTTCGTTTTTTTTCAATTTGATTATTTTATTTATTTTTTTTAAAATAATTTATACATTTTAGACATCGTTGTTGCCAAATACTTCGCGTTATGTGTAAATATATAATATATGATAATTGTTTTTCTTCTCACAAAACGAGTCGAGCTGCTGTATGATATAACGAGAAATATTATATTGTATCGTTTAGTTTACAAAACACGTCGCCATAATATTATAATTTATATGTAACTGATATAACGTTAGTTATTCGTAAAGATTATTATTAATATTATTATTTAGTTTTTTTTTTACGAAAAACATTTATAAGCGTTTTTGTTTTTTGTTTTTTGTTTTTTGTATATAGGTATCTAATATCCAAAATCCACCTAAATGGCAGTGGGGCTAAAAACCGATACGCGCCAATTTGAGCATTCACCAAAACGTATTTTTTTCCGTCTCAATCGATTTTAATTAAAACATTTCAACATCACTATAGTAAAACGCTTATCCGTTCCGCGTATACCCACACTACGCCATCACAGCGGAGGAGTGTGTCTGTATTATAAAAAAAAAAACCATGCGGATAAACATTACACTCGCATAAACACGACGATTTTTTTTTCTAACCGATACCTATTTAATCCGTGTTAGAATCGTAAACATTATAATATTAAATTTAATCAGTAAAAATTTACCGCGTTCGAGTTCAACGGTATTATCATAATGATGTAAATTTTACGAAGCATTACATATTATATACACGTATATTATATACTACGGTGAACGGTTCGCGCTTAAACAAATGATCTGATCGGCTGTGCGAAAAATAAATTTATAAAAAAAAACGGCCTTAAATAAAACGGGCATTAATTTCGTTTCGATTTTATTGTTTCACTAATAAATAGTTTGTCCAAACAGCGATTTACAGGGTAGACCGAGCCAAAACCTGTTCGCTATGGGTCATGTTATCCGCAGCGGTTCCAGACCGTGGCCATCTTTCTTCCCTAAACTCTTTAACGTAATACAAAACAAATGACGACATTTATTTTTCTTCCGTTCTTTCGATTTTTTTTTCCTACTTTCAAACGAGCGCTAAAGCTTTTCGAAAAACGCGATCGTTTCGATTCGAATAGACCCTTTTTACCCGGGCGTATCACAATAATTATTGTTCTCCGTCATGCTGAACGATTCGTTCAAACGCCAAGAGTCGTTTTACATCTACCCGTCGCTTTTCTATATCTCGGCCGGTGTTTCGTCGATTTTTCGCGTTTGAAAAAGAATCGCACGCGTATTCTTTGATTTCGATTATGTTTTACCCCGCGTAGCTTTAAGTGATTTGTTTTTATTTTATTTCTTATTTTTTTTTTTTTTAATACGTGTACATATATTATATATTATAATATACGCATAAAACATTATATTATGTATATTATACGAGATTTATATAGTAACACCATCTCGCTCGTTCACGAGATGTTTTAGACGAAGAAGACAGTATAAAATAAAAAATATAAATAAAAAATCACGTCCCGTTTGTACATAATTTAAAAGCATACCTTAACGTCTTTGTGAGGGTTCTGAACGTAATCTGTCGGACAAGTACCGAGTACTGAGGAAGAAAAAATGAAATAAAAAAAAAATAAAAACAATAAAGGAAAAAAATTAAGGTAAAATATTATATACATAATATATATAAAAGTATACCGTTATATTATGATAACATGTATTGTAAAATCTATATGTCTTATCGATATCATTATTATTATATTATTATTATTCTATCATTGTAAACATATTAATTTATGATAGCTCTTTTATTACGACTTTTGCGTGTATAATTTTTTTTTTTTTACATATATATTATTATAATTGATTTCGAATAACGATACTATTTACGATTATAACTATGTATAATATTAAGTGTATTGTATTATGTTAAAATTTTTACTTATAATAAATTTAATATTAAGCGAACAGCCGTCCCGATGTTATTGTTATGATGATCCGTGTAGTCGCCGTAGTAAGTGCGTGCACCGCGTGTATGTGCATCGATAACGTGTCACAATCCAATCATTGATCGAGAGCACCGCACGTTGTCATTTCTGACTTTTTTTTTTTTTTGTCCATCCCCAAGCGAATGCATCGTATCACTGCGTGTAAACACGTGTCCTCGAGATATCACTCGAAATGTACTAGCCGTTTCGCCTGTAGAAGTGGGCTTTTTTTTTTTTTTTTTTTTTCGTAACGATGTCGACTGAATTTTAAGTCGCAATCGTTCGCGATCAATCGAGGTTTAGACGATCCTCGTCGATGATATTAACCGGCAACGATCGATCTCGATTCGTACCCCAGAACGACATCAACCCGCTTCCGGTCGCATACGTTACTGGGTTAGGGTGTTCTAATAAATCATCGTAGTCGTTTCCACGGAAAGACGCCCGGGCGAAAAAATCCACCGACACCGGATGGTACAGTATTAGGTACGTACGTAGCACGGAAAACACTCGATTCGCCGCGACGACGTCCTCGACGGCACGTCACAAGTCTGTGGTTGCATAATTCCGTATTTTCGCACGTGACAGTGTAAATAAACGAGCCGACCGTGACAATCGGGAAAATAACATTTTAATTACGTCACGCAATCGCAACGACGTGTCAATTTATGTCCGCCGAAAGACTTTGTGCGATATTGGTATACAAATATTCACTACGTTTTTAAAGATTAAATTCGTCATGTTCAGAGTAGATAAACATGATTTTACTCGCGGGGCGTTGTTATTGTCACGATCGTAGACGTACCTAAATTTTTTGAATAAACTAAAACTGAGGATTCATATATATATATATAAAAAAAAAATAATAATAATCATAATAATAGGTAATTTGCATCTAATACATAAATAACAATTTAAATTGTAAAACTTTCTTTGTTTCATAATTGTTAATTATTAATATAGGAATAATAAATAATCATAATAATAGCGCAAGAAAAAAAAAACAAAAATGTGCGTTGTGAGTTTTTGTTTTTGAATTATGTTTGGAATTAAAATAACAAAATGGATTGGTTTTTCCTCGTTCTTCTAAGACTAAATTTATTTGACTTTTCAACGGTTTTATGAAGCCATTAATTTCCGGAAAGAGTCTTTTACTGCAGAAAATTATATTTTATACATTTCGGCTTGTAATAATATAAAAAAATATTGTTACAAATTAATAGTTAGTAACATTGTCAGAATCTAATGTAAAAATCCGAAACATCATGATATTATAGTATTGAATCATTTTTAGTAATCTCAATTCAGCAGCGCTGTTCTCATCATTCACTAAAAAATATTTACAGACAATTTAAAAAGCATATTATTTTAATAATAAAAACAGTTTACTCGTATTATTCTGAATATTAAACGTTGCGTTAAATTATGCAATGTTTATAAAAAATAGAAAAAAAAATAATAAAAACCTTAAAAAATACAACATAAATATATTATCCAGAGTTAAAATTTATACGCACATAAAATAATAATTTAAATAATATCGATTAAAATAAAAAAAATAAAAATGATAATAATAAAAAGCGTAGCATTAACATTTTGGGGAGCATTAATTATGTTTTATTAATAAATTCAAAAATTTTATGAGTTTCTCGAATATTATTTTGTTTTTATCGAATCATTTCGCCACGATACAGCTGCGCAGACGTCATACCACAAAATACTATGCCGGCACACTTTGTGTCGTTTTTTAATACGTAAAATATTAATAAGTATATTTTCGTTATAAGCCTCGAGTATACGGGGGTGGGGGAGGGGGAGAAAAAAAAGGTACACAAACGTTTTTATAATCAGTCCTTGGGAAAAAGTCTCAATATCCTTTGTGTGCATGTGCGCCGTCCGATAAAAATATTGTAACACGGCATTCGAATTTGATTTTAAAAGATCCTCTTGAGAATCATAGTTTTATAAAAAAACAGATGGCGCGAAGAGTGTTCAAAGTCCGGGCTAGCGTCTAAAAACGAATGGGATCAAACACGAACTGACGCGTTACGATTTCATATTACCCCCGTTTAATCGGACGTTGATTCACACCGATTTCGGACGGGACTCGTGTTGCTCGCCGTGACTCGAAGCACACCTGCCTTGGAGAGTATGATTCGATATGATGTTTATAACAACCATCACAGACATATTTTATTATTGTTATTATCACTGTTACGATTGCTATTTACCGGTGTTTCTTTTTATGTTATTTTAACGAAACCCGACTCGCGGAATGCTGCATGTGCCTGCCGGGTGAGTACCTACCTACCGCCTATAATATACCCCGTCACGATTAACAGAGAATTTCGCTCGACCCCGGTACCGTGTTTTATACCATACTAACCGTGATGCGTGCAACGATAAAACTATCCGTATCCCAAATGAGCATAATACGTGTTAATAAGGCTTTGGTTTTTGTTATTATAGGGTCCTCCAGGACTGGACGGGATGAAGGTAATTATTGTATATATATAAACTTGTATATTCCGTTATCGACGTAAATTGTTAAAAAAAAAAAAAATTGAAAAAACTAGAAAAAAAAAATAAACGTGATAAATAAATATTAATAAAAAAAAAAAAACACACTCGTCTGATCAGGCTTTGTTTTTCACATTTTATTTTATTTATTATGATTATTTTTTTTCACTCAAAGTCTCTGTCACTTTATCGTCTATATTATTATATAATTCTAGGGTGGTCAAGGGGAGCCCGGTACCAAAGGGGAACGTGGAGATCCTGGCCTGCCTGTATGTATGTCGCACAATATACACAAACGTATATTATCTTTCGACAATAATATAATCGTGTGTGACGTGTACAATATCATAATAATACGGCCCCGTCGAATCGCGTGACGAATAGAAAATCTGGAAATTCAGGACGACGCCCTAGGAGTTGTTCCGAAATGGTTTTCTCTATTTTCAACTCGAAACGTATTCGTCGTTAAGTTCATTTCGGCGCCCTTTCGATTATTTTTTCCTTTTCCTCACTCGTTTGATAATACATACCATCATGATAAATGCATCATGTTATATATTATATACATGTACACGTACGTCCGTTTATATTATTATGGAAACAAAAAAAATTAAACTCTTTGATTTTATTTACACCGTTTTATCAAACTAACACGGTTTTGTGAAATTAAAAAAAAAAAAAAAACAGAGAAAAGAAAAATATACTTCCAGCTGTGTTTCTGTTCTGTTTTAGGGTACGGATGGCATTCCTGGTGGTGAGGTATAACATTCAACTAAACAATATTAACATATTATTTATTATTTACTGTTAATACAACTACTTGTATAATATTAGTCTTTAAGTGTACCAAAACACACACACACACACACACACACACACACACACACACACACACACCACACACACACACACACACACACACACACACACACACACACACACACACACACACACACACACACACACACACACACACACAAACACACACACGCGCACACACTTACACATACACGCTGTGGTATTTTACACATCATTACGTCCACGACAAGATGATAACAACGTGACGACGGTGCCTAACCATTAACCCCCGTCGTCGCTGCCGCAGCCGTCATCGTCGATTCGTATTATTATATACTCTATACCATAACCATTATATACCTTCTACCATAACGACGTGTTATGTACATCGTTATTGTTATTACGGATCGGTGGTCCGCTGCTGGCCGTGAGAGACCGAATAATAATAAAATGCAACGAAGACGGCGCTTCATTAATGTATAACAGCTTATTATCATTATTATTGTTTCCGTTATGTCCATACATACGTGCGTTTAACGTCATGCTTTTGTGTGTGAGTGTGTATGTATGTGTTGCGCGCGTGTGTCCGTCCGTGCGTGCGTGCGTGCGAGATCCGTTGCCGGACGTAGTCAGGCACATGTCTGAGATTGGAATCTTATTTTGAGACAACAGATAATATTGTTTTAGGAGCAGTCCATCGAATCCTCCAAACATAGTTTCTACATTTTACGTACCACAATCCGTACTTTTTATTAGCAGGAAAATTAACTTGTCCAATAAAATGACGATTTATTTAAACGATTTTCATTTTCTACATAGTGCAGTCATATCGACACGTGTCTTTTTTCACTTCAGCAAACCGACGAATGACATCGTTACGCCTTGGGTCGGAATTTTTATTTCCCTTTAAACGTTCCACGGAGCCAAACCGCATAAGTGGTCTCGTCCTAGTTGTCGAGCCCTTGACTGATAATATTCGTAACGGACATTGTTATTGTCTGAATGAAAATCTCCGAACACGAAATACGCGTCTCCTGACGATGTATCATTTTTGTGATCGAACGATAATTAATTTAACAATAAACCGGTGGGCTCTGCTAGCACCCCCGTTCCGGACAGTTTTCAGCATTCTCATTGTTAATTTCTATTATCGATCGTTTTTTTAAGGGTAGTTATAAAAAACACATAATCTATATCATCCTTTTTGTGTTCGAGGTTTTTTCTTTTTTAGATTGGCAACACACACAATGAGATATCCCGTGACGTGGCCTTCGGGGAGGGATTCCCGTCGTCAAATACGTGTCTGATCGTCGTTTGACGTTATATCACTTAAGTTCGAAACGAATCCAAATCCACGCGTGAATTCTCAGTTTCGAGACCGCCCGACGTCTCGTTTGAACCTATAACTTGACGCCGATACGCGGGGTTTTTAAGTTTCCGAAGCGATACCAGCACTCGCAAAACCGTGACGTCATCTGTGCATCGGGGTTTGTCCCTTGGTGGTCCCTTGTTCCCTAGTCGGGTCCTCGTCGGGGCGAGGAGAAACGAATAAACATTTCGTCGGCTTTTGAGTTATGAGTGCTGTGGCGGCGGCGGCGGCGAAGTCGAAACGCGCGGAGCGGATGAATCTCAAAACGAAACGTCACACTGGGCACGGACGGGCCGATGAAAAACGATCGTCGAACGTGTTCGCGGCACGCCGCCGTCGCTGTGCGTCGTCACTCGACCGATTCGTCGCGTTCACTACGAAAAGGCCCGGACGGACGATACGTAATACCGTCTTGTATTGCGTTTCCGGTCGAACCACTAATGTTCCCGACCATTTAAACACCGTACGCACTCCGTTCGGGGTGACTTACAATCGGACGTGGACCAAGTGACCGTCTATCTCGAAGACGGCGGAAAAATAAAACGATTTGTAATACTATCGGTCAGCTCGCCTGTATCTGTCCGCCTACCAATATCTGACGACCAGAGACGACGAACGATAGTAATCAAATCGCAGCGAATATGCTCGACGCACGCGTACGAATGTTAACACGGGGTGTTTCAGATCTATTTTAAATACACAATACATTTTGTTTTATTCGTTATTTTTATTTGAGTTTTTAACAAATAATTCAATACTAAACTAAAATTTAAAAAACAATTAATAGTTTTTTTTAACTACGTTTCGTTTGCTTGATATTTTAAGTTATTTAATTTTTTTTTTTTTAATGGTCACCATCATTTAAATATTCATTATTGTATTATATTTTATTATATTATGCATACAGTCATTATTAAAGACAGATTACATTTTTTATTAATTCTGAAGGTGAAATTGTTATCATCAATTGTTTAAGATATATAAAGCGTTCAAAGCTTATGAACATTTTGTGGAGTACTCTCTTATAGTGGGAAAAAAATGAAAAATAAAAACAATAGGTCACAGGCTCAGACTCACGTCGTCTTGTGCATTCTCTGCTCACCTGTACACCGATCTTTGATTTTTCTCGGCGATATCAAACGATTTAAATGGCGCTAGGTGGGCAATATATTGCAACGAGGGCGGGTAGCATCACTCACATCAAAGGTAGGGACAGATCGAGGCTGAACGATTTATACAACCGTGTTTCATATTCAATGTCATGTTTCGGTAGACGTGTTTTCGGGAATTAATGGTGTTTTTAAATATTTCTCATTCTCTCATTCAAATATTACTTTTCGCGGTATAACGCCGTGTTTTATACCGATGTAATAGTTTTCGCGATAAAATATAGTAGCTGTCGTATACGATTTGTACGCCCACTGCGCAGAACAGTCATTGAATAATGTGTTGTTCGTTTAAACGTGTTATAACACCGTAACTAACATAACACCGTCGCGTCGTTCGGCTGTCGCGAAAAACGACACACGCCCAGACGGGAAAACAATCCGAAAACACGGCTCTGAGCTCATTTTCGATTCAATTTAATTCTTCGACGTCCGAGGCGCCTTACCCGTATACGTACATAACAACGATGGCGATCGCGAACGCCTGGCGTATTGACGGAAAACCCCGGCTTAGGCCCAAGGGGGACGACTGTCCCGCCGTCCCTTTCTCGAATCCGCCCCCGCGTCGTGTGTAAAACAATAATACACCACCGCTACACGAGATTTGTTCCTCTTTCGACGTTGATTACGCGAAGTTTTTCAAGGAAAATCGCGTGTGATTAACGTAACAGCCACAACAGTCGTCGGACGTGTTCCCGACGTACAGATGCACAGACTCCGTATGATGCTGTAGGTACCTACGCGACCCGCCGGACTCGGAGACGCGCGCGCCCACGGTATTATTATTATCAACACGGTGTAGTCGTGTTTTCCGGTCTCCCGACGCGTTTCGCGGAACGGACGTGTGTTTCGACGGAATTTCGAAGTAAAGCGTACGCCCTGCGGTGTAAAAAGCGACCGCCACTCAGCCCCGACTCATCGCGATGTTCGTTTCGAATTGCTAAGTCTATACCGCGGGACGTAGCACTCATGATATTATTTTGACGAACGCTTTTATTTTTTCAAACGACTACCAAACAAACGTCATGGTTTTACCAAAAAAGTAATTTTCAATTATTTTTATCTGTTTTTGTTTTTTTTTAATTTTTTAATTTCTTAAATTGCCAACACACAATTTTATAATATGATATTATGAAAGATAATTATTATTATTTATTTGTTTTTATAAATTTTGATGTTTCACTCCAGTTCGTTTTTATAACTGGACGACCTGCAGTTTAAGAAATACAAGCGATTCAAATTTTAAAGTAGTAACCTCGTCAACACGTACTGTCTCCACTCTGTTAATTCAAATTTTAAATGTTAACAATTTACTCATCTTAAACTATTATTGGTTCAATAATAAAAGTATAAATACCGAAATCTCTCTCGAAAAAAAGTGTTCTGTTTCACAGTATCTATTATTATAGTAAATAACGGTTACCGTCTGAGTAAAGCTGAGTAAAAACTGAGATAAAAATCACGTATCTAGATAACAGTTTAAAAAACTATTATATTTTATAATATATATATATAACAAAAATATATTTATATATATAAAACAAGAAAAATACAAAAACATCGAATAAAACAAAATTTACCGCGTTGTAAAATCTGTCAAATAGACCCGTTACACTCGTCTACAATCTACAACCGACCGCTTGCGCTATAACAGTGTCCGTGTGGGGCGCATTCCGTGAGTAAATCCGAAAGCCAGCTCGTCGTCCACAACACACCCCGCCAACACCAGCAGCTCGTCATACGCCGTCTTTTCGGCAGTCATAGAACATCGTGAATATCATCGTTATCATATACCACGCCACACACACACACACACACACACACACACACACACACACACACACACACACACACACACACACACACACACACACACACACACTCGCACACGGGCGCCCGCGCACGCACACGAGTATATAGTAAACACACGTACTTCGGATCGTAAGTAAAACCCATGCGTTTGTTCCTCTGGAATGAGCATGCGTGTGTATCATGTACATAATAATTTAGTGTCGCGATTGCAGACAAAGGACTCCGTGATGTATGTTTCCTGTGATTTTTTTTCCTTTTCTAATACCGTCGTGGCATTTGATTTTCAGGGTCCGAAAGGCGACAAAGGTTACAAAGGCGAACCGGTGAGTGTATTTGTGAATCATATATATATATACACGTGTGAATAAGTCGCCTCGTGGAAATGATATATTATAGGAACGCGTAGTTGCGCGGTACAGGATGTGATCCGCTTTCGACGTTTGACTGTAAAATTTCGACGCCAGGGTTTCCGTCAATCGAATTTTTCACATTTTTTTCCATTTTCCCAAATACATCCAATCGTTTTCTTTTGAGACGAGAGAATACATTATTAGTACGAACCTGTCGTTTTTATTTTGTATTTTAGACAGCTACATTTACAAGGATTTAATTTCGGGTCCAATTTTATTTTAATATTAATTTACTGTAATATAATGAAAACCGTGAACATTTTATTTTACTGAGAATATGATAAACACGAAATTTTTTTCAAACTTTTAAAGTATTTACAAAACGTCAAGTCGTTATTTAATAATACAAACTATGCGATCTAAATATTATCATTTAAAACGTTCGGTTTGTACCTCCATAACCACCTGTTCGGCATACCCTCGACAACGATGATCGTTTTCACAATCGAATTTCGGACAATTCTACCAGCGATGATATTGTAACCACGGGAAACATCCAAACTCACTCGTTTCTCGTCTGGACAATGCCTTTACTGAATCGTACTCTTCTGCGCTCATTGATATTGACGAAACTCTCGGCCGCATCGGGGGCAAGTCGTGTACTTCGGTCATATCACACATCGCGCGTCGACCGGATCCGTCACAGATCCAATACGTTTAATTATCGTCATGGCGCGATATCACGAGAGCGGCTGCGATTTTCGATAGCGTTATACAAATGATAACACATAATATTTATATATCGTCCACCTCGTGCAAAAAGTGACCAAGTGTTTTTTTTAAGTTTTGAGTAATGTCTGTTTTAAAGTAGAGTACTTCTTTGAAGGTCAATTTTTGCACATGGTCACTTTTTGCACGAGGGCGACGATATATTATGTATTCGACGACTAACAACGGGATCCTTGGTGTCTTTTCGCAGGGTCCGATCGGTAAGAAAGGCCGGAAGGGCGACAAAGGCGACAAGGGCGATCAGGGCGTGCCGGGGCTGGACGCCCCGTGTCCCATAGGACTCGACGGACTGCCGTTGCCCGGATGTGGCTGGAGGCCGCAAAAGGTACGGTACCGCGACGATGTCTCGCGTTAGGTTAGGACCGTTTTATCGCGTCGCTGTTGCGGCGCCCGTCCGTCGTACGCGTGACGAATGCTAATAGCGATAATGTCGACGCCTATGTATTAACGCGTATACCGCGCCGGACGCCTGCAGCAGCTCTCGGCGTATACCCTGTATACTTATCGGGTGTATCGCGAAGACGCGACGTCGATGCATATAATGTACATCGTACATACATACGCGCGTCGCGTTCCAGTGTAACGTAGTGGATAACATAGGCGTGCGCAGGGGGGATGCCGGGTATGCCTTGGCATCCCCTGCGGTCTGCAGAACCATCTAATTTTTTAAATGTAAGTTAGGACGTTAGGTTTGTAAAATAAAATGAAAAGTATAAATTATTCTTTTATTTGTTTATATTGACATTGTTTTGTGAGCTTTTTAGTTGTGAGAATACAACTTTTTTTTTTAATTCTGTTTTTTTTTTTATGGGAGTTAAAAATTGAGTTATTTCTGAAACATTGGCTAAGATTTGTTAAAATATGTGAGGGGAAGGCTTAATATTAATGAAAATTTGGTAAAATTCTTGGGGGGTCATTATATCAGGGAGGCTTTTAGTATGAATTAAAAAAATTTGAGGGGGCTAAGCCCTCCCCATCTCCACCTATATTTTGAAGTATATTGGCATCCCCTGCGAAAAAAGTCTGCGCACGCCTATGGTGGATAACGTCTACGTCGCGTCGAACCTTCGAGATGTACTCTTTTTTTTTTTTTTTTTTTTGTAAAAGACTCGCGGAAACAGAAACCGTTCGCCGGTGCACGCCGTACGTGTACGTATAGTGTGGGTCGGGAAAAAAACCGTCGACGTGACGACTGAAGATTCTCGATCTTCTCCCGATTTCCGTGATTTCGTTCGAGGACACGCGTTCGGGTGTGTAACGGCATCGTATTCTAGACCGTTTCACCCGATCTATCGCGACGCTCGTCATCGTTATCCGAAATAGCAGGTCAGCACGGGTCTCTGTGACCCCAAAGGTGCTCATGTGAAAGTCCTCTGATATGCCACGCCGCCGTTTCGTTGACCACGTCTCACCGGGTCCCGTATACAGTGGGGGGGAGGGGGAGGATTGAAACTTGGGGTCGAATCACGTCGTACGCGGATCGCGTACAAATCGGCTGACGTACCTACGACACGAATATTTCTCCCTGATGAAGCACGGCGAGACGGCGCAGACGTCCCCCGTGAAAAAAACGTTAACGACTCGATTATGACGAGCGTCGTCGTACTGATTCCGCCGCACATAGTAAAACTGCAGCTTTCCATTTCGACTAACTTTTCCGACCGGGTGGGTCGGGCCGGCCGGCCGGGGTGGCGTACGCGGAGTACGGTCGGCACGAACGGTTTCTTCCGTAGGTACCTTTTAGTTTTAACACGGCAACTGTAAACGGTTGAACTTTTCGTGTTCGTTTTTTTTTTGTTTTGTTTTTTATTTAATTTTGGTTTTGTTCGGTACTCGTCGCTAAATTGTAGACCGTTTGCCGTGTTTACGTGCTGACAACTGACGTTTCGACGAGAATATAACTACGATCATATAACCGTGCAACATAGATAATATATGTTTAATAGGTGTATGAAAAAATGTACATGCATTTTTACCCAAAAAATATGCTCTAAAAATGCAAAAAAGGCTTAAACATATTCTTGAAAATATTTTGTTTTCCGCGTAAAGAACCGATAAGTTGAAAAATTAAAATCGTATTTAATATTTATAATATTAAGTTTATTTTTCTGAATCAATCTTTCGTTTTTTTTTCTAAGCTTGCCTTTGAAAAACAGCAAAAACATTCAAACGTAAATTTATATTATTTTATTTATGATTTAATAACTATTTTTAATTTTTGCTAAAACGAAGCATTACGTTATTGAGTGATTACAATTTTCGAATATTTTCGACTGTAATTATTTTTCATCAATATACATTTTTTTAATTTTACCAATAACCATCGGCTACGTCTCGAACGATTATCGAAAAGCGTGTACAAACTCCTACAAGTCCCCTTGGCCCTGATTACAACTAATTATCGCAATAGTTATAGTAAATAACTAATATTATAACAATAATGATATAAATAACTGAATCGCTAACTGCAGAAAGGTGACAACTGACAAGTCCGATTTTCTTGATTTTTCAGGAATGATGAAAAACCAAATAACTCATGAAGTGTTTCTGTAGTGATAAACTGTAATTTCCAAAGACTATATATAGCGTTTGGATAGACTGATTTGACTCATTTCTACAGTAATGATGAATTTACGCGTGCTCGATGAAAAATTATAATAAAATCAAAATTGATAAAAACGGACTTGTCTCCTTTTAGCAGTTAGCGATTCAACTAATTACAATTACAATAATAATAATAATATCGATAACGATACTAATACCGTGTTCCTGTGATTTGTTGACGCTAACACCCGACGCGCGCGTGTGTGCCGTGCCCGACGAAAATCGTCGCGGACCCGGGATAACGCAGGAGCCGACGACCACGACGAAATCGTACCGGTCCATGTCGTCGCTGACCACGGAGGCGCCGACGGACGAGTACGAGGACGGCGGCGACGAGGAGAACGGCGGCGGCGGCGGCGATTACGGCGACGAGTACACGGACGAGACGAACAACTACGACCCGACCGTGAACAAATGACCGACGGCACGCGGTCGGTCGTCCAGAGGTGTGGAGACGCGCATACACACGTGTACGCTTTTCGCTTTTCGGCCGATTTCCGGCGGCTAATCGTAACACACCACCCCGTGTCGTTACGTCGCACGTCGTTTTTGATAACTACCGGCAGTGGCGTGGAAACGATTTTTGGGGGGGGGGTCCAAACGGCGGTTTTTGGAGGTTCAAACTCCGCCCTCGACCCTCCTGCCGAACCAAAACGGAAAAATATCGTTTTTGTTCATTCGACAGTCGAATTAGGGTTTACACTTTAAAATCGTAGTCGGGCGTTATGAACAAGTTATACTCACGTTCACTAGGTATCCTTTATCGACCAATCACTGATCGCCTTTGCATATTTTGATGTACGAACACGATAAATGTGATAGTTTGGCTTTAGTCGTAGTCAGACCACTTAGTACCGATTGGGTGACGGTGGGTTATTGACTGTGGGGGACCTAAGATTTGGTTTTTTTTTGGGGGGAGGGGGGTGCCCAATCTTTTTTACGTCAGTACATATTTTTATAAAAACACTTATATTAGTATAATGGTATAGTAGTTATATTCTTATACATCTTATGGGCCAAGGGGGGCCAAGGCCCCTTTTCCCCCCCTCCTAAATCCGCCATTGGTTATTGACCACTCTCTAATCTGTTTTCTTCTTATTTTCGGTAAATACGATTATTACTGTTCTTTCTTTCTTTCTTGGGTTAATCAGCCGCTAGGACCATCCCGTCTCACAACCAATTCTCCAGCCATCTCTATCCATTTCCAGATTCTTCCAATTTGTTTCACCTCCTAAGTCTTCTACATCCTTCTTAACTACATCTTCCCACCTCAATTTTGGCCTTCCCAAGGGCCTTTTTCCTACTGGATTCTGTTCTAGCACCATCTTTAGTAGAGAGTTCCGCTTCGCATAGCATGTCCCGCCCATCGCAACCTTCTTTTCTTGATCGTCTCAGCTATGTTATTTTCACTAAACATTTCTTGTAGTTCTCTATTTTTCCTTCTTCTCCACTCTCCCGTGATGTCGTCCTTTATTGAACCAAAGATCTTCCGTAATATTTTCCTTTCTAGAATTAAGAACTTATTTTCATCTGATTTCCTTACGGGTATTACTGTTAGAAATGTTATTTAACGGATATTTGGATTTCGGCTACAGTAATATGGAAACATCATAAACGATTGGTACGTTTCAACATGCTTTGTTAAATTACTATTTATCAGGTTTAATTTATTTACAGAACATCGTTTACGCTCAAATTCGGAATAAATGCAAGTAATACGAAGTCATGCGATAGACAGTACCTACCGTGGTTAGGTTTTATGTTAATCCAATATTAAACGATGAATTCGTGCGAAGAAAACAATTCGTTTTTATTTTTCGTTCTTAAGAAATTCAGCCAAAGAGTTGTTACAGTTGAAAAAACAGTTCATCTGTTAATAAGAAACCAATTGACAATGAAAGGATCACTTAAAAAAAATAACATAATTCATACAATTTCAATTTTTCGCAAACTACAAATAACTTAATAACTCCTAACATTTACTCTTGACAATATTTTTTGCTCACACATTTTTTAATTTATTTTGTGGTTGTGTGATGTTCATTATTTATAACCATTTTTTACCGGGATTGCTTGATTACGTGCATAGATATAAAATGTCGTTTTTATAAAAATTGCGTCTTAAATTGTTTTTAAAATGATCGATCCCAATAAAATATAATTTTTTTTTTTTTTTGTTCATTGGGCCAAATAAAAACCGGATTGATTTTGCTTTACGATAAATATTTAAATATATATAAATTTATCATAAAGCATTACAAATTGTTTTCGAATTTTTAACCCCCCCCCCACCACCCATAACAAAATCGTATCTACGCCACTGCTTATACTATGATTATTGGCTTACTCCTCGCTTCCTAACTATAACCCGTGTTAGATTAAAAGTCTTGATCGTTCGTGCGATTTAATCGTTTGCGACTCGATAATCGCACGGAAGACGTGCACACGATACGACGAAACCCGAGGCGTATGAGAGGGGAGGTTTTAAGGGTTTACCCCCCACTAAAAATTAAAAGTTTAATAAATAGAATTGCTAATATACTGAAATGTTTTTTTTGCATGTAAAACAGTTTTTTTCAAACCCAAAACCCTTTTCCGAAAAATAATTCTGTGTACGCCCCTGAGTAAAACGATCACTTGACCGGACTGACATTTATTATACAGACCAATGGTGGCTGTCATAGAAAATAATTTCGCGTCAGTTTCGTAAACAATCAGTAAACCAGCCGCCAACCCTATCATTAATGTTTCTTTTGTTTTTTTTTTCACACACACAACATCGCTATGTGACATCACTGTGATTTTACAACATTGTTTAACGCTATATTAATTTCAATGTAACCCTCTCCTCGAATTGAAAAAAAAAAATGTGTTAGATCTGAGATCTGGGCTCGTGGTCCAGGCTCTCGAAATCCGACTCTGGGTACATTTTTTCACCCGGTCTAGTCGTATCTGTAATTTTTTAAGGTCACGGAAATTAAATTTAGCGCGGGTTTTGCCGTTTCTAATATTTCATTTCGACCGGATGATTTATGGTTCGGGACGAAGAAATTTCTGCGATCGTGTCGACAGGCTTCGCCGTGCCACGACACCGATCCCTACCGTCGCGTCGGTGTTACGGATTTAACGACACGCGACGTCGCCGGTCGACACGACATTTGCCATTTTTTAATTTGCGATTTTTAATTTTATTTTTTCCCCATTATTTTTCAGAAGTTCCACGTCGACGACAACAAATTGTTTTAAACCAAAGTGCGGCACTCCACATAACCTAATCGATATTTTGTTTCCGGGTATGTCGGACACAGTAATTACGTCACAACAATAATACCTGCAAAAAAAAAAAAAGTTTTAAAATAATTATAAACGTGTAAATAAATTTTATATAAAATATATATGTGTTAAGTCATCTGCCAGCTTTTGTAATAAATAGGAACCGAATTTCTGTAAACGTACCTATACGGTGTTTCCATCGTTTTTGTGTAAAATAATAGTAATAATAATATAATAATAAGAACGATATTGATATAATTATTATACATATTGTAATATTGTAATAATCTATGCGTCTTTTTAACGGCTCAACTACTACAGTTCCTCGTCGGGTGACCGATGACAGACGCAGCCACAAAGACGACCATACTCGTCATCGTCGTTTCGCTGGTGCATATTATAATATCATATAATAAAAAATATTATATAATATATAAATATGTATTTTTAAATATAGGGTTTTATATTGTGTTCAATAATAATATTAGTCTTAGTAGATAAATAAATAAATATATATTTACATTTTTTGTTATCCATAACTTTATCTGTATTAGAATTTCAATTACACAGAAAATATATCTTTATATTCATAGTAAACCGAACAAACGTTTTGGTTTTGAATTTTAATTCACCACGCACGCTTCTTTCGAAATAGTTATTGGACGATTGGAAATGATGTCGGTTTCCTGTACAATGATTTACCACAGACGTTGATTATAAAATAGACTTATTATACTTATTCTATAATCACTGTGATGAATAATATTACGTAGGAATCCAACCTAATCCGATATATAGAGTGAAATCGAATGTTAGGATGAATGATTTTAGATGAAATTTAATGGCATTTTAGGTTAAATGGAATCAAAGATTTGTTATTTTAATTGAAATTATGTAAACATTTCACTATATCAACACTAACGAACAAAATGTTAATTCACGGAGAGCTTTATGGTTCACATAGGTCATTTTATACAAAACAAAGTTTTAATGCCCATAATAATAACAAAGTTGTTTGAATAATCAAGAATAATGAATAGTTTGAAATGAGTACAAAAGATTATAATTTACACTTGACATAACCGATGTGTGAAACCTTAGAAAAATGTTCGATATACCGTAAAATTGGTATTATGACTATGGTTTGAATGGTATGAGCAAACATGAATACCTACCTAGTTCAAGAAATATTTAAAATAACAAAATAAAACATTCATTCTTTACTTTGTATAAACTATTGTAAAAACATGAAAACAATCCAATTAAACTTAACCTGTTTTTTAATACCTTAGGATTTAATTTTTTTAAACATGAAAATTTTTGGGATACGTAGATACATTTTGTACAATATATAAAGAACAAATTTTTCCCCAATCGCCATACAGTACTGATTGTTAGTCATGACGGACATAAATTAATTTAACATTTACATTTGATCTAAATTAAGTTAAATAAAACAACAATTTTTGAAACTAGTCAATTAATAAAAAGAATACATCAATATTCAGAAGGGAAAAATTATTTGATTTATTTGATCGCATTAAAATGTACGGGAAAAGGATTTATTTAAAGTGACTGGTATTATATTATAATAGTTACATAAAAAAATAATCGCCATACAATCTCCTAATGTCTAATGATTGAGAACAAAGAAGTTTTCATTGCATTATTAAATTATACCTTATTCATAATTTATTGCGTTCCGATTATTTAACATCGTTAGTTTCATTTAAACTTATAATACGTCTGAGTAAGATTTGTGTCCGAGAAATAATCTGATTCAAAGGTGAATATTTTACATTATGTGTTGGATTTATACATAGAGATGTTTTAAGTGTCATACGTGTTTGTCTTGAAGATGTCATACAACTGCTAATAAAAGTTAATCACTGTTAGAAAATAATTGATTATAGGTTCAAACGACGAAATGTTGAAAATGTCTTGATCATTGTTCAATAATAGTATGTTATGGTCTAATAAATGAAGTGAAATTAGTTTGAAAAAATTATAATAAATATGTTTTAAGTATGAACCCAGACTGATTCAGATTTCGGTTAGTGCATTCAAAAGAAAACAAATTCGCATGTAGTTTTTATTTTTTATACCAAAGTACTATGACGAGTTAAACATTTATGCCATACATAACAATGGTTGTCTGATATGAATTTATAAAATTAGATGAATTAGTATGAACAGAAATCTCACTGTTTTTTATTTTTTATTTTATTATTAACATTTGAAATTTTACAGCTATTCTTTTTCAAATACAATACATCAAATCAATTAATCATTTGATTGTACATATACAAATTACATAAAATCATAAAAAAAATTAGGTATTTTAAATGTGTCATTGAAGATTATTAATTAATAATTAATAACACACCGAGTAATAAAATATGCTATAGGGCTGAAAAACTATAAAATATTTTCTTTATATTATTCGTATACGCATTTCTATGACTTGGTTAAGTTTAAAAATATGAATTTTGGACAAATAACCTTGAAATTATTTATCAGTTATTTCATAAATGATTTTATACATTTAAAATGTATATTTATTACTTGAATACATTTAATACACTGCTATACTTGAAATGTCAACTAATTTGAAATTAAACATTTTTATTAACTTCACTACTACTTAAAAATCAAATACACGTTCAATTATATTAAAATAAAAGTTTTGACTTTCATATTAAAATTAGTTATAGAAAAACTGCTTTTGATGTTTGTTTTAATGGGCTTATCAAATTAATCAATTTCATTGGTTTATTTTTGTAAATTAATTGCCTATATTTAAAGAGCGGATTTTTAGGATCTTAAAACCTTAAAATTGATTCTAATATGCTTCAAAAAAACTTTAAAATATTCTCTAAATATTCCATAAATTTGTAAATATGCAAATATGATTTTTTTCTAAAATAGTTCAATAAATACAATAAATAACTGTTAAGCGCCATTATCTTGGTAACAGGTAAATTGTTATTGAATAATCAAAAATATTAATTAGGTGATACATAGCTACACATATGTGATAAACTATATTTAAAAATATATAATAGTTAAGTAAAAATAACAAATAACTTTGCACCATTCCTTTGGTAACAGGAAATTATTGAACAATAAAAAATGTAAATCAGTTGATATAGAGCTATATAAAATATAATAAAAAAAAAAAAAAAAAACATAATAGTTTAATAAAAAATAATAGATAAGTTTGCACCATTCCTTAGAAGCATAAACAATTCTATTACAGACAAGATAATTGAATGATTTAAATTTTCATCACTCTTTAATCAAATTATTTTTTTTCCTAGAAAAAATTATTGTTAGAAAAAATCACATTTCGAGAAATTAACAAAATATACGAAGTTTTATGAACAATAATAGAATATATTTTAAAATATGAAAACTAGGCGAAATATTCTCGAATGTCCAATATTTGCTTTAATATGCAAAATTAATTTTTTTCTGCGAACTCTGTGATAGATAAATTGATAAATTGTCCACATTTTTCACCCTCGTTAAGTTGCATGAAATCAATAAAAATATATAAAAACCTAAAGATCCGCTCTTTACCTATATTACACTGTCATTCTGGTAATGTTCTATATATTCCGGAAAAACGGACTTAAATCAAACAGCATAAGACGAATAATATAATATACATATATTTTTATTTTTTTGTAAAACAACACTCATATTTTACCAATAAAAACTTGTTTATTTGAAATGGACATCACCACCGTGATATATAAAAATGTAAATAATATGTCTTATGAAATTAAGAGTCTCATTTTTTTTTATATGCCATATTATAATTATTTTTAACATTAATGTTGATAATATTTGTGATAGTTCTTTTTTGACAGGGCACATCATAAAACAAATAAAAACAAGTTATTCTTTCATTTTTTTCCTTCAACCATAATTATGTGATAACCAAATTTGGTTTTAACTGGTGGATCGGTATAAACAGGATTTCCCAGGCTTGATATAGGCAGAGCAAATGCAGCATCTTGAAAAGGACCGACCATTGATCCACGGATCATCCAGCCTAAATCTCCCTGAAACCAATCAACCAAATTAGTAATGTAAAATGTCTTTTTAAACTATTGTGGCTATTACAGCATAAATAACTAATAAATCAGACGATTAAATATGAATAATAAATGTAATGAAATATTCAATTACAAACACATAGACACTAGAATTAAAAGATCAAATGACAACACAAGAATATAAATTACAAGTTATTTAAAATGGAAGTGGTTAAATCTAAAAGTAAATTAAGAGTAATTTCGAGGTCCCAATAAAAATTCAAAATATAATGATATGTGAATAAAAAAAAAATAAAGAATAAAAAGGAAATCAAATTATAATTATATTTTACATACATTGAATACAACAATATGTTAGCATGGCACCTTCAAAATAAGTGTTCATAATTTCTATAATAGTTGATCATTTTGAGAAAAAAGTTTAAGAAGTTGTTTGGTTATTCATTCTTAGTTTGACAACATTAAA
The DNA here is from genome assembly GCA_027580255.1 of Therioaphis trifolii. NCBI lineage: Eukaryota > Metazoa > Arthropoda > Insecta > Hemiptera > Aphididae > Therioaphis > Therioaphis trifolii. The sequence goes on along the minus strand of CM050411.1, from coordinate 32,089,300 downwards.
ATTAATTCTGAGTATATGTACATTATTTCTTTCAATATAAATATTTTAACTCCAAATACTCAATATCGTATTCGTATTACACATCATAATATTATTTATTAGTTAATAATACATATCACACTCAAGTAAATCGTTAAGTAAATATTAAAGTATTAAAATTAAAAACTATGAATACTTTGAATTATATTTGAACTTTTTAGGGTTTTCAATAAAGATTGAAAGAATGAATTTAAAATACATTACATTTATTATACGATAGGTAATGCATTCATACTTGTGTTTTATGTTTTTGAGTGCTAGAAATCTCAATACACCACATCAAAATGGAAATTAGAGAACAAAAGTTCAACATTGCATAAGATTTTACAGAGACTTTGAACAGTATCACTTCAAAGAAGTTTCATTAGAAATGTAAATTATTATAAATATTCAAATTTTTTTTATAGAATTATGAATTTTCATTCATAATTGCTGATGCCAAAGAGGTATTTCGTTATAAATCTTAGTTAGTAAAAACAGTTGATTTGATTTTAAATAATAAATTTATCTTGAATACAAAATTGTAATTTGTATTATAATAATTGATATTTTAATGATCGTGGAATTGTAAGGTTTTCAAAATTGTATATAATATTATAATTACATTTTAATTATTATCAACTTAGAATTTCATCGTATAATAATATTAATGATACATATAATTATATTTATTGAATAATTGTTATACTATGAACATATTATATATTTTGTTTCATTTTACAAGTTGTTTAATATTTATGATTACATTAAATTTATAATATATGTATGTATATTACAAGAGTTATAAACAGTTAAAAAATTACTTTTTGTTACTAAGTAATAATATAACTTTTTTGGTGTTATTATTATTATTTTTTTTACTATTTATCAGTTGAGAAATACAGATGTTTAACTTCAATAAATCGATTTGGATCAACTTACACCAGATCTAGCTTTATCTTCACTGTATTGTGCAGCTATTTCATTGAATTTTGCTCCAGCCTTGAGTTTTTCCAAAGCCTCTAGAATTTTAGACTGTTTTTCGCAAAGAATATGTCTCACCTGAAATGATAAAAATCATTAATTACATCAAAACACTAAAAAAGGTATATTTTTTCATTACATAAAAGCTGCGACGTCACGAGAAGTATCGAGTTTCAGTATTTTTAGTATGCTACATACACGAGTGTTAATTTTGTTCAATACCAACCCAAGTAACTGAGAAAAATTAAAAGTGTAACTGCGATTTCTCATCATTTAAAATGGTAACTTTACGGACACCCTTTGCTAAGGACTAAGTACAAAACATTTCCCTTTCTAAGTATTAACTAGACTTAAAATATAAATAAATATGATTTTCTATGAATATTATATAAATGTTATTGATTTCGCTTCTTTAAGACGTGAACTGTAATAGGGGGACACATGTATGTGAAACAATTCGCAGATGCATGCATAAACACAATGATCAGTGCCGAACAATATTAACAAGGGGAACCAGTAGGTACTCTAGCACGAATCAGCTCAACTATCCGTGATATGTTACGATTCTACGAGCCTCACTTTAACGGCCGATCCTCCTTTCTTTTCCTTTCCTTTGCCCTCGTCGTCGCCTTTGGAACCCGACGTCTTGGGGCCGCCGCCGCCACCTTTGGCGTTCTTTTTGGGAGGCATCACGCCACCGAGTAGTCTGTGATTATCGTCGCAGCTCGGGAAACCCTATCGTCGCGTCATGTGATGTCCACCGGTACGACGCACCTGTACAAACGGAAATACGATTCGACAAAATCGTGGGTTACAACGCGAGAATCGTGAATAATAAATCGTCAATACTCACAGTGTAACGGTAACGAGAGAAACAAAATGAAAAAATTTATTTCCGCGTGAATTCGAACTGGTCACACACGGTACGACGTTATCACTCGGTATTTCGTTCCGACCGATAAGAGAGCTATCGCTGATGCCATGACGGAGAGAGACCGGAGCACGATTTCACCGAACTATAAGAATACACACTAATTTTACCGTAAGATGTCGCCACGAGCCGTAAGCGCGCTATAGACGTTTAGCCCGTTACTCTTTCATTTTTATGATATGTGTTTTAGATCTAAACCCACTTTTGAGACAGTTATTTCCAATCTAAGTAAGCATGTTTTTTGGTACCTACATAATAACGCCTGAGTAGTGTCCTCTTAAGGCAGCGTTTCTTAAACTGTGTTCCGCGGAACCCTGGGGTTCCACGGAGATCACTTCAGGGTTCCGCGAAGCTTTAGTGATTTATTTCGAAATTTCAAAATTCCAGTATTTTCTAAATGACCGATCGGTGAAATATAAAAATGAATTGTGAATTAAAAATCCATTTATTGTCAATACATGACCTTCAGCCACGTCAGCAAATGAATATGAAACTTTTCTTGAAATGACATTAGATTCATCGTTGCAAGAAAAATTTAAATCGATGCCACTAGTAGAATTTTGGTGCAGTTTCAAAGATGAATATCCTCAACTGTCACAAAAGGCCGTGTTGGCACTTTCGCCTTTTGCAACTACTGATATGTGTGAAACGGGGTTATCCACCTACATATCAACAAAAACGAAATACTGCAATATACTTGATGCTGAACCTGATATGATCGTACTTCTTTCATCAATAGAGCATAATTTTAAGAATATTTGTAAAAATAAAAAGCAATTTCATTCGTTTCGTTAAAATTTATATTTAGTCTAATTAATGACATTATTATTAAAGTATTATTATATTATATTATGTATACAATTATTATTATTTGTATTTTAACATAATATGTTTTTAAATCAAATACCTTTAAAACAATATTATTATATGATTATAATATTTATTTACAAATAATCCTAAATAAAGCTAAAAAGCTAAAAAAAATGCAGAGGTTCCACGATAAAAGTGGACATAAAAAAGGGTTCCATGGAAAAAAAGTTTAAGAAACGCTGTGTTAAGGTACGGTTTCCAAGGCGCGACCGGTCACAGCGACAGGTCACGGCGACCGGTCACCGCGACCTGTCGTTGGTGCTTGCTGGTTTCCCAGACGCGACCGGTCGCCGAGACCCGTCTCCAGTGACGTTAAATTCTGTATCTGTATAAAGTATCATTGGGGTTTTAAAAATTGTATCTATACCACTGTATTAAATTAATCTTAACTAGGTTGTATAATATATTATTATAGAAGTATTACATACCACATTTCCCAATGGTGTTAGCAATATCCAATCAAATATTATCCTTATGCTCAGCATCTTTATAATATTTGACGTGAGATAAATCAAATAAATCCTCATTTTTCCGAACTAATTCAATGATTTGCTCTTCTTCTGCACCCGAAAAATGCAATTTAGCCATGCCGATGCACGTGACGGTCGAAATGCTCTATTTCAGAGTTGGTTTGTGATTGAAATAAATCGAAGGTCGCGCGCGACAGTCGCAATGCACTGCTCTCGGACCGGTAGTGTCGCCGGTCGCGACGATAAAGTTCAGTCGCGCGGCAATGTTCCTTGGAAACCGTACCTTTAGGGACACAAATATACGAAAATCTATCACTCCCGCTGAAAAATTGGCAGTCACTTTGAGGTAAATAAAATTTTTTTTTTCTCTTTTTAGGAACCAATTTTACCATTTTATTAACAAATGAAAACAAGTAAAAATAAAGCTAAACAGAAAATTGTAATCTTTGTAAAAATGTATATATCCAAACCTATATATTTCATGAACTTCTCCTGAAATTAAGTCGTTACGTGGATGCTACGAATAAATAGCTATATAAGAAACTTGTTTATGTAAGGAGACTTTGACTCGTAACGTGGAGAAGGGCTCTTGATTGGACTTAACTTATAAGTGCATCTATGTATATAAATATTTAAATAATTATCGTCTGAAAATTCACAAATTTTCGGCGGTGGCGAATTCGCTCCGCCAAAGCGGTTGCATTCATCGGAGGATAACGTGGTACTGAATTTGTTTTTTTGGTTTATCGATAATTTATCGTTCGAGTGTTCTAATCAGTTAATTTTTGTACATTTTGATTGAAATAGTTTAGTCGTACGCACGATTATAGATATGTATATCTATAATCGTGGTCGTACGATATTCTTATCGTTCGGAATATTAAAGTGCATCCGACAGTCTGTATTCGAGGTATCGTACGAAAAGATAATTATACGACATTTTATCGTGATCGTGTGAATAGATCTATTTATAAACATGTAATTTCAAATATCGTACGACAATATTTTCGTACGATAACAAATCGTACGATGAAATATCGCTCGTGTGTAACGGCCCTTAGACTTTAAAAATAATTTTCTGTGATTGGAACACAACATATGTTTTTACGTCTACTTCGTTTTTACTTGGTTTTTCGAAAAAAGAATGTTTATTATGATTTTTTAAATTAGGACTGATTTCCGGAGAGTCGATTAGACGGTTTAAAACGTTTTCGCGAATCAGCGATTTCGTTAGACACGTATTGTAGACAGTGGCGGACCTAAGATTTTGTTTTTTTTGGGGGCGGGGGGGCAATATTTTTTTCGTCAGTACATTTTTTTATAAAAACACTTATATTAGTATAATGGTATAATTATATTCTTACACATCTTATGGGCCAAGGGGGGGCAGGCCCCCTCTGTCCCCCTTAAATCCGCCACTGATTGTAGATACTTACCTAACTTAATATAATATTCACTATAGGTAGGTATTCGATATAGTTACCCACCTACTTAGGCATTTACCTAACCTAAGTATTTATAATCAGAAGTATTCGTGAAATTTTATCAATCAAATTCTATCATTCCTTGATTATAGACTTACAGTTTGACCATAATATAAACTATTAAAAAAATTATATAAATTATATATTATATAAATAATAAATAAATATAATAAATATAATTAATAATATTATATAATATATTAATTAATATATTATTATTATATAATATATTATATTATATAATATAATTTATTATTTATATATATTATATATTATAATATAATATATTATAATTATTATTATATAATATATTAATTAAATATAATAAATATAATAAATAAATATACATTATATAAATTATATATTATATTATATTAAATAATAATAAAAATTATTATTTTTTTTATAATAATTATTTTGTTACCTACGCATTGAATTTATAAAACGGCGAATTGTGAAGGCTCCATGTTTTATACCAGATACCAAATAATAAAACATATTGAGTTTTATAAATTTTAGATTGTAACCACGGTCTTACGAGATATCTTCTAAGACCGTGGTTGTAACTATTAATGATTTTTGGAGCTAGAAGAATTTTATTTACTTGATAATAGTTCGTTATTTCGTAATGAGTATTTATTTATTTTTTCTTGTCATGTGTTGTAAATTGTAATTTGCAAAAGAAATCTTAAGTGTCTAGTTACAAAATATTAGATACCTGTCTAATATTGTATTTTTTGTACTTATTTAGAGATAATATCATTTCATAAATAATTTTGAGAAAAAAAAAAGTAAAATCTGTAATAGATAAATAATATTGTTTTGTTAAAAATAAATGTATAGATAACGTTAACAAATGCAAGGGTTAAAAATGAATAGTAAGTATGTTTTATGTATAAGTATAACTGTATAAGTGTATATAATTTGGTTCAGGCTATATTTAGGTATCACCTTTATTTATACATTATAAATTTAGTAAAAAATTAAACACTATAAAACTAAAAGTAACATAAAAAAACAGGCATTGGGCACTTTGTGCTTAAAAATTATTTATGTTTTCAATGTTTTCATAGAATAGAATAGATATACTACCTAATTAAAACGTGTTTTCTCATCTTTATTACATAATATAGCTGAATAGCTCTAATATGTATTAATTGGAAAACAACCCTTTTTTTTATTTATTTTGGGAAAATTTTTATTTTTCGTGTAAATGAAATATTTCATGAAACTTTCGTGAAATATTTCACGAAATATTTCAAGAAAATAAATTTCATAAAATTTTAGAACCCTAAATATAACTACTAAAATATTATGAATTTTATGTTATATTAAATTACCTATACGGTATTATAAGGAAATTAGAAAATAACACAAATTTTTACCGTAGAACCACCTCCCCCCGAAAATAATTAACAGTTATACGGCCTTGAACGTGACGCTTTTATAGTGACTTAAAAAATTCGCGACGAAACTAAATTATTTCATACGACACGGAAGAAAAACAGTCGACGTTATAATATTATGTGTTCTGTTTGAATGCTCGCGATGTGGATCTGGACCGGGTGCGTTCCGCGACGGACGTACAACCACACGCTATATACTTTCAACAGCGCCAGATTCCGAGGGACGTTTGTCGTTTGTTGTAACACGACAAATGAGCGATGTTTCCGTCGAGACATTTGACGAACGCGCTGTAAAATGTACGACCATGACGTTCGTGATAATGTTTTATTCGTCGTCTCTCGTCCGATTCCGAATCGCCTACCTGTTACCGCCGAAGTGCTTCCTACAAACGCAGCATTCACTTTGTCTCGTCAAAACGACATTTTGCGACTCGTAAAACGCTTTCTGCTCACGCATCTATAACATAACATTATCACCATAAATCGACGATCGTATAGACACGTATTCGGGAATCGAGAGATGAAAACATCAAACGGTTCGCCTTCGTGAACGACGGCGACGATGATTTTTTGCTTTTTTGTTTTTTTTTTGTTTTTGTTTTGTTTTTACTTGGAAATGCAAAGCGAAGAGCAGCCCGCGGTGCAGCTGATACCGTCTTTTGTCGCCGATCGCCGTTTCCAGAGCGGTCACCAAACCTTGACTTATGTGGCGGACCGGTATGTCGTCGGATATGACCGGCAACGCGTCCGAGAACGACGTCACTGTGGCGTATTCGTTTAAAATTTCAACGGTCTTCTCCAAATTCGGCGTGAGTCTGGGCACGCGTCCTATTTCGGCCAACCAAGCGTCCGGCGGATGGTTGAGCAGTCTCAACAAATTCACGTAAATCTATACGAAATCAATTCAAAACGGACGTCCGTCACACTACGCCGACGAAATGTGATACGTAATAATTATAAATAAATATAATATCATCGTCGACGAGTTCGTTTTGTCGTCCGTTTGAAAACGCGTTGTTCTTTTTTGTTTTTAATTATTAATTGACATTGGTCGGCCGGATAAAAAAGGGCCCTCACGTCTAGGTACAATGGAAGGGGTCCGTGCAAAAAGCAGGCAGCTCCATTTTTTTTTCAAAATCAGGTTTTAATTGAATTCCACAAAGGAAAAAATTACGAGTTTATCTCTACAAGAACGAGACAAATTGAACAACCAATATGGGAAATATAACGTATTTGGAGTTGTCTTGTTTTTTTTCCGTGGAAAAACAGGATAGCTCCGGAGCTATCTGGTTTTTGCCACGAATTTTCGTCACATTTTTACTATAATATTATGTTATGTTATGGTAACTACATATATTATGGTACAAGATATGAAAAGTACATATCATTTTTACAATCAGGGTAATAATGTAGTTTTATTATGTTAAGTATAATATTTTTTGAAAAAAATTTACTATTGAACATATTTTGAAAAAAAATCATTTTTCCAATATTTTACTGATGCAAATTATTCTATTTGTGTCTTAAATTATACATTTCATTATGTTTAAGAAAATGAAAGTAAGTTTGATATAAATTAGAGTTAATAACTTAAAAATATAATTAATTAAAAATATATATATAAATAATATATATTTACTTGATCCGAGTGTTTGTCGTTGGACGCGTAGACTTTATCGCAGTGCCTGACCGCCCTGTCGACGTCGTTCAATTTGTAGACGTAAAGGGACAAAACTTGTACGTGACGACCGAGTTTCTCCAACACTCTGATACGTTCTTCGAAACATTCTGAAACGTAACGACCGAAGTAGGTGTACGTATAAAAACGTACACGATTATCAAGTGCGCATTTACACGATCTCGTAGTAGGTTTTCCCGAACGTGTTTTTCCGACCGATCGTTCTCCCGAAAGACCGTTTCACGAAAACCAAAGTCCTCCGACAATCTTTTTTTAAATTTATTTATTTATTTTATAATGATTATTATTAGACGACTTATTATAGATTTATAAACAAATACGCAGTGGCGTATTTTTAAATTTTTTCTTGGGGGGGGGGGAAGTCCAAAAAATACTTTTTATACTTTGAGTGATGCGAAGGATGTATTGATAATAATGCGTACTAAAATAATTTGTACCCTAAAAATTAGTAAGTTTTTAATATCGTAATAATTAATATCTATAAGAATTATAAATTAATAATAATATTGTACTATTCAAATTCAAAAATTACTTTATAATATATTTTGTATTTGAGTCTGGAATCTTGTAAACTCAACTATTATATTACTATATAATACGTTTCAATTCAGACATACATTTTTTTTTTTTTTTTTTTTTACTTCTGGGGAGGGTTCGACACCTGGACCTTCTACTCCCCGAAAATACGCCACTGCACATACATAATATACGTTTAAATAATCGTAACTTTATTATTGCTTGTACATTATAACTACAGTCTATAATCGCAGCCGATGTATATCCTACTACTAGCGGTGTTACTACTCTAAATTTAAAGAAACTGAAGCTCTTTGGCTAAAAATATTTTTAATGTTAATCGATAAGGTAAAAATGTCATGCCCCCTCTCACAGACGTAACCAAATATCCGTCTATGTTTCTACTCTTACTACCTTACTATTATATCTTGCACATATCTTTGACCGTAAACAATATAATATGTAACTAATATACTAGTATATGAATGGTCTCCAACTAGGGCTAAACGACTCCCCTCTCTGTACTTTACACCTTTACGAAAGTGATTTTGTGATCTTTCTCACCTTCTCTGTGATTGTCCTTCTTTGCACGCGGAACGCGTTATTCTGTTTGATTCTTCAAAATCCATAAATGTTCATTTTAATCTTTCCTCCATTCTCCAATCTTATTCTGAATCAGTCGTAAACATAATTATCAAATCTATCCCGGAGGTCGGTTTTACTATTTAATGTATAAGTTAAAAATTGTTTTAAAATATCTTTGTATTGTTCCTTTTTAAATTTTTATTGTTAAATTAATTACAGCAATTGTATATGAGCTGTCATAGTTTTACTATAAGGTAATTTGCCTTAGTTTTAGATTCTGAACGAAGTGAAGAATGTATTGATTTTACTATGATGTGTGTTTTTTTTTTTTTTTTGTTTTTTTTTTTTTGTTTTTTTTTTTTTTTTTGTTTTTGTGTCTGTGTACACCATAACTACTCGAAATAATGCTTCAATTTTGAACTTCAGGGTATGTTTTCGGTGGCAAAACGAATATCGGAGGTACCTTAGAGAGGTCACAAGTGAAAATTCCCAAAAGTTTTCAAATGCCACGGGAAAAACAAACAAAAAATGAGGAAAAACCGGTACTTTTTGTGCAAAACCCGTTTTCGACGAAATCGATTTTTTTATTTAGCCGTTACTCAAAAACCAAAAATTGTAGATACTTGAAATTTTCACCAAATGTTTATATTGAAATCATCTATACGTGGTAAAATTTTTGAACACTTTTGACTTTTATTGAGCTAATTATAGACAATTGAAATTTTCAATTTTTTTAAGTATTTTTTTTTAAAATAACGATAAAATTTTTTTTTTTTGCCAGAAAATCTTGAAAATTTAATACAAGGTTTCTTATAAGTTGTTCCATAACTGATAAAAAAAAATCCAAAATCGTAAGTCACAATTTTTTTTTATAAGTGCTCAAAGTTCCAATTTATACGAAATATGTAAAAATTGCGAAAATTTGCAAATAATTTTGTTGTTGAAAAATCGTAAAATTTTTTTCTTTTATAACTAAGTTTTGAAAATTTGGTACAAGGTTTTCCATTAGTTTTTCTTCAATTATCTGCAAAAAAAACTCTACCGGTTTCAGACAAAAAAATTTTATGAGTGTTTGAAATTTAAATTTTTACAAAAACACGTTAAACAACGGTTTAGCCTCAAACGATTTTTGCTATTTGTTTTTTTTTCAAAAAGTATAAGTTGTAGAAACTTGAAAATTTTATCAGTTGTTTATATTGGCATTTTCTTTATATAATTTTATTTTCAAAAGATTTCACTCATTTTTAATCAATTTATAGGCATTTGAAATATTCGATTTTTTAAATTTTTTTTTTTATAAATGTTGATAAAAAAAATGTAGCTCGGACGAAATACTTGAAAATTTAATAGAAGGGTCCACATAAGTTGTTCTAACTCCCATTCAAAAATTATAAAAATACATAGGCACAAAATTTTTTTATAAGCGTTTATAAGTGCTAATATTGACAAAATTCGTCAAAATCATGTATATTTGCTATGTATTTTGCAGTTGAAAATTCATAAAATTTTAAGTATTCAAAACTAAGAATTGTAAATTCGGTACAAAGTTTGACATACGTTTTCCTTCAATTATCTGTAAAAAAATTTGCACTGGAATAAAATCAAAAATTTTTATGAGTGTTTGAAATTACAATTTTTTCACATAATCGCGTAAAATAACAATTTAGGCATCATTGATTTTTGATATTTGTTCTTATTCAAAAAGTATAGGTCGTAGAAACTTAAAACTTTTACAAAATGTTTAAATAGGCATTTTCTTTACATAGTTGTATTTTCAAAATATTTCGTTTATTTTTTAGCTATTTATAGGCATTTGAATAATTCGATTTTTCTTAGATTTTTTTTTATAAAAGTCAATAACAATTTTTTGGCCCTACCAAATCGCTTGAAAATTTAATAGAAGGTTTTGAATAAGTTGATCTAAGAGTGATTCAAAAATTATTCAAATACATAGGCACAATTTTTTTTTATAAGCAGTTGAAGTTCAAAAATCGACAAAATTTGTCAAAATCACGAATATTTGCAAATTATTTTGTAGTTGAAAATGTATAAAAATTTTTGTATTCAAAGATAAGAAATGAAAATATTATGTAATATCACAGCTGATAAAGATAATTAAATAGATTAAGTTTATTATAATATAATCAGTAGCTGACAGCTGTTCTATACAAAATATTGGTAGATTGTAAACACAAGGTGTATAACGTACCTTTACATGGTTGAATAGAACGTTACTAACTTCCAATTTCCAGTTATTTTAATGTGTGTATCAGTTCCATAAACATGCGGATTTTATATATTATTATTAATTATTAATATTTAAATAGACGTAGCCACGGAGCATTCAGCATATATGGACGGCGGGGTCGGGTGGTGCCGTCACGATAGTGCATTTAGGCAAATAATATGGTATTTACCTACGCCCTATCTATGCACATCCTGGTTTGTCCAATGCTCACGAGCAGAAGTCACATGAATAGACAAATGTAAATTTAACCCAATCTAGGATATTAAAATAAAATATATATTACAATTTAAGGCTGACATCTTCATCTTCGTTCAGAATCGTTTTTTTTTTATAATATAAAATAATTCCAAAATCTATCCAATAATGCCTAATCTAGCAATGCATCTCGTGTATCCCACCCAACTACTGTATCCTGTACTTAACTTACAATGATTTATCATTGCATTCAAATGTAAAGTACCATACAACTAAACTATCGTAAACCAGGTGATCCCATGATAGAAAGTGCTATACACTCCTCACCATTATCTTGTCCGAGGAGCGAAGCGACGAAGGACGAACTTCCACCACCATTATCTTATCGGCTTTTGTTTTTTTATTCCTTAGTTTCTAGCCATGGAATAGACGAACATTTTAATTTTAAGTCATTACCACAGTCGTTGCCTAGCCGTATTTTTTTTTTTTTTTATAGACGTGTATCGTACTCGAGTTGCACGACGTTTTATTGTAAATCGGTTGCGAAAGACAAGTCATACACGTTGAATCGTTTTTAAACCAAAACTCTGCGATTGAACCAAATCCGATTTTTTGATTTTTGTTTTTTTTTTTTTTTGTTTTGATTTTCGCGAAACGGTCTTCCGACACGTTGCGAATCGCCCGCAGAACAATCGAGACAACGAGAAAACCACCGCGACGTGCGCGTCGGTTGCGCGAAATCACCACGTCATTACCGTCGCGTAACGGAAACCGGTCCAGCGCCGTCTCCAGACTGTAATGGTCGGACCGTTCCAGGAACGTCAGGAGTTTCGCCCTGGTGTCCGCGGCGTCGTCGGGGTCCGTCTCCGTCTCCGTCGACGCAGGCCCGCGACGGTCGCGTCCGCGCAACGATCTCGCGTAACGGTCGATCAGAGCGTCGTGGAACGTGGCGTCGGGGTCGTGCCACTCGTGTATCACGTGCTCCAGGTACGCGGTGACCAGCGCTGGGTGTTTCGCCGCCAGGCGGCCGTACACCCTACGCCGTGGCCACTGTTCCACCTCACCCACGTCCGCGGTGAATATCCCGAGTCCTCGCTCCGGGAACTCGTCCAACACCCAGTCGGAAAACTCCAGCACGACGTCCACGTCTTCCGGGCCTGCGCACAGTGGTCTGAATTTCAATTTTAGGCGGAAAAAATACAATTTTATAATGTCATCGAATTGCAAAATAATGATTTCGTACAAATATATATATAAATATGTACTATAGGTTGTAAAAATAATACCCATTTCAATAATGAGTTCGATATTCGATAAGAATATTGCGGTAATATGTGAAGAAAACATTAATTTATTGAATTATCGATAAACTGACTCATTGAGCGTTTTGTGTTTATTCTTAGTGAATTGAAACTAAAACTCAGCTTAAACGTAATTTTCTATTTTCAACATCTCGAAAATTTTGGTAAGTATTCTGTTTTAAATATTTTATAACTTTATGCTATGAGTATAATTAAAATATCAGAAAAATCGTAAAAACAATACGAATTAATTTTTCATAGTGAAAAAAAATTAATTAATTAATATTAATCATTAAATATTACATAGGTTAAATAGTATGTAACTATATAATGTAACTTTGATGATGTAACTTTGATTTATTGTATAACCAATTATACTAAAAATTAAAGAAATTCATTTTTCCATCTAGAATTGTATTTTAGAATTTAGACCACTGTGCTGTGGTGTAACGCGGAGCCCCGTCGTCAGTGGGTCGGCGTGGCCACCCCGAAATCGGTGACGGGGAGCGCGGTGTTCGTAGCGCACCGTGTTCGAAGTGAAGTCTTTAGGCGCAGGTTAGGTTAGGCGCAGGGTACGACCGAACGCAGGGGCGGAAATTTGGGGTAAAAACTGGGGGGGAGTAGGTTTTTTTATGCTCGTCGGTCCTATCGGCCGACCGGAGCCAATCGCTTTGCTCACGACTATAAATCGATTGATTTTTAAACAATTGACATTTAATACTTGGTAGTTTGGTACCACCTACATTTCTTGGAAAAATATTTTTAAAAAATACAATTTTTAAAAAAATTACAATTAACTGTTTATATTTAATTTTATTGAATTTATATAAAAAAAAAAATTAACGAATTACCTTCATAATTTTTTTATAAAATTCATGAAATTAATTCAAAAAACTAAAAACAGATATATTATAAGAACTCAGAACTCAATTACTTCAATACAATAAATAGGTTTTTTAGTTGATAAACCATCAACTATGTCCTTATTATTTATCATAATAGTAAAATATTTTTCAATATTTTAAATAGAACGCTCGTTAGGGGTTAAACCTTTACTTTAAACTTTTGGAGGGTTTAAATTCCTTCGGTTTTTAAAGATCTACTCTAGGATAGCGACGACTAAAACGATCAAATGTATACTGACAGGATGATTAATTAAGCGTGTTTATTCTAATTTTAACTATTCATGTTTTAAAACACTTTTACAATATTATATTGTTGTTAAAAAAATCATTTTCAACTATTTTTATCTACGTTATTTTTTAGTCAATTAGTCTTTTCGAACGTTAACTATTATTAATTACATAAAATATTACTAGGGAAAATATATTTCTCTATAGATAATTCGACTGATTTAGACAGTTCAATTTTTACTATCAGACCAACGGTTCAAGATAAATAAGCGTTCTAGGTTTACTATGGCGACGAGAAGTAAAAAGGGGAGAGGGTGGTGTCCGCAAAAACGTCTTGCCACTACTCCACTCCGACCGCTCTTCCGAACGTACGCGAATCACGATTATACTCACCCATGTGTTGCAGGTACTGAATAGTTTTCTCCGGCCCGTTGAGGATCGACGCGGAATCGTGCGAATGTTTCTTGAGAAACTCCAACGCCTCGCGGTGCATTCCTTTGACCTGATACAGAATAATGAGTTCGTTGTATTTCTCGTGATTTTTCAACGTCGTCTCGGTTTCCACGAGTCCGCAGCGGTTGAGTCTGATGATCGGTGCGACGAAGGCGTCGTTGGTCTGCACGCACGGTAAAAAGCACCGAGAAAAAAAAACCAGAAATAATAATATCGCGCGCAAATTTTTCGATTATAATGATAATTAAAACGACGCGACTCGCTTGCAAATAACATTTCAGAAGTCCGTCGTCGATCGTCTCCAGTAACTTTTCCTCGTCACCTTTCATCGTCTCATCGTCGCCGTTGTTGGACGGTTGTCTGTACCCTTTACGGCGCGCCTACCGAATAAACGAAACAAACGTAATAAAGTTCAAAACTGTAATCGTGAAAATAACACGATTTTAACCCGGGCGCGTGTATACTTCGGTTAAATATTCAATCAACGCGCCGATTTTCATTTCCGTTTCCTCGTCGACCGTTCCTTTTTTCCGGTCCGAATCACTCCGAGACAGTGAATTCAAAAACAATTCGACGACAAAACGCGGATCTGTGAACAAATGCACTCGCCGTGAACATACGCGTAATAAAAATATGTCGACTGACTTCCAAACAGTTGTGTACGCGATATCACGTGCTCACCGACGTTCAACTTTGAGAACTCTTTGACGCATTCTCGATAGTTCTTTTTGTCGAACAGGTCTATGGCGAACGATTTTCTGATCCGCGTTTCCTTCTCTTGTCTATCGTCGACAGATTCGTCGATTTTACTCTATAGTGTACAACAATAATCATAGTATTATTATGATAATCTTCACCACATCGATTTATCATTGTACCCTATATCGGTTCGTGTACCATTCGTATTATACAAAAACATAATATTATTTTATAGTATTAATATGTATTTATAAACGAAATTGCCCTCCTGATTCATCATAATCAACGCAGAACCGAACTCATTGGAGCTATCTTTTCGAAAATTTGAGGGTAGATTAATAATATAATTTTACCGTGCACTAAGAAATGGTTTTTCTAAATTTTGATTTTAAAGGGTTGAAATCTGCAAAAAAACCAAATATTACGTGTCAAGTGTATTATGCCCATATACATATTTCTTCTGTGCGTGTTATTGAACTCCTCGTCAACGGATGGACTGATTTTTGTGAAATTTTGTATGTGCGACAAAGATTACTTGAAAACGGTTGGAATGAAAAACATTTTTGGAAAGAACACCGGATATGTGAAAAAATTGTTAAAAGAGAAAAAAAAAATTACGAAAAACCGGAAAATAAAATCTGAGATAGGAACTCGATACCGTCGTACTAATATCATAAAGTTCTGCGTCAGTTGTCTTTATGTACTAACCATTGGCAGACCTATCGTCTAATTGACGTGTTTTATTGTCATTTCTTGTATTTTGTGAATTTAGATGATGTTTGCGAGATTATTTACCACTCGAGACACGAGGATTTGCTTTAATTAAATTTTTTCTAAATGAACAAGTATTAAAAATATTACTCGGGCGTGTTTATGGCCGTGTTTATATTTATAGATTATGTCTCATAAATATAGGTGGGCATTTCATATCCAAATTTATATTTTATTTTATTGCTATGATCATCGTGAATCGATCGCATTGAGTGCAGACTACGCTCTTTATAAAAAATGTGTGTAGATAATTTTATATAGATCACTATTATTTTCATCTAGATGAAAATTAGATGAAAATTTTTGTTTTTATCTAGATAAAATTATCTATGGCACAATACTGCTTATCCACCAGATGCTGGGGTTTATAATTTTGTATTCGTGTTATAGAATACGGTTTTTATGACGCTTTTCCAATGGTTCTGCCAAACAGAGAACTGTAAACGAATAGTCTGACAATATTACGCATATAGCTTACTGCCAATTTCAGAGCCAATTGAAAATGTTTTTCTTTGAGAAGTCCTTCGATTTGTGCGCCGAGTTGAACGGGCTTCAAACGCCAGACGCTCATGGTAGACACGGCGTAAATCAAACCGTTTTCGCAGCAGCACATATTCAGAATTTTGGAATTGGTCGTTATTCGCTGACGAACGACGTGATTTCCGTCGAACGGCTCTGCGGTCTGTACGCGTATCGTGTTGCTGAAACCCGTCAACAAGTACGGCGCGTCGTACGCTGAAACGTCAACGGAAAAATCAATTCGATTTCAAACTCCCATTAGAATTCGGCTCGTTCGGACAGTGTCGACGACTCACCGACAGAATACGGCGTGTCGTCCAGTTTGATGATTTGCTCTCCGGCCGCGTTCACCGCGGTAGTGCTCATCACTAAGAGTTGGGAATCTTTGACCACGCCAAACGTCGTGTCCGACATTTTCACGACAATAGGTTCCAAACACGTTCCGGTCAAAATCAAAGGACGCGCCAGTTTCGTGTTGATCTAATTAGTGTAAGTCGTAAAGTGTACGGTCTTAAAATTTATCACTGTGAACATTTCCCGAACCCGAAATATCGGAGCTCACACCCAAACTGTTAAACTACTGTGGAAATATTAGTCAAAACCAACTACAGTGTAAAATTAAAATATGGCGTCTCTCTATCGTTAAATAACCAATCCAAATAATAATGGGGTGAATCAGCTCATAACCCTCAAAAACAAAAAAATAAATAAATAAATTAATTAAAATTAAAATTCGACGATTTTTACGTAAATAACATCGGAAGAACACCTCTACAATGTAAATATCCATAAAGGTAAACACAGTTTTGTGAAGTTATCGAGTACTTATAGGTTATGTTAGAATAATATAAGGTTGATAATGTTTTCCGGTAGATCACTCGTTAAGCTGTGAATTCGCCAGTAGACAGATCAGGCCGGTCCCAAAAGGTATTTAATTTCGTGTTTACAGGTTTTTTTTCTTTTATTTGGATTTTGCTTTCAGTTTCGCAAACTGATTTCAAACAAATTTTTAGATGTCGAAAATTATTTCGATTCCGGTTTCTAGTTTTTAACGGTTTTAACCTGAGTTCAAAAATTGATTTTTGTCGTTTATTTTTTCTAAATCTGGGAGCATTGGTTTTCATATGGTTCTAGTGCGCGGTGGTAGGGAAATCGTTCGAATTTATTTCTTATTTATAAATTTAACCAATATAATAAACCATTAATTAAAACTTTTAAATTTAAATTTAACATTTTTTACATTTTTCACGCGTAAAAGTCTGTGCAATCTTTTGACTTTGACTGTTTTCCAACCGAAGTCGATCAATGCGTGTTATTTATTATTATTATTATTATTATTATTTTTTTTTTTGTACAACTCAACAACGAGTCGTCTGGTGCTTAACATAAACTTATGTTATATATACATATTATAAAGGTTAAGTTGTCTAACCTGATTCACAAAAAGATTTATATAATATGTTTGTTTTAATAAAAAAAAGTGTCGTGTACGAGCAACCGTCGTCGACGGTCTCGGTGTGTCACGGTTTTCGAAAAATAAACCTTTTGAGTCGCGCATTTATTTTATATTATCATAGTTAACACTCACGTCGACTAAGAAATATTCGTTTTTACAGCCGACGACAATCGATTGGCCACACCACACCAACGTGCGCGGCGCGTCCAGTTTCGTGTCGATGCTCGGTAACTGGAAAAATTCTTTGTCGTTCCAGACGTACAAGTGCAATCGTCTCTTGCCGGCCCCGCAGAGACGGACTACCGTTTTGCCGGTCTTCTTCTTTCCGCTCGTCCAGACCGCGAGTGCCTGTGACAACACCAACGTTAATCGACCGGTACGACCGTCGGGCGCGCGTCCCGCGGTCCGATCGTTTTCTTTTCACCTCCTCGTCCAGAGCGAAACAACCGACTCCTCTGGAGTCCGGCAGGTCGGTCGCCGTATACTGCACCGACAGGTCGGAAGACACGGAAAACCTGAGCCAACTCATCCCTCTCTCGGCTGCGGGCGAAAAACGAGTTTTTACCCATAATTCAGCATCCCGTTCGCGGGTTTTTACTACCTAGTGATGTTACGAACAGTTCGATTTCCGAACCGAACCGAACTCAAAATAGCAAATAACCGAACCGAACGGAATCGTCATCGATTCGGTTCGAAAATCGAACCCGAGAAATCGGGGCAGAGCTTGATATTACGCGCGGTATGACGTCAATAAAGACGACTGAAATAGATCAGAAAACAGATTGTTTTGTGGTTTTATCACGTTATTGAACACCACTAGTCGTCGGAAGATTTTAAAATCGAAAAATCGATACGACAAAATCGAAGCGCGATTATTTTGATATTATTTTCCGTTATATTCGATTATGCGATTATATTGAGTATTTTACGTTTATTTTTTATTTTTGACTGTTTTAAAGTTCGGTTCGAGTGCGATTGAATGCCGATAAAGTACGGTTCGGTCTGGGTTCGAATAAAAACGTGTGGGTCCGGTTTCGTTCGGGTTCGATAATTTTAGGTAGAGTTCGATCCGAGTTCGGTTCGACCTCGAAAATCCGGATTCGTTACATCACTAGTTTTTACACGCTCGGGCACCTGATAGACTGACGACGATCGGCAATCCCGACACGGTGCCCAGTTGCATTACGGGTTTCGTGCTGAACGTTAAGTCGGCTCTCAGGAGCTGTAGCGTCGGGCTCGTGATGTACCACAATAGTTGTCCGAGGCAATCGCCCACCACCAAATAGTCGTCTAAACGAGCAGAAATAAAATTGTTACGTCTCGTCTGTACGATGCGCGCAGACTGTGATAAACTGATATGAACGCGTGTGTGCGTGTGTGTGTTTCATGATTGGCCGCGTTATCGAATTGATAAACGCTTCTTGAACGAAATCGAACTTACGAGTTTTTAAGCTATTGCATAGATTTTATCGCGGGCTTTGAGCGCGGCGACCGAATCGAGAAATTCCGTAACGAAAAAAACCTAACAAGCATATATTTTTTTTTTATGCATGGAGACACTTTATCTTATCGAAATAGTGGTCCAAAAATTTCGTCCAGCAACTTTTTAGAACGAAAATTTGTCGAGATGGTACTTTTGAGAACTCATTTTTGGAATTTCTCAATAGTTTTTCCAAACGTAGGCCATCGCTACCGAAAAATTGACGAAAAACGGGAAAAATGCCGTATTCTCGATTTTCGTGAAATCTATTTTAGTTTTTTAGCCACCAATAATAGAGCTAGGATCTTGAAAATTTTACTGACTACTAATTATAGTCACGAGCATATTTAATTAAAATTTCAAAAAGATTTCACAACTCTTGACTTATACATAGAACTTTGACAAGATTGAACATTTCTCATTTTTCGGAAGTTTTTGCTTCGTAAAATTTTAACCTTTGGATATAAAGAGCTGAAAATTTAATACAATAATACTCATATATGTATTTCTACCGATGATGAAAAAATATCGAAAATCGTTAGTCACATAATTTTGTACAAGCGTTTAAAGTTTGCATTTTGACGTAATTTCTTATTTTTACATCGAATTCCACACTTAAACGCACGTGAAAAATAATTGGTGCTTCCTAAGTTGATATAAATGGTATGCAATAACTTTACCGCGGCAGTCCCCGAGTGTCACACGTATTTTTTCTTCCTTTTATTTTTGATCAAATTTAAGATTTGTCGGACGACTCGCGTTTTCGAAAATACATAACTCCCCCCCCCCATCGTCGATTGTCGAGAATCGTTTAAACGCCACCGATTCCCAATCACGAACGCGAAAATCGTCTTGCGTCCGACAGTCGACGAACGACTGACGAAAATATTACGTAGGTTCCCGGGTTTTCGGCTTTCGCCACACGATCGTACTGTCCACATTTCAGCGATAGGCTAACGACCACCAGCACCGGCCGAAGACGTACCTTTTCCGAGGCCGAGGCTTCTTTGGGACCGCACCGTAACGGAGCACAAACAAATTAACGAACATGTTCCCACTGGTTGCAACTCGACCGAAAAACGATCGAACTAGCATGACACTTAATGGCAATCGATTGAAAGCAACTCGACATGCACGGTTTTTTCTCCAGTTGCGTATTATTAGTTACCACCGTAGCTACCACGATCATTAGTTTTTTATTTGTTTTTAATAATTCACATATTTTTAACATTTGTATCGTGACTAATCTTGAGCAAGAGGGAAACATTTTTTTTTGTTCAACAAATCGAGCAACATTCATGTAAATATTTCGGGATTCATGCGATAGTAAACATGAAAATTTTCTGGATCTTGATCCAACTCTTTTGAAACAATAAATATACTGTAGCACACATTTCTAATATGTTGTGGACGAATCTAAAATCGCCTTTATCTTTGCCTCTTTCTTTTTTTCAATTATAAATAGGCAACAACAACGTCATCCTCAGATGAAGACATGTTTAATTACCAAAAATATTAAATTTACTGACTTCACTACTTGAGATACACTGGTCACTGATACACTGGGAGACAACTGATTACTGAGAGGATATAACACTCACTAAACAACATAATATTAAAAAAAAAAATAAGCAGTTGCAGTTGCAAAGTAGGTAAATAATTCGTTCAATGAGAACACTGAACGCAACGCAATTTAAACTCGACCGCACCCCGACGAATTGTACGATCGAGTTGCAGTTGCAAGTAGTTTTGGCGAGAACAATCTCTTTCTGGTCTGGTTTTAGGGTCCACTATCCTTCACGCTTGTCCCAGCAACCACCACGTTTTAGCCGGAGTAGGCACCTCGACCTCGAGGGGCACCGTTTCCCGGACGGCGAACCGGACGGGCGTGCGGCAGGGCTCCTCTCTCCCGTGATACCGACCGGGTTTTAAGTTGACGTCGGTGGGTCGACCCGGGGCGAACCCCCCCCACTATTTTGGCGGCTCCCCAGGCCGGCTAGTGGTGGGCCCGACTGACGAGAACAACAGTATGCAATCGTAAAACGATCGTCGAGCTTACCGTAAGCAGCGATGCATCCGATTTGCACCGTGAACGGGATCAGTTTCTCGATTTCGTACGCCGCGTTGTCCATGTCGAACGAGCCGCTGAATTTTCGTCGGATCCGCTATGAAACGCGATCACTCCCGTCGTATACGTATGAATAACAAAAACAATAATAAAAAATAAATAAATAAAATAAATAAATAATAATAATAATAAATTATCGATCGACCGCGTGCAATAAATACGCTGTCGTTCGACTGCTGCTGCGGATGAGCTGTTTTATCGGTGCTTTAAACGGGGATCGATGACACTGCCGGTCCCGCCTGCGCGTCTTCTATACCTTATCGGTAATAAAAACGCACGACCCCGTAGGTTTGTTCCAACGCGGAATTCGGGAATAGTTGTCGACTGATCCGTGATTGATTCACTGCGCATGCGTTCATGTGGATTGATCACGGACTCGGAGCTCTGTTGGAACGCTTTTCTGATGTTCAATGGTAATAAGTAGGGCCCGGATTTATATGAAAATCTATAAAATATGCAGCTTCATATCATAAATATGCAAAAAATATGCAAAATAACTTTTTTTTTCAAATTAGTAAACTATAATGTTTTGAGTAAAAAATTTACACAATCTGGCAATTTAAAAGTGGTATAATGAAAATATGAGGCAATAATCGGGAGCATTTTTTTTTTTATTATTTAATTAGCCAGATGATAGAAAAACTTGATTTGTGTAAATGTTTGCACGGACTTGTGAAAATTAAAAATGGCACCGCGTTGGCCACGAATGCGTACAGGAAAATATGGTGTGTTGTGTACACACGGACGTCGGCAATAAAATATTCATTTTCCGGGTGTTATTGTTGCGAATTGCGATTGCGTTATCACAGAAACCGATTGTGAAAACGAGTGAGCGTATTTATGGATACCCACGCACAATGAAAAAAAAAAATCGAAATGAAATGCCCTCGTAGAGGTTTCCACGTCATTTCGTCGTTTAAAAAATTTCACTAAACGTTTTCGATTAATGACCCTTTTTTTTTTAGTAATTTTCATCTTAAAAACGATTATTCTCCACTATAAAATCTATAATATATGCGAGCGTTGTGAAAAAAAATGTATTTGTCTTATTTTAAAACACAACTCGTAGGTAGGAGTGGTTGGGTGAACGTTCTCTCGTTTCGAATGTCGATCTTTGTACGCATTCAAATAGATCACGAAAACTTCTTTTCGCTGCGTTGAATGTGTTTTTACCGATACGATATCACCGAGACCGGTTTAAAAGTGTGTGTTAGGTCGTAACATCATGGTAATAATTCATCAACTATGGTTTAAAAAAACAATTTTACCCGATATTATATATCATGAAAAATATTGCATATTTTAGTGGTCTATTCATATCACTTTAGTCACCGACCGCTCCAGGGCGGTGGCGTACACGCAGACGGCACTTCTTTCACTGTTGCTTTTCCGCACCGCCAGACACACTCGTCACACGAAGAGGGGACGAGAGGAACGTTATAAAAAAAAAAAAAACTGGCTAAAAGCAACAAAAAAAAAATAAAAAATAAATAAAGTTTTCGGCGCATCGCGTCTCGCGTTCATACTTATTATGCACTTATTACTTATTCATACACTATTACAACTTATTCATACACTCGTATGTGGAGCTCGGGGCACGCGTCAGTAAACGAACGAAATTAATTCCGGCGGAACGCTATGAAAATTAAACCGTTTACTGCAGTACTATCAGTATCGCCATCAAACACGTCCAGTGCAGTTCAGCAGAACATATTTACAAATTGTTTTACACGAAGAGATCTTCGTCTGCAATATTTATAATCTCTTTAATAGTATACGAATTTTTTTTCGCTTTTTACTAACATTTTAAAACTATTTTGTAAATATTCATATTTCACGAATAGAGTTGTGTGTATTGGGTGTAATGGGTATCGAATTTACTTGCCGCCCTACCACTTGGGATCCAGAGGGCTGATATCATGATGGGATGAACTCGCTCAAAGAAAAAATCGTAATTCAAATTTATCAAAAAAAAAAAAACAAAAAACAAAAAACAAAAAATCATTCTTTGGCTTGTAAACACGAAATAATATAACATCTAACGGTTACCAATAGAGATTTTTAGTCGTACCAATGTCAATAAAAAGAACAATCCATTTTATTTAAACGAATCTGCGAAATTGGTCAAGTTCGCAAAATTTTATCTCGTTAAAAAATGCATATCCACAGAGAATTCCAACAACCTAACAACGAACGACTGAATCGAGTGGAAAAGGTGTATTTTGAAATTCAAGTCAACGCATTCGTTAAGAAAATCGTCAGGTGATTGTAGTCGTGTAGTTTATAGTGGTTAAACTTAGTCGGATAACAATTTTTTCTGACTATACAATATTATGTTTTTCTATTTAGATTGAAAGCCGCTATAAAAGCCTCGAAAAAAGAAATTAATACGGTTAAAAATAACACAAAGAGAATAAATGATAATTTTAAAAAAGAGGTCGAATCCGTACAAAAACTAATGGAGGAAAAAAAAACTCATAGGGAAAAATTAGAAATGGAAATCACAAGCTTGCTAAAAGTTCGGTTGTTTTTAACGTACACTGTTGCACGTTGACCGTACGTTTTGATGATGGCGTGTATTTATTTTATTTTTTTTTTCATGTTTTCAAAAAATGTCCGTTTGCAAAGAAATCGAAAGCCTTATCCGAACACCGTGCAAACAGGATGGCGGAACTATATGACGAATTCATAAAGGAATCCAATCACCTGAAGTCGAGACTGGCCGTGTTAGGTAATATTCGATAATTATTACAGTTTGTTATCACCGGCTAACGGTCCGCGCGGACGAGCGACACGAGAGTGTACCGTTTTTTCTTTGCGTATCGCAGCGGGAAGGTCGGAAAGGTTCGAGCGGTTTATCGAGCAGAAAGACATGATCAGACAGAAAATAGCCGACATGAGAGAAGAAATGGCGTCCTCGAAAGAAAAACACGAGACGAAAATGAAAAATTTGGCAGCGGAAACGAACCGTATGAAAAAAGAGTAAGGCGTGCGGCGTTATGACGCGTCGTCGATAAATCAGACGTGATCGCGCTCGACGCGACGACTCGAGGCCTATATAGATTCCGTTTCGTTATCGGCACTTTACTTGTGATGACCGCGCAAAGTGTCGGTGAACGCGAAATCGTTCCTTGCACTCGAAACGTCCGAGTATTTTGTTTTTCGCGAGCACCGACGAAAAACACCCGTAGACCACGGATCGAAACAGATCCCATTTGGTTCTTTGTTGTTTTGGCGGAGTGAAACCGATCGGTTCTGCGGCAGGTTTAGAGAGAGAAAACAAAATAAACGTTTCACTCGAGTACTTATCTTCTCCCACCGCCTAGCCGCCAAACCGGACATACTTGGCACCGCGGGGTATTCATCGCTCCTCGGACAGGACAGGGATGATGGGCGTGTATAAATTTTAAATAAGCGATATGTCGTGTTTTTAATCAAACGATCCTGAGCAAAGTTTCAGTATCAAAATGTACCGTTTATATACCGTAATAGACCATTTTTATTAAAATTATCTGTGGGGGTTTTTTTTTTTATCAAACCTGTTTATAGTTTTCTTGTTTGTCAAAACTCAAGAGACAATTTTTTTTCACCAAAACATTCAAAATGATTGGATAGTCCGATAATTTTTTTAAACACACTTAAAGCTAAAAATGCATGTAAAAACTAGGGATGTAGTGTATATTCGAATAATCGAATTATTCGAATATCAGTATTCGATGCTACTACACCTAATTTGTTATATCCATTTTTCCACGATAAGCCTTTTATACTATTTATTTAATTCTACTATTTTAACTAAGTCCGAAAATTATTTCAAACTAGAAAAAATCCCCAAAAATGTGGCATGTATTACATTAACAGTCAATACACTCAAGTTGTCAATATCGCTGGCAACGAAACCACTTATCGTAGGCCTTTATGTACCACAAGCCATATTATATAATTATTAAACGTTTTTTTTTTTTTTTTTTTTTTTTTTTTTTTTATATAAAACCCGAAAACGTAAACGAATAATTTTCGTTACGTATTGTATTGTAGTATCAAACTCTGATATTCGAATACTCTAATTTTCGAATTATTTACGATAGAACTATTCGAATATTCAAATGATTTCCATCACTAGCAAAAGCAGTTGTTTCCGTACGAATCGTAAACTAATTTACTTAAAAAAGCTTATGAAAAAAAAATCCTAGTCGCGACTTTTGAAATTTGTTCAGTACAATATATATATATATATATAATATTTTGTATAAAGTGTAAAAATCGTTTTTTATAATTTCATTTTTGTCCGAATTAAATTACAAAACTGTTTCTCCGATTAATTTGAGCGAATAGTCATCAAATTACAGGGGCGTAAGAATCAAATCTTGCCTACGCATAAAAAATCACTAGAGCTAACCGGCTCTGAGCGCATAATTTAGAAAGACGCCGCGAGTGAAATAAATGACGACCGTTACCGTTGTTGTACGCGTACCTATAAATTATTATTTTTTGTCATATCTACGATTCAAGTAGATTAATTTCACGACTAACGTGTTGTACTGTTTTCACGTCTCACGGTATCGTCATATCGTGTTTCAGAGTTCAACTGAGTTTCGTCCACAAAACGGTCAACGTTGCAGAACAAATGCATTTGAACCTGGATCCCTTTGTGGCCCGGAGTTTCCACGAAGTCATCGAAAGACAGCACCAGGTACGTACGTATGGGTCGTAGGCAAAAGAAAAAAGTACCGAAAAAAAAAACGGTATTTCGAACGACTCGCCGGGTTTTTGTCCACTGACTTTTCACTCGTTTTCAGCGCACACTTGTTATATCGTGTAATAATATAATATCATAATATCACACCGGTCTGGTTCGTATTGACGATGTGGTTTCGACTTTCGAAAAAAAAAATCAAAAAAAAACAAAAACATCGTCGGGTCGTCAAAATCGAATCGTGTCGTGATTTACCGGCCGTGATCGTAGACCGAACGCACGCACGCGCTTCGTCACGCTCCGGGCTATGTTTCGATTTTATTACACGTCGTTTTTCCGCGTGTTTCGTATACGACGGCGCGTATAATATGCAGGCTTTTAATCGGTTCGATAATTAGTATATAAATGGTTATTTTATGAATTAATGACTCCCCAAATAAAACTCGTAGTTCGAATAGAAATGATTTACAGGAATTTTAAATTCAAATTTACACTTTGTTATGTTCTCTTTTATTTTAGTTATTTATACTAATTTATATAGTAGTATATTGCATTGCATTTGAATTTTTAAGAAGCTGATTTTGCAGTTATTGTTTTTTTGTTTTTTTTTTTTTTTTTTAATTTTTTACAATATTTAAATTTGTATTTCTTAAAATGGTACATTTAAAATTTCAATTTAATTTAAACTTAAATTAACTATGATTTTCATGCTTATTTTGTATCATTAGTCGTATATTATTGTATTCATATTTTAATGTTTGATTTATCGTACGCTTTATCATGTAATCCTATATCTATTTGTTCATATGATGTCTCACTTGTAGTATTTTAGATTATTTATTTTATTTTATATCTAAATTTAAGGCATTCCATATAGGTACTTTTTAATTTGACTCTCTACTTCGCCACAAGCTTAGGCTTAAAAGAGTAGATACATTCTCTTTGCTGTTTTATATGATGTGTATAATATGTATAAATGAAAACTTTCATAAATAAAAAAAAAAAAAAAAAAAATTCGACCGGCAATCGTACTCGATTGATCGAGCGATAGCACTGATAACGCGTGACGTGTGTTTACTGATTTCGATTTTCGTAGCTGGACGCGTGCGAATCAATGATATCCGAAAACGAGAAAACAATAGCCGACGCTCGGGAAGCGACGAGCAGAATCGTCACGGACTCCGTGCAACAGTGCCGACAAATGAACGCCGAAAAGCATCGCGTAAGAACGATATTATACACATGTTTTCCGTCGATTGGTTTATCGTACTTTCGAGGACAAACGTCATCAGGGTTGGTACGAAAATGCCCAACCCGAAAAAACTCGGGCTGCTTTTCTGGGTTAAACCCACTCAATATATAAAAAAAACTCATCGGAAAACCCAGCTTTATCATGGGTAAATTCCACTTTTAATTTTTTTTTTTTAGATTCTGAACGGAGTGAAGAATGTATTGATTTTACAATGATGTGTGTGTTTTTTTTTTTTTTTTTTTTTTTTTTTTTTATTTTTGTGTCTGTCGACACGATTTGGGGCAGTAAAAATGCTTCGATTGCCTTATATAGCAACTTTTCTGAAAGGAAAGTGAATCTAGTTGGTACTTTGGGGGGTCAAAAGTTAAAAATTTTTTTTATTTAATTTATTATTTAATTTTTATTTAATTTACGTTAATTATTTTTTTAACGCGCCGGGAAAAACCCTTAAAAAATGAGGGAAAAACGGTATATTTTACGCAAAACCAGTTTTCGACAAAATCAAATTTTTTATTTTGCTATAACTCAAAAACTAATCGATGTAAATACTTGAAATTTTCACCAAATGTTTAGATTAGCGTTCTCTATACACCGTTAAATTTTCAAAGTATTTTGACTTTTATTGAGCTAATTATAGACAATTGAAATTTTCAATTTTTTTAAGTATTTTTTTTTAAAATAACGATAAAATTTTTTTTTTTTGCCAGAAAATCTTGAAAATTTAATGCAAGGTTTCTTATAAGTTGTTCCATAACTGATAAAAAAAAATCCAAAATCGTAAGTCACAATTTTTTTTTATAAGTGCTCAAAGTTCCAATTTATACGAAATATGTAAAAATTGCGAAAATTTGAAGTTATTTTGCAGTTGAAAATTCATAAAATTTTAAGTATTCAAAACTAAGAATTGTAAATTCGGTACAAAGTTTGACATACGTTTTCCTTCAATTATCTGTAAAAAAATTTGCACTGGAATAAAATCAAAAATTTTTATGAGTGTTTGAAATTACAATTTTTTCACATAATCGCGTAAAATAACAATTTAGGCATCATTGATTTTTGATATTTGTTCTTATTCAAAAAGTATAGGTCGTAGAAACTTAAAACTTTTACAAAATGTTTAAATAGGCATTTTCTTTACATAGTTGTATTTTCAAAATATTTCGTTTATTTTTTAGCTATTTATAGGCATTTGAATAATTCGATTTTTCTTAGATTTTTTTTTATAAAAGTCGATAACAATTTTTTGGCCCTACCAAATCGCTTGAAAATTTAATAGAAGGTTTTGAATAAGTTGATCTAAGAGTGATTCAAAAATTATTCAAATACATAGGCACTATTTTTTTTTATAAGCAGTTGAAGTTCAAAAATTGATAAAATTTGTCAAAATCACGAATATTTGCAAATTATTTTGTAGTTGAAAATGTATAAAAGTTTTTGTATTCAAAGATAAAAAATGAAAATATTATGTAATATCACAGCTGATAAAGATAATTAAATAAATTAAGTTTATTATAATATAATCAGTAGCTGACAGCTGTTCTATACAAAATATTGGTAGATTGTAAACACAAGGTGTATAACGTACCTTTACATGGTTGAATAGAACGTTACTAACTTCCAATTTCCAGTTATTTTAATGTGTGTATCAGTTCCATAAACATGCGGATTTTATATATTATTATTAATTATTAATATTTAAATAGACGTAGCCACGGAGCATTCAGCATATATGGACGGCGGGGTCGGGTGGTACCGTCACGATAGTGCATTTAGGCAAATAATATGGTATTTACCTACGCCCTATCTATGCACATCCTGGTTTGTCCAATGCTCACGAGCAGAAGTCACATGAATAGACAAATGTAAATTTAACCCAATCTAGGATATTAAAATAAAATATATATTACAATTTAAGGCTGACATCTTCATCTTCGTTCAGAATCGTTTTTTTTTTATAATATAAAATAATTCCAAAATCTATCCAATAATGCCTAATCTAGCAATGCATCTCGTGTATCCCACCCAACTACTGTATCCTGTACTTAACTTACAATGATTTATCATTGCATTCAAATGTAAAGTACCATACAACTAAACTATCGTAAACCAGGGGATCCCATGATAGAAAGTGCTATACACTCCTCACCATTATCTTGTCCGAGGAGCGAAGCGACGAAGGACGAACTTCCACCACCATTATCTTATCGGCTTTTTTTTTTTTAATGTAAAGTGAGTTTTAGAAATGTGCCTTATTTTTTTCAAAGTGTACCTATAGCGGATAGCCCATTTGAGGAAAAAGTAAATACGTATTTGTTTGTTAATTGACCACAAGTAGGTAAAATAGTTTTATGTGTAAAAATACAAATATGATACCTAAATCAAAAAATAATGGTCAATTGAATATGTAACAATTTTTATTGAACACACAGGCAGTTTTAAAAAATCTTCGGAATGACAATAACAATAATTCAAAATCATGAACGTATTAAATGATTAAAATTATTTAACAGTTCGTTATTCCATTATTGATAAGGCGAAAAACAGAGCAGCCAAAATACAAAAAAAAAAAAAAAAAATTCAGATGGGTTTTCTCAATAAACCCGATAAAACCTCCCAGTTACACAACATCAATTATTAAACCCAACGGATTTTTGAGTTTTTCGGGTTTTAATGGTTTTTTCGGGTTTTCTATAAAGCCCGGATATTTGCCATCCCTGAAAGTCATAGCGCGCCCCAATTGCGATTCCGAAACGTCCCGCGAGTCCGTGTACAAATAGTACAGATAGTGCACTGCGCCGAGTCGAACAACCGCGGAAGAGACGTACTCTTATATTTTATTTGTCAGCTCCGCTACGCAGTGTAAACAAATACTTATTACGGTATATCCGGGGAGTATATGCAGATATAGATATATACAGTGTGATCACGATAAGTGGAAACACTCAATAACTATGTGCAGGCTTCGTATATTTCAATTCTGCTTTTTCGGCTAACTAATAAACATTATTATACAAATTTTCAAATAATTAGACTATTTTTTTGACAGTTAACTTTGCGCGTGCGCACAATAACTTTTTTTTTTAAATGGCATGATCCATTTTTGACCACAAATTATTTTTTTTTTGGTATTGAATTAATGCATTTTAGCGGTTGAATTTCTTTTCTAAGTCAAAAAATGACCGAGTTATAGCAATTATTTGATTTTACGTTATTTGCACGGGTATAACAGATTATAAAATACTTAATTAATAATAATAAAAATAAAAATAACTAATCCAATTTATGAAATACCTGTTTACCTATTGCGTTTATCTTTATTAAACTTATCATCTCAGTAATTGTAGTATAATTATAATGTATAAATAATGTCATACGGGCATAGGTGCCTTTTATAATCACTTCACATTCACTTCCGTAAAGCTTTTTTCGGGTTGTCTCCGACCGGTCTTATTCCGACCGAGCGCGGTGGTCCCCGCTGGGGCGTCGTACGAGAGTTAAACTCGAAAAGTTAAAAAAAAATAATAATAATAATAAATAAATTATAATAATAATAATTATAATAAAATACTATAAATCCATACGTGATGACATCGTGTCTACCGCCGGTCGCAGTTCGAACAGAAACTGAAAGATCTGGAGAGAGAAGTGGCCGAGGAGCAGGCGCAGGTGGAGGACTTGCAGAAACAGGTGCGCCAGCGCGAATCGCGGGAAGCCAAAGAAGCGGCGGTCGCGGAACGCATGCTGGCCGCGGTGAAGGCGAAGCGAAACGTCCGTAGGATGCAGACGGAGTTGCGGAAGATCGAAAACACCGACGAGGTGCTCGACTTGCACATTTTGCACGTGGAAGACGTGCTGTTGAAGATCTACGAGGAGGCGGCGGTCCACGTCGAACACGTAAGCAACGCGCGTCGTATATTTCATTAATAATTATTATTATCATCACTATGATATAACTATTATTATCGTTTTTATTATTATCACTGAAGAGCGGATTTTTAGGTTCTTAAAACCTTAAAATATGATGGTAATATGTTTCAAAAAAACCTCGAAATATTCTCTGAATATTTCTTAAATTTGTAAATACCTATGCAAATATGATTTTTTTCTAAAATAGTTCAATAAATACAATAAATAACTGTTATGCGCCATTCTCTCGGTAACAGGTAAAATATTGAATAATAAAAACTGTAAATCAGTCGATACATAGCTATTTAAATATAATAAAATATAATTGAAAAAAAAAAATATGTGTATAAAAATAAATAATAGATTACTTTGCACCTTTCCTCCGGTAAGGCGGTAACGAGTCTGCCGAACGGTTTTTTTCACACTTTTTTTTTTTTTTTACTCGAGTCGTTTCCCGGGCTATCACGATTTGTTCAACTTTTTGATCACAATTTTCCGAGAGAGACTATTAGTCTTTACTTAAAAACCTATCCGTGAAAAGTCGATAAAACGAACACGGTGTAAATGATAATAATATCAAAAGCCAACGGACGACATCGGTCGATTCGAAAATGTTTTTAAATTAATTTCGTAAAAGCTTTCTTCGTGAACGTTGCGATTACGTTGGATAAATTTTTTTTCAGTTTTAATTTATTAAACACATTTAACAATCTATAAGATTTTTTGCGCAGTGAGTAAAATTTTCAGAATTCATTCAGGGAGAGGCGCTCGGCTGCAAAATCTAAATGAATACGAATAACTGTATAGTCGTATAGTCAATTATGACAAATCGTATATACATAATACATATATGTGTAATTGTGTATAATTCGTTACCTAATCGAAATAATCAAATACGTAATTAAATCGTTCATATCGATTTTCAAAAACCATTTTTGAAGGCGTTTATCTATTTGACATGTTTCCTATACATACTGCAGTTTGGTAATGACCAGGGCTCGGAACTTTATGCAATTGCATGTTTTTCAGGAAGCTGCATATTTAAAATCTGATTTGATACAAATTCGTTTTATGGTCCATACAATTGAAATACAAAAGTTTATGTTGCATATTTTTGCATAATTTAACTAAATTTATATGATTTCGCATATTAAAAGAATTTAAGCCTATTAATGCATATTTTATGCTTGTAATTTATTATTAATAAATTTAACTATGTTGTACCTAGTTTTAATTTCAGTTTTGTTTTCACTGGCCCAGTATTTAATTTTAAAATTTTCGAGAGTAAAAATATATTTATTTATACCAAGAGCTGTCACAGCACGTGTCATGCCATGGTATCGTTAAATAAGTTGGATCTCGTAATCTTAATGACCGGCCGTTTGTTGGATGGTCGATAACTGCTGGTATTTTAAAATCTTAGTTAGAAAAATACATAAGAGATTTGTACATTTTTTAAAATTAAATGAATAAATGTTAAAATAATTTTTTTTCCATAATTTTACTTTTATATGAATATTTACAATAAAAATAGTCAAGGAAAAATTACAAAAAACATTATTTTGTACCTGATTGAAAAATAATTTTTTTTTTTTTCATAATTTTACTTTTATATGAATATTTACAATGAAAATAGTTGCATATTATACTGCATATTTGAGTTTTTTTTAGTGCATTCGTATGCACATATTTTATAGTTTTTTAGTGCATGAAGTTCCGAGCCCTGGTAATGACAATAATGTAAAAATCGTTCATTGCTGACAATGAAACAACACTTTTTTTCATTTAACATAATAATTATAAAATGTTTCAGCTCGTTTTGGTGCTATTATAATTATTAAGTTTTTCCAATATTATGTTAATAATAAATTATATCAACGACATAAATCAATAGTGAGGATTTTAATAATGTGATAATAGTAAATGAATAATAATAACAATAATAATGTCTAGTATTTTAATAACGGTCTTCATTTTCCGACGATGAGTCTTCATTGTCTGTTAAAAGAATGTTCTGGGAAAATCAAGGACGCAGGCGTCTATTGAGTGTTTTTCTTCCTATGTTGTAATGACGAGTACTGTCCAAGTTTTTTTTAGTGCGGCGTGGAAATTTTTAAATCGGGTTATCCATATAGGTTAGCTTAGGTTAGGTCATATATATATACCCATATATTTATTAGGGCTATTCCCGTGACGTTATGGATGTGGCGATTTCTCATGAACCACTGTGCTTTTAGGCATATTCTTAGAAAATTGTTCTGAAGGATTTGGATTTGAAACAACAATAAAAACAATCAAATACATACGTCATACAAATTTGACCTTATAAAACAATTGACGTTACTTAACACTTACCTTCACGACTTAACCATCCGGTCCGTCGAAATAAGTCGTTCGTCCCTTCGAAACCGTCGTCGTCGTCATTATTATCTAGTCACGAACGCGACGTAGCTCGTATTTATGCAAGGGTGTCGGTTGTTACAGAGGAGTGGATTTTTAAACGCGTATTTAAAACGTATGTATTACAATGGTGCCTAAGTCAGTTTTTAGAGGTACTGCAAACCATTATAAACATACCTTCAAAGCAAGTACCCACCCTACCCACCCACAATAGGTTGAACAACTGCTCCTCGTTTTTTTTCCTCCCAACGATATATAATTTTAATAACTACAAGTAAAAATCGGTTGTATAGATCGCCAACAGGGCCGTGTCCAGGGGTGCAATAGTTCTTGCGGCGGTATTACCGTAGAGTAAAACTAGCTATAATAAGCCTATAATATTACTCAATGGTTTAGCGAATAGCTTTATCATAATAAATCACAATGTTATAGACGTAATAAATAGTTTATAATTTTCATACATTACAATTATTTTAGCTAGTGTGTTTTGCAGCCTTACCACACCCACCCACCCACCCACCTTGAATAGGTATTGCAACTGCAATACCAAGATTAGGGTGTCCCTTATTTTTGAACTTTCAAATTTTTAATTTTCTCATCCCTCCAGTTTTTTCATTACCATGGGTAAGTAATATATGTTAAATTTGATGATGATCACTCACCCCCTTCTGGTGCCGAAATAGGGTCAAATAAACTGGGTAGTTTTAGTATTTTGCGACTTTTATTCGAAAAATATTGCATTAAGCATAAACATGTATAGAATCTAAATTTTAGAACTAATCACTGTCTATAAAAAAAAGTTCTTACAACAATTCTCTAAAATCTATCTAAATCTAAAAAGAGAAATAAAATATAATATAAATTATTTTTTGAAAAAAAAAAATTGACATTTTCATGATTTTTTATTAAGTATTACGTATAACAAAACGCAATGTTCGTTTTTAATACTTCAAGGGTATTTTACACGGTTTGATTATTTTTGAATTTTTGGATTTTTACACCGTTGATAAACTTAGCCATCTGTTATCTGTTTATTATAAGAATAATATTTCATTCATATTATCTAATCGGTAATCTAGGTCCTAGATAATAATATAGGGATCGGCGCCACTGCGTATATACACGTACGTTTCAGTCGTTTGTCCGATATTCATTTCAGATGCAATACGACGAAACGAGCGGCGAGGAAGACATGATGGAATTCATAAAAAAACTCAGCGAGATGAAACCTTTCACCGTGCCAAAGATATTCACCGTGGATCATTTGGACAATTTCGCGCTACTTGCCGAAGACGAACATTCGCATAACATCACGTGAAAAACCCACGACATTGTTTTCGCCGTCGTCGCCTCAGTCCCGCGCGTTCGGCTCGTCGGTGATTCGGGTTGTACGACGACGTGTAAAACTGCCCTTATTTTTTTCTTTAGGTTTTTTCTTTTCTTTTTTCCGTGCGTGTTTTACTCGGGAGTAATCATTCGTATTCAACTCACGTCGTCGTCGTCGTCGCCATATTGCAGTAGACGTCCCGGAACCGTGGTCATAAATCGTTATAGGCACTTTTTTTAAATTTATTTATTTTCATAAGCTTTTGTTTAGAACTTTGACGGACCATCGAATTTATAATTTTAACGTTTACGGAAAAATCGTTGATCGATCCAGTCTTGGGATATGCATATCGACTGGTAAAAGGCGAAGCGACACTCTTACTATTTTTCAGGAGAGCAAAAACAAATGCTCACTATGTTCTTAACTTTTGCATCAATTTATGCTTTATGAATAAGGTGTTTATACATCTTTATTCCTTTGCGTGTTATCTTAATGACCTTATATTAGTCATATTGAAATATTACGTAATTTTTTAATCGTAATGAGTTAAATTAAAACTTTTTTTTTTTAACGCTTATCTCCAATTTTTTTTTTCTTAATGTATAATGATGGGCGCTTGTACCTAGTTATTAAGCTACAATGACAGGCGCATGGCACCTACTTTTGTAACATTTTAGACGGTAAATGTCGCTTGTACTAAAACTTAAAAATTGAGTATCTCATTAGTAAATTCTCATAAGTACACTAGCGCATGAGTGATCAAAAGATCGAACTGTCGGTTATCTCGTAGTACACACCATGTCACTTAGCCCTTAAATGTCACTTAGCCCCTTTTGCCTTTTACCAGTCGATATCACATCTTGTCCAGGAATGTCTAAAAGTTTATAAATTGTGATTTACAAGAAACATATTTTATTCGATTTTAACACTATATTTACTCGATTTATGTTATTCCGAAAAAATTCAGCTATTTATTATATATATATACAGTGTGATCACGATAAGTGGAAACACTCAATAACTATGTGCAGGCTTCAAATATTTCAATTCTGCTTTTTCGGCTAACTAATAAACATAATTATACACATTTTCAAATAATTAGACAATTTTTTTGACAGTTAACTTTGCGCATGCGCACAATAACTTTTTTTTTTTAAACGGCATGATCCATTTTTGACCACAAATTATTTTTTTTGGTATTTTTTAATAAATTTTAGTGATTGAATTTATTTTCTAAGTCAAAAAATGACCGAGTTATAGCAATTTGATTTTACGTTATTTGCACGGGTATAACAGATTATAAAATACGTAGTTAATATTTGTAATTTTATTTGTATTATTCACGCATTTATTATTATCAACTACATATTTTATAATCTGTTTTACCCGTGCAAATAACGTAAAATCAAATTGCTATAACTCAGTCATTTTTTGACTTAGAAAAGAAATTCAACCACTAAAATTCATTAAAAAATACCAAAAAAAAATAATTTGTGGTCAAAAATTGAACACGTCATTTGAAAAAAAAGTTATTGTGCGCATGCGCAAAGTTAACTGTCAAAAAAATAGTCTAATTATTTGAAAATGTGTATAATAATGTTCATTAGTTAGCCGAAAAAGCAGAATTGAAATATATGAAGCTTGCACATAGTTATTGAGTGTTTCCACTTATCGTGATCACACTGTATATATACATATACATAGGTCTACAAACTCTTTGTGGTCTGATGCTCGTCTTTTTTATGTGATAACTAGACTGCGTTTTTTATTAATATACCTATCTACTTAATCTAATACGTATAATTATCAAATTACAGGCAATATCGATATTATAAAACTTCTAGAAACTTAAAAAAACAATCAAAGGGAAAAATTAGTTTGTAAATTAACATAAAATTATAATTGCGCGTAGACTGAGAACTAGGGAAAAAAATTAAAAACTTATTTTGTTTCGTATTAATATTTCAAGTAAAGAAAATTCAATTTAATTTTAATGGCTATTAAAACATATTGTGTACTTGAAAATGAAATAAATCAACTCTGACGTATTTCTATTCATTTTTAACGAACTGTTGTTTTGTTTTAAAATATATTCTGACGGTCACAGAAGTATCTCAACCATAATAATTTGAATCCAAATGATCTAAACAATTTTATTTCAAACTCGAATTCTAGCCCACAGATCAATATAACGATGGACATTTTAGTGGGCCTTATTAATATTGTTCCACTGGTCAACATGGCTTACGTGTACAAGTATAGAGGGCTCAACAAAACGACGCCCAAGACCTTATCTCGTAGCGACGTCGAGACGACTTTGAACGAGCGCACATATTTTGTAAGTGTAAAAATTCAAACCAAGTGTTCAACGTTTGTTGGCCGCGTTCCGGTCTCTGATGCAGACCAAAAATGAATGATTCCGAGCGAAGGTTTGGTCTGATAATATAATGACGGACCATTTATACATTTCACCGTTTTCAGTCAAATTACAGGTAGGTTTTACGTCGTACGAACCTTATAACGTTTTAAATTCTGAATCCGTTATATTATATTTTATTTTACCGAACGATTCGAACCATATTTTGAATTTAAATACAAAGTTTTTAAAAAAGATGGAATTATTTTTTTTATAAACATTAAAAGAAGAGATGAGATTAAAAAAAAGAGTCGATCCGTCAACGTTTCAATTAAACGCTTGTAGAAAATAATACAAATCTTGACGTCAATGTCTGAGATTTTTCAATATCGTCAGTAAAGTATTTAGGTACAAGTATAAAAACAAGTCGAGATATAAGTTTCCAGAAACCTTTTTACTCTAAACAGTTCTACGAGGCTAGAGCCATCTGTTGTAATCGATATAATCGAGTTTAGCGACACGAACGAACACGGTGAAAAAGTAAGAGGAATTGATTGGGTACACCGCGAGATCTCGCTGGCTGCCGTATAATTTTATCGAAATCGCAGTTTTTCGTACTCGAAAGGAGAAAATAATATAATAGGCGACCGAGTGAACAACGAAAACCAACAGTATTGTAAATATTGTTATGACGGAAAATGTTATGCGTAGTGTTTATTTTATGTTGATTATTATTGTAACGAAAAAGCTCGCGGCCATATCGCGTTAACCATAATACAGGTGTTCGACGTGACCGTCACAAGTACGCAACGCAAACACAATATTATCATGGCTGAATGAACCCGAGAAATAATTGTCTACGAAAATAATGTCGAAAATCGCTTTCAAAATCACGAACAACGGCACGCGGAAAATGTCAAAAAGTGCAACATTTCGAGGATGTACAACTGACGAACGTGCTTATAATATCGGAGCTGGTTTTTTTTTTCGTAGGTAAAATTAAGTAACGCAGTCGTGTAAAAATATTCGTTTTTAATCGCACGTGCACGAAAAACGCAAACGATATTTCAATAAAACATGTTTTGTCGTGGTATCGTAATGCACATCGTAAATAATATCACAACGACCCGATATAAGAAATATGCAGTACGTAAGTAAAGTTCGAGTGGTACGGTGAAAACGCGTTGAAATATGTTTTAAAATCGATAGGACGGCGAGAGTTAGATTTGATGATGCGGCGCGCGCGGTCCGCGGCGGCGGGGGTGACAGTGTAGTCGGTTTGGAATTTGAATACACGTGTCGTCTAACGTTTTGCAGTCAATTAAAACATTTCCGTTTGGACACTGTCAATACTGATAATTGAATAGAAAACAACTTAACCGTTCCCGTCAAACTCGGGACGCGTAATGTCATATTCAATTATTGGATTTTCTCCATTGTTGTCCTTTTTATACGAGCCCTCGGCACAGGCGTAAAATTAATTCTTTGTCGTGGCGTTTTTTTTTCCCCAATATTTCATCCGACCGTTATTGTTCGTCGACCATTTTCTCTTACTTCGTTCTCCATAATGTATAATGAGAATTTGATTATATTTTACGACTCGATTCTTTTTGATGATTCTATTTTTTTCTTTTTGTTCAGCCGCTTATTCGATGTCGTCCATTTAAAACTGCATCAGACCCTGCGACGGATTCGTTCTACACCCAACTCCATTATCTTGTCTGAGAACCGGAGGAACGCGAGATCAGTAAAACGGAGTAAAATTTTAAAGCGAATATACAGGAAAGCAACAATTGCTGTATACACTAAAGTTATATCAAAATTCATAATATGTTTTTCCAAAACGCTTACGAATTTTCGCGCCTTTAAGTTGGCGTAGACGCGTCGAAAACACTTATCTGTGAAGTACGTGACTTTGTAAAAAACGTAACTTTTTCACTGTATTTGTGACCGTTTCGAAACACGACGGCCGGTTCGTCGCCAAAGTGAAACCATGAAACGGGTAGTGAATATTCCATGGTTATTCTCTAGATATATATTATTTAAACGTCGATAGCCTTATCAGTGGCTCAATCAGAAATTTCAGACGTGAGTGTAAGATCTCTAACATTT
Organism: Therioaphis trifolii; assembly: GCA_027580255.1. Classification (NCBI taxonomy): domain Eukaryota; kingdom Metazoa; phylum Arthropoda; class Insecta; order Hemiptera; family Aphididae; genus Therioaphis; species Therioaphis trifolii. The sequence continues at coordinate 32,049,905 of CM050411.1, read as the reverse complement.
TTTTGCACGTTTGTGATTAATATTGCTCATACCCAACGACAACGTTATAATTATGTGTATAATATCATCAATTTAGTGTTATTCAATCGATATGTTTTGTTCGGCCAAAAAAGTACCAAAGCAATAATACTTAATAACCGAAATCGTCAACTATTTGTGAATGTTCAATGAACATTGTTCATATTCGAGAAAGAGGACACTTTCATACCCGTAGGTCATTTTGATCGTCCGATACGTCAAACATCTCATAGCTCCCAGGCCTATATGAATTGAACCAATGCTGTTCACACGAAGTCGTCGATCAAAAAAGAGGTATTTTCTCTGGTCTAATCAATTGATCAAGTCTATTGATCAAACAATAATTGTTGTGTACCGGTCGATTGAAACGTATATTTAACATGATCAGATGAGGTATAGACCGTGTGTGTGTATATTTGTGTCATTCAACTTCCTATCATAACTGCGGTAACATTAAAACCCACACACACACACACACACACACACACACACACACACACACACACACACACACACACACACACACACACACACACACACACACACACACACACACACACACACACACATAGTCACACCATCATTAGTGCTTGTTAACTTTATCTGATTTGATGTACAGGTCCTGTATGGTTCAGTATAAACAACGTTGCAGAGAGAAAATATCAAAAATAATACGTGCTGGTTTGTAATTTTTCGTGCCTAAACAATAATTATACCTACTTACTATTACTACACGTGCGCCGTATATAAATTTATGAGGGGGTAGAAATAGCAAACGAAAATCTACAAAAATAACTGTTATTATATAAGTAATAATATGATTATTTTCGAAACATGAGATGCTTTGTCAACGCAGTCACCGAGAAAAGTTTCGAGAAGAGAAATAAAAGACCTTTAATGAATACTACACAACTCGTAACATGTCAAAACACGTCGCACTCGTATAATGCCGAGACGGTATTGTAACAGTACGTATAGTACTGACGTGTAGTGAGCATTGTTGTTATTTTTCTTTCTCGACTGACGGCGCCGCCGTGCCGGTGCTTTTCGTCGGTGACGTGACGGAATAAAGGTAGCTACGGCACAGCGAGCAAATAAAGAACGCAACGAAATGATGTTTGGAGGGATGGAAAAAATTGAAAACGTGTTTATAATATCGTAGAGAAAAACGCGGAGCAGAGATGTGGCGAGAAGACGAAATAGACCGGCCGAAGGAAGACTGAAAAACCACCCCCAACAGAACAACGTAAACGAGAGTGTTTCAGGTTTCCCGGTATATACTTTTTGAGAATGACGTTCGCCAGAACAACACGGCTGAAAATAATAACAATAATAATAATTATAATAATAATAATACGACGACGGTCTCGCCGCGAACGACCACGTCCCCGTTCATTCACGGTACGTCCACGGCCGTTGACGTGGTGTCGACGTGAAAACAAAATATTATTTCACACGCCGCCGGTGAAATTATTTTTTAATCCAGTCTCTGATCCGTGTGACCAACATCATTCGTGTCGTCGGCGTTTCGAATGTGAAAAAAAAAGGATACCCGCAGTGAAAATCGCGATTAAACATTGACCGAGGCCCGTCAGCCAGCGAGCAAAAAACAACTTGTATTAGCGGTGGAACATGGAAAAGAAAACTGTACGTGTAATACTGTCCCGACGGCGGCGACGGCTGGATCATGATGATGGTGATTGATCGATAATCGTTATGCCGGCTGCCGCACAGTGACTATATCGACACAGACGCGTACGCCCGAGTGGCTAGAAAGATCGGATGCGGAGTCGGTTGAACAACAGTCATAGTGTGTGTGTTTCGAGTGTAAAACGATCGAGCACTATGATATAAACCGTTATTATTTCGATACGCGAATAGCCTTTGAAAATCAAAACGATATCGTTGCGAATATTACAGTACCTACTACATATTATTATTTCCTATTAGAGTTTTTATACGATTTCATTACGATACGTAGTGCTTAAATTTTTTGTATTTTTTTGTATTTTTCTTTTTTTTTTTTTTTTTTTTAATTTCAAAACCTAATTTTACATTAAATTATAATAAACGCCATATTATATTAATAAACATGTAGACCAGCGGTTCCCAAGCGGTTTAGATTTCTATTACCCATAAATCAGGTTAAATATTTAAAATTACCCCGCCCCTCTCCAAATGTTTCGAGTAATAAGGTAATAAAATTATCACTGTCATTAGGTGAAGGGCTTAAGGTAATTTCCAAAATTATGAACAGCAATTATATTATTATAATAATATCAATCATAACAATGATATCGTTGTTAATCAATAGTTGTACACATGAATGATGCAGATTTAATAATAATGGGTATAAAAACAAAACAAAATAAATTAGTCTAGTTTTTACCACTAAAAAAAATCGTATTTTCCCCTTAAGGGGTGATAACCTCCAGGTTGGGAACCGCTGCTGTAGACTGTAAAACATGTTCGTTACGATGCTGTTTTCTACAAATCACACAAGTAACTGAAAATAATTAAAGTTTTGTGTTCGAATAATAATATATTGGAAATTATTCTGCGGAGTCGTTTATAATGTAATTTATAGAATTTATAATCATTTTAGTTTTTAAACCGATTTATAATAATAATATTATGAACAGTACACACAATAACGTGTAAATATCAACAAGAATTACAACCGTTAACCGCGCTTGTGATTAATTCAAATAAATTTGTTGACGAGACGATCTCGTGGAAAGCGAACATCGTTCCGAATCTCCTATATATAACAAATGAATACGTTAATAACGATACAATAATATTATTATGATAATTTACGGCGTACCGTGTATTAATCCTATGAAATTAGTTCGTGACGTAATTACACTCTCGGCGTGTTCGCTCCGCGGGAAACTCTGCTTTTCGCCCCGTTTTCCGTACAAGTAGGTACTTTATTACATCCGACAGAATTATTTAACGCGATATAACGAAACGAGGTCTTATGATTTATAATCAATTACGTCTACGTATAGCGTGTATATACGTGTGTATACCTGTTATAAAATAGACCGAGATGTGGAAGGTGTCGAAATCGTTTTATATAAATCGTCGTCATTATTATATCGATATCATGGTAAAAAATGCAGTAGAACCTTTCTTGACGGGGACACCTCTAAATAGCGGACAACTCTATACCAATAGTGGACATCGTTTTGGTGACTGGGACGTTTTCACTTGTTTTCTACACAAAAATATTTACAGAGAGAAAACTGCGAGTGACGGGCACTTAAAAAATGACATATTAATTTTTGATTTTTATCGTTTTGATAGTTATTATTATTTTCGTTATTAAATATTTAGAACAATAATAATTACGAAACGCGTGAATAAAACTCCACGCTATTAAGTGAAACGAATCGCAATAGTTTATTTTATTTCACACGTCTAATCGTCGATAACGATTGTTTCATAAAAGTTCGTTTCTATGCAAAAGCGATTTACGTTTTCATTAATATTGAAATAGTAAATTTTCACTCGGTAAAATAATCATAAAACTACACGTGCGACGAATCCAAATACGTACTCACTCGCAGGTATGCTGCACGTCATCGCTACGTTAAACAAACGTCAATATTGATATCGACGTACGAAATCGATACCTCTCAGTGAGAGGCTCTCACTGCGAACCGGAATTTATCTGAAGAGCGGACGTCTGCGAACATCAGACGGCATTTTAGTGACGGAAAACGGTCAAGAACACATGGATCGATTGTAAATATTTCATACGCTTGTTGTACGCGAGGGCGAAATCACACGTGTTGAAATATTACTATGTTAAAACGTACGACATGACTTTTGCGAGTCGTATCTCGTGCTTTATACTCGATTTAATACGAGATGCGTTTTTTGATATTTAAAAATTTAAAAAATGTACGTAATATTGTGACTTCGACGGTACTCTACGAGAGGACGGCGGGGATTACGTCATGTTCTATAGTTGCCGACCGTTTTTTGGTGTGTATATAAACATATTTTATTTTTCTCGTAGTAAGTACCGACGTAATTTCGTTTACGTGCATAAGCCAATTTGTACGGCAGCTACGTTATTATATTATATTTAAGCCGAAAGAGTACGTGCGTTGCAAAACAAAACGAAAAAAAAACCGCTTAAAACTCAGTCTTTGCCGATGTTAGGTACTGTAAAAAAAAAAAATAAATAAATAAAATTATTATCTACCCAAAGCGAGGTATGAATAAAATCTGTTTCTGGCAAACGCGCGCGCGCGAGAGAGAAAAAGTACGTTTAAGACGATTTTTTTTTTTTGGCCATTACGATATAATACGATGTACTTTAATCTATGCGTCTTACTAATTTGGTCGTAAATAAAATATAAAAACAAAACGAAATGCAAATTCTACGAAACGAAAACTCGGGAAAACTCGAAAAAAAACAAACAAACAACAACAAATAACTAAGTATTTATTTGGTACATTCCGCGTATACATTCTGCCGTGCCTACTCGCCGACGACCGAATCCATCGATTTTTTTTCACAGGTCAACGGCGAGACGAGTAACGAGAATAGCGATGGAGAATAATCATTTCAAAATATGCGTTTTTGACGTACACCATCAAAACGATTACTTTTTCGAAACAATAAAAAAATAATACGCGTCCTAATCGATTTCACGAGAAACGAGCGGAGGTGCGCGCGCCGTATATGTGTAAATGATCTATATTTCGATAGATATATAATATATAGGGTGTCCCATACGAGAGTTCTCACATTGTGATATTTTCCGTGATGCTTGACGAAAATAGTGAAATTTTAATTTTTTTTTTTTTTTTTACAAGATAATCGTTTCATAAGTATGACAGAGACAAGGACTACAAATATTCATAATTGAATTTTCAAATTTGTTAAGTTATGAGTGGTCGATAATCAGTCTGTATTAAAAAAAAAAAACGCGTGTAAGTTTATAAATATTATATAAAAAAAAAAAAACGGAGTTTCAGACCGGGAAGAAAAGTTGAAAACTTTTTGTCTATTGTTTTTTTCTCGTACGAACAGTAACAAAGACGATTTTATCGTTATATATATTTATATAACGATTAGTTGTTACGTTTTCAAATGTGCGCTTAAATGTTTTTCATATTGTATTGTTTTTTTTTCTCGGTAAAAAATATAGTTTTTTTTTTTTTACAGGAATAAGACACGAACCGAACAGCACGAGTAGGTGACGCCGGCCGCAGGTCGACCACCGTCGGTGTAATATAATTTATTACGTCAAACAGAAAAAGAATTCAATTTTATCGTGACGCAGAAGCCGAAGGGCTCGAGGCTCCCGATCTCCTACACCCACGACGAGCTATTAAAATGCTAATACCGTGAAACGTTCGAGCTACCGACGTATTGACGATGTGGACGTTATAAAACAAAAAAATAGATAAATAATTTATTATTATCGAGGGGATCACTCAGCACTCCTGTGAATCGCATTATAAATAATATGTCCGTAACACGTGTCGATGATAAAAATATTCAAATCGTACGTTATGTGGCAGCTATACAGTGTTTATAAATTTGTATATTAATACACACACACACACACACACACACACACACACACACACACACACACACACACACACACACACACACACACACACACACACACACACACACACACACACACGAATAAACTGTATTACTTTTATAATACGAATCGTATGTATGTATATTATAAGCCGATAATATTTCGGTGTTTAAAATACACGCGTATAATTTTATTTCATTATTTCCATCGTGAACCCGGGTGGCGGAAAATCACACACACCTTCCCTTATCGTCAGCTTTTGCACGTAAATACGAGTGAAAAATAACATAACGTTTTCACGCGCAAATTTTTGTAATATTTTCTCACTAAATAAAAGAATTGTAAAACGCGTTCTACGAAGTTCTGAATTTTAGAGTCTGAGTGAAGCGAAGGATCTTATGGTTTTACAATAATGTTTATTTATTTATTTATTATTTTTTTTCTGTAAACACTTTTTCGTATATAAATCATTGTCCAAAAGTTTCGTCCAGCAACTTTTTAGATTCGAAATTAAACTGAGATGGTACTTTAGAGAGGTCATTTTTCCAAAATCTCCATAGTTTTTCGAGTAATCAAGAATAACGATCGAAAAACTGAGTAAAAACGGTAAAATCGGTAAAAATCCGCCGTAAACGAGATTTTCACTGTTCAGATTTTAGGTATTTAGTCATAAATTGAAAAGTATTGAAGCTAGACACTTGAAAATTTTATCCAATATCAAATACATACTTTTTTATATTGGACAACATTTTCAGAACATTTATATCACTTTTGACTTAAATATAGAACTTTTAATTTACCAAATTGTTTGAAAGTTTTTATGTAATATAATTTTAAATATTTGACAAAAAGTTCTGACAGTTTAATATGATCTTACTCATATACCTACCTAATTATCCTAACAAAAGTTCAAAAATCGTTAGTCATGATTTTTTTTTATACACACTTTAATAAATTATTATACGATTTTTTACGATATTGTCTGATTTCTAAAGTTATTAAATAAACTTACAATTTTATTTACAATTAATTACAAAAAAACTCACCAAAAATTATACAAATAACCGTAAAATACGTAAACAGTATTTAAATAATAATATATTATATTACACTGAAGCTTTGCTCCGAATCGTTTTATACTAAAGAAATGAGTCATCATTTCTTTAAAACTTAATACATTCATCACCAATATCTCGTCCGAGGACCGAAGGGACGAAGGACGAACTTGTACCACTATCATCTCACTTACCAGCTTTTTCGGGTATGAAACTCTCTATAGTACCTTATACGATATCCCTATGTCTAGTCTCAACAGCTTCTCTCGTATTCGCTCTTATTCTCTAGTCTCTAATACTTGTACTCGCGACCCGCTGTTTCGATTTGATTCTGTATGATTTCGATTTTTACGTACAATTTTCAATACTTATGATTTATGAAGCATAATTTTTGATAAAAACATTGTTTTTTTTTTCATGTAAATGACAACCACTACGATTACAATGGTATCGTTAAAGAAAGTATGGACTTTTTCACGGAAACGTTGTTTAAATACATTTTGCGATCAAACCAATTGTTTCAAGACATACGAGTAATATAATCGGCAGAGTAGTAGCAGAATGTTTTTGCGCAGTGTTTCTCTCTACTCTACCGTTAATATCGTTAAAGCGTCTGGTCAAATCAATGAAATTTTAAGCATAAAATTTCTAAAAAAAAAAAAAAAAAAAAAATCCTGTTCATGCATGATATCACATCGTTTTACGCATAAACAATGGTAGTCATAAAAGAAAACTTGAAGATCACGTAGATCCAAAAAAAAATCACCTTCTACACACACACACACAAACTGACACACACTAACATACATTTACACGTGTCGTTGTATTATTATTATTATCAGACGGATACGATTCGACGAAATGTTTCGCTGACACGACTTTGGGATCCGGTATCGTATACGCTCGCGCCGGAAGTCGAATGCGGGACGCAGAGTAGAACGCACGCACGCGTGCAATAGTGGCACGCGGGAAAACTATGCGTTGTGGGGGCGTCGTCGAGTGGACCGTACGCCGTGCGTGGCGTTAGCACACATACATACACACATGCATATACACACGCATACACACACACATACATACACGCACGTACGTATATACGAATGAGTGTGTGTGAGTACACTGTACACGTTTGACACACAACGGCTTTTACGTATAGGAGACGGTTTTAATGGGTCAAGAGGATGAGACGCGTTAGCCTCCTCCGCCTCCACCGCCGCCGTCGGTCATGCGCGTCGAATCGCGGTGGCTCGTAGATCTCACGAAGGCGGCCGCGGCGGTGGCGGCAGTACTAGTCAGCGTGATCTACAACCCATGCCATAACCTGAACGCGATCGCGGTGTACGCGGAAAGGAGAAGATGAAGAAGAAAATAAAAAAAAACAAACGAAAAAAAAAGGCGATTACGCGAAATCGTAACGTCACGTCGTCGTCGTCGTCTATTACGCGACTTCAAAGCGAGACTCGATGATAAATAATAACATAGTCGCGCGTGCGCGGATTAACTAATATCGGCCGGAGTACGGACGTGTTCCGGGCGACGACGTATGCGTATCATTTTGCCGAGGATTCGGGCGAGAATGCCCACGTCGAATCCGACTGGAAAAAGGAAAAAACAAACCGATACGGTTCGACCGACACGTGGATCGACGGGAAACGGTACAATCGGCCGACAGACATTCGGCTGACACGCAATAGGCCGACATACACTGAGTGGCCGACAAAATTGTAGGCCGACATGTAAAACGGCCGATAAAGTAATTTTATGTCGTGTAGGTAAATAATTATGCACACGTTTATTTTTATTTTCTTCACCAAGAATCGGCATGGTGCCTGACCATGGTTGTGATTTAAAAGAGTATTATCTTTGACAATACCATTACCATCGACAAGAATTATTGTTACTGCTCTTGCATTACAATATTCGTTATGTCTATTGTTATGTCGTTTAGTATGTCTCCTATTTTCACACTTCCAATAATATTTTATTGTTACGATGTTTTGTTTTTAATCATGATAAAATTGTCGATTTTGTTCCGAAAATTGCAATTTTCCAATTCCATAGTTATTTAATGCAATATGCATAAATTAAATTAATTAAACGACACAAAATTCAACGCAAAGACGCGACGTGGTCTACGAATCAACGGAAACGGTATTTATGAACTTGAAATACTCACTCTATATTTTTTATTTTTTTATTTTTTATTTTAAAAACAACGTAAATTACTCCGTCCTCCCGTTTATCGGTTTGCTCGAGTCCGGACGAGTCGTAGAGGCTTGAAGCGTTACTTTTTATTATTATTATTATTATTTAATTATTTTGTTGTCTTTCTAAAACGTCGTCTCGTGCGCCGCAGCGATATGGTGGCCGTCAATCGTTTTTTCGCATTAGAAAAAAAAAAAAATACAAAACAGAACAACCGATCGCGATAAAACGCACGCTCTCGAGTTCCCGTTTCTCCGCGATCCGACCCGGACGGCGGCGACGTAATATCGCATTTCTGGCACGCCCGTGGTTTTATGGCACGATTATTAAAAACAAAAAATTAACGTAATAAAGTTATTAAATGAAGTAAAAAAAGAAGAAGAAGAAAAAGCGGAATAAAAAAAAAAAAAAATCACTAATCCCATAAACGCCGAGTCTCCCTACGCGTTATTATATTTTTAATTTTATTAGTCTTATATTACGAGAGACGAGCTCATAGCCGCAGTGGAACACGCGCGCGCGGCTCTTATCGAGATGCTGCGTGTTAATATTAATCGTGTACCGTATCCCGCGGATCCGTGTTAATAAAAAAAAAAAAAAAAAAACAGGCCCGTTTCTAATTTTTTCCACTCTTCCTTCCGCACGTCCGCGACGTTTTCGACGCGGTTCCGATTTTTCCACTCGTACAAACCGTCGGGACGATAATAATCAGAGGCGTATTTATGCACAGGTCCTGTAGGCCCGGGCTCAGAGCGGCAACACTTGATGGGCGGCAAATTTCAACATTTTTTTTTTTACATTATCTACAAATAGTATTTTTCATTCGACAACATCGAATTCGAATCATTTGTAGTCTAGAGAAATTCGTTTACAAATAAGTTTTATGATTTAGAATTACGATTCGGATCGTAAACACGTGCGTCCGCTCAAAATCAAGCAGCTACTTACATATTATACGCACATGCGATACGGCACGATTGCACGAACCAGTACGCGTGTGGGTGGCGATAAATGCGCGCGTTCGACGCGGGTTTGAATCCTCAAACTGTGGATTCGAGTGTGTTTTGTGAAAAATTTTAGGAGAAGTGGAGGAGAGGGAGAGGCGGCGCATCGGAAAGTGTCTACAGGCGGGAAATCCCTAAATACGCCACTGGTAATAATACGATACTGTTATTATTATTATTTATTACCACGACGTACGCGTTGTTTTCTAGGCGGTCGGGGTCCGGCCCTCGCCGCGGCCGTGAGGAAATCGATCGTACGACGACCGCGGTATGCCACGAGACCGCGCCGCCGTGAATCCGCGGGCGTAGTACACGGTGTTTTTAATGCGAGGCGATTTCTTCGGACGAACTGTGTGTCCGAAATCCGTGCGGAGCGATTCGGGCGATTTTTATTTCGACCCGCGAGTGCTCGGCGTGTTCACTGGCTGGACTGACGACAAAAATCGATTCGTCAAACGAATAATCGTCGGAAACATTTTTAATGTCGTATCTTAGACGTGTCTGATGGTATTCAACTGTCACGATGATAATACGATTACTCGCGAGAGACCGAAACCTCTCGCGTTCCGTTCGTTTTTTGTTGTTTCTCAATTAAGAGTGACATTTAGTTTTTTTTTTTAAATTTTAAATCGAGTAGGTCAGCAGGTGAGTGGTTAAATCTCCGGTGAGTGGTTAAAACCGTCGGGTATGGTTTTCGATCATTCGAATATTTGTAATGATGATAATATAATGAAAAACCGTAATTCCAATCGTTGGACACGGTACGTTTCCAATCCGATCTCTTTACCGCGTTAAGAATATTATGATCGAGAAGGATTTTCGAAAAAGCGTCGTATAACTTGTAATGGAGAACCGGAGTGGGTTTTCCGCGTCGTCTAAATATTATTATATTCTAATGGTCGCGATTCTCCTGATTCCAAAGAGTAATTATTATTACACTCGGGTCGTGTCACGGCGTTCAACCGTTTGTGCGACTCGCGGTCTTAATTCGACGTCGTCGTCCTGACGTGACGGAACGAGAGCGATCCCGGGACGTTCGCGTGACAATTTCGCCAAAGTTTATAGCGGGTGACGGGCGAAACGTCGGGATCGGTATACGGTGCGACATTACGCGCGTCGTATTGTTATAAGTGAGTTAGATACGGCTCACCAAAGTTATCGCGACCTTTCTCCCGGTTTACACCTCACTCCGAAATCCGATATTTATGACGCGCCTCCCCTGCCCCCCCATAGATTGTATAATATATCCATTAACGAGAACTTTGAAAAAAGTTTTCAATTTGTTTCATTGTTATAGGTCGTAATGAACAGCAGCAAAAAGTCCTCGGTACTTAAGTAACCCAATTGTGTGCAGTCGTATAATGGCACGTAACTATATGATTTATATTATGTATTATTATATTGAATACATCGTCTAACGCGAGCGTTACCCTCTCCCCTAACCTCCTCTCACTATATAATATACATGTATACTTATGAAGGTAAGCCGTATTGTCTTATATGCTTTATATTCGGTGAATGATATAATATAATAATATAACATTAGTGTGTACACACACTATAACGTTATTACTTAGACGCTATAGATGCTTTTAATGCGTTTTAGTAGATAGACATATAATGTTAGAGAGTGTTAACTGTGGCGGGGCTCGGGATCGATATTATATTTAACCCAAGGGCGTATTTCTGGGGGGGAGGCGATGGGGCGATCGCCCCCCCCCCCTGGGCCTTTTCAATTTTTTTTTTTTTACTTTTTTTACATTATCTGTATTATATTATAATAATCATTAGAAAAAAATTACGAAATTATTTAAAGTCATAGATTACGATATAGGTGTGTAATATATTGATAGAAGCGCTCGGAATTTACCCAGCTCGTATCGTATCGATTTTATAACGATAGATACTTTTAGATAGACGTTATCTGATACTGAACGTTCGATAATTTTTTTTTTTTGTTATGATATCATTGTAATGATATTATTGTAGTACACGAATACGTCTTCACAGTTCACGTAGTACACTAGACGCGTGCAAAATAATAGATAGATTTGCAGAACACAAACAATTCAAAGAATTTTTTTTACGGAATAATAATTTTAATTAGTTTGTACTTCGTTTAAAAGAATTTTTATTTATTTTTAATCCTAAATATTATAGTTAAATCATTTTTGTTTATTTTTTATTCCTCAACATTACAAGTCTAAAAGTCGCCCCCCCTGAAAATAGGGTCAGTGACGGCCTTGATTTAATCATATCGTGTTATAATAGACTTCATAATAATTATAATAGACGTTATATGACTTCTTCGTCGACACGTGGTTGAAAGAGAGCGATACATTTTGGTATTCTCGTCTGAATAATTTTTCCCCGGAAACGTTTGACACAAAACAACAATATATAATATTTTAATTCTACTTGGAACTTTCGGTGTAAATTCAGATTCCTGCCGGCACCACCGAGACTCGTGTACCAGACAAATCAATAAAACGTGTAATAATAGTGTCTGCTGCCTGCGCTGCACGAACGACGAAACGTAAACCGAAAGCCGTACGAATAATATTAATAATTATTGTTTCTCCGTGAGGGATTTAAAATCTACGCGGTTTGGTTACGTAATGATCAATAAGCGATCGTGTCGAATGTATGTCAAACACACAAAGTGATAATATTTTTTTGTCTCAAAACATAACCCGTCGTTGACGTATCGTGGCTTGGAGATTTTAGAATTCAGAAAACATGTTCATTATAATATGTTGATTTCCCTGTTCGCCGACACCGAGTTCGCTGACTTCCGGTTTTCCGACACTACGTATTATAAAAAAAAATTACAAAATACGCATTAAACAAAAGAGTACGTTGGAAATTCGGAACAGTTTGTAATTTGACACGTTTATAAATTAATGTAATACGATAAAATATTGAAGTTCTTTTTTTTTAATATATACACCCACGCCACTGCTTCTACTGCTACTGGTGGTACAGCGTCGTCGATCGTTTTTCAATATAATCAGACCGCCGCCGTGGCGCCCGTTAACGACGAGTTGCGAAAAACGCTTACGCGTAGTGTTCACGCCGGACCGCGTTTCACGAGTGTGCGGATTCACGAACAGCTACTGTCGTGCGGCTGCACGCGGTCGTCAATGTCGTCAAAGGCGTTGGCGACGATTTCTCGACTGAAAAGCCGATGAAGGAAATTAAAAAAAAAAAATATATATATATTCAAATTAAAATTACCTCCGCGAACCAGCCGGTGTAACAGTCAAAACTTACCCCCTTACCCTCATAAATTATTTTTATTTTTATTCCCAAGGGGGGTGGGTAAGATTATCCTGGAATATTTTTATCGGGGGGGGGGGGTAAAGGGATAAGACTAGGTACTACGACACCGGGGCTTAGCGCGGCCGTGAGACGACTATTGTTGTTCTCGCGAGTGTTCGATTTCTCGTCATACCTATGCAAAGCGCGTTACCGCGTCGAGTTCCTATGGTTTTTTTTTCTCACTGCAGCTCCTGCCGCGGACGAGAGCGAAAAGTTTTCACGTCGTACGAGACCGTTTTGTCGCCGTTCGCCCTCCCCGCCTCCGTGCCGCGTCGAGACTGCTAAATATTAAATTATTATTTAACAGACGTTCTGGCGCGCGTCCAAGTTTCTACGCATTGATTTAAAAACCCGAACGCGACGAGGGTCGCTCGCGAAATTATTTTCACTCGGAATACTTTTTGTTTTTTTTTTTTTTTCGTTTGTTTTTGTTTTCTGTTCCCTCGTAAACTTACGGCACGTACAACGATTTTATGTACGCTTATTTTCTTATTATTTATTCGAATTCACTCGTATAAACTACGATATTATGTAAAACAGAGAAGTTGTTCAAGCTCGGTCGACTATTCGGGAACCATAATGTATAATTAATTTTCAAATTAATTTCAATTCAGTCGTGTTTTTATATTAGATCTCCGTCGGGCAACGCCAAATAAATCATACCGTAAAAAAACTTTCACGAACAGTTCTAACGAGACGTTTATAATCTGTCCTCCGCGTGTAACGCGTCGGACGGAAATCATTTCGGACGACTTCTTTCGGTGTTCTAAAATCATTGACGTGTGTACTTTTCAAAATATCAATGTCATAAAACGTCCAATAGTCCTCATGTATGGACTTACGTGTCTTAAGATTACTATAAATACCATAACACGGTGCGTGGGAAGTGTAAATTACTCGCGCAAAGGGTAATTTTATGTAAACGTTATGTTCGTTTAAAAATGTAGGGCGTTAACGTCCAGGTTTCGCAGTCTTGTGACCGGCCCCTGCTCAAATCACTTCCAATTATCGTCGTTCTTACATGATCATTATTTACTTCGTATGTAATTATTTAATCTTCGTACTCCGTAACTCTACAGACCGTGTATGCCAATAGAACTGATTTTAAAACACGAAAAACCCATAAACATTGAAATCGGTTAGGAATTTGAAGACTCGAACGCCCGTTTAATAAATATCAATCGATCGTGTAAAAACCGCTAAAATAGGAAAACAAATTCACACGATGCGTTGTAAAGTTGTATTCACTTGGTTTTGAATACTGTAAAATGTTATTGTATTGGTGCTTCGCTTGTAGCGATATGACACGAGTGATTTATTTTTAAAAAAGGAACCTTTTAATAATCAGTAGGTAATTACCTATAATCAGTTTCAGTTTTTATTCATATGCGTTTACAAATGTATTACATCACACAGAATCGTTTACACACTATTATTATTATTATTGTAAAACGTTGTTACGCATAAAATAAAATAATAACAACCGTATTAAAATCGTGCTATTTAATTACGTGTAATTGTTTAAAATTAATAAAGTTGTACGATATGGGTACGTTGATAATTACATAAATGGAGGTAATAATAATTTAAATACCTTTGTTTTTCCTCCTCGTAATCTTGATGATGGACTTTTTTCTTATTAAATATAATTACATTTTTATCCCGTAACACTGTGTACGGTCAAAAGCAATTTCACTGTTCCTTTCTACTTATTCGACTATGACCAATTATACTTATATATGAACACACACACACACACATATATAGTGTTTTTGTTGATTTCTTTCGCATAATTTCGTATTTAATACGATTTTCGACACAAGTCACATTAAACAAAGACGTTGAATATAAAAAGGTTAGTAATATAATTATTCTTTATCGTTACGACAGTAACTGAACAAAAATTAGGATGCCAAACAATTGTTGCAAATGTACAGAGTAAGTAATAATACTTTCGGAACATCAACACATATTTTGCGAAAACATTAATAATGGAATAAACGTCAGTTTGATACTGCGTCATCAATTACAATATAGTGTTGTTGTTGTTCTTTGTTGTTCTATGAATAAAAGCTTCACTGTACGCCGCGTCGTGTAGCGCGGGATGAAATAATAAGGGCGATGGTAGGTAACCAACAAACACGGTCTGTCGTCTAAGAAATAATCAGTTGACGAACGGTTAATTTCGATTTACAGAACTCAGTATAGTTACCTTAAATCAGATCGGCGTCACCGCCTAATTTTATTAAATCCAAAGTAATCAAAGAGTGTGACTCTAAGTGTCAAACCGTGTTCGGCTTGTTTTCGGTACGGTTTATGCGATAAAACGAAAAAATAAAACACAAAAACGATCAAGTCTTTGGTGTATTTTTGCGTGTTCGCCGGTCACTATAGCGGCCGCTCGGAATAATTTATCATACACGCGCTTTGAGGACGAAACGCGATTGGAAAGATACGATTCGCCATTAGCGAATGGCCCGAGTACAGAACGCGTTCGCTTGTCTCGTGTCATTTAGTTATAATAGGAGTCTGACGGGTTATTAGTTGAAAATGTTTCGAGTAACTTTGCGTAACTGTTGTCCGTAAAAATATACACTTAGGGCCGGGACACACTATGCGTTTTTTCGGTTGCCGATGAACCGCATCCCGATAAACCGCAATCGGAAAGACTGACTACACTACGCGTTTTATCGGTTGCCGATTTAAAAAGCGCGGAAAATATTTTAAGTCAAAATAATATGTACTTGGAAATATTAGACTATTGTTACATTATATTTTATTTCAATGCAATTTAGCTGGTTTATTATTATATAATTACTATATACTACTAAGAATAGACCTATCATAATAATAAGGTTGTTGACTTGTATTCCATTTTGTAGAATAAACTACCTCAGCTATCTTCATCCAACATGATTTTTTTAAGTCCTTATTAGTATAGTCATGAGATCTCATGTCCCATAAACAGGGATAGTTCTGAACTTCTGATATTAATCTCTCCGTTGAGTAAATATTTATAGGTGGGAATGTTAATACAATTGATAAAACCGATATAATATAGTTAAAATTATGTTAAAAGCATTATAAAACGCAACCGATAATCCGCAAGTGTGGTCGGCTCAATACGAAATAAAGTGTTTTGAAGTACTTCCCGAAACGCATCGGCAATGTCAAACCGCAACATGTTGCGGCCGATTCCCGACGATTTTAAATCGGTTCGCCGAATCGGTCAGTCTGGCCCTGATAATGCGGTTTAATGTTAATTATGGATGTCGCGGTCGTTTACCGATCGGTTGCGTTTTATCGGCAACCGACAAAACGCATAGTGTGATCCGGCACTTACGGTAGCTAATTTATACGCAAAAACTGAACGTCAATATAATAACGGCAAAGGGATGTATTCAAATTGTTTTTGATTACTATCAAAATAAACTGTTTTACGTTATTTCAAACGAGAAAAGTGAAAAAAAAAAACACATTTGACATGTTTGAACGTTCGAATCCGGTACGAATATCGTTTGTATAATGTCGTCAATACTATACGGTACGATATCAAAATTGCATGCTGATTTGTTGGCGTCATCGCCAATATTTGACCATCCCAGAACCACAAATGGACCAGAGTCATTACATTCCCACTATAATAGTCAGTCTTATACAACACACACTCATATTCATCGAGTCATCGCAGTACTATTAGAAACCCAAACTGAAAATACAATTAAAATCAATTCCGTTTCAAAAAATGTCCCTAACGTTCAACGAAAAGAAATCACAGAAAAAAAAGAGTTCGATAGTCACCAATTACATAATACAGAAAATGCTTAGGTTTAAAATACCAGGCCAATAGATTACTATGAACCGTATTAAAAATTAAAATTGTATACAATTATTAATTTTCTCATAAACCAATTTAAAAATATTATAATATTAGGTACTTATACGACGTGTTATTTAAAAAATTATTTTTTTACTCTGGATCACTGTAATAATAATATGATTATCTATCCCTTTAGTTGAATGAACCCTTTTCCAAACGGTATACATCTGTTCGCCAAAATTGACTATAATTTGGCTCGATTCGCCCAAACGGTCTACGCCCATCGAAACATAGTATAAAAAAACAATCCGCAGTGCGTTTTCGGTCATGATCGCATGTTATTTGAGCGTTTTATTTTTTCCGTCTAGGAACGTTTTTAGATCTCGGTTGGACCTCGTTAAGAACTCCTTCTCTATGTCGTGTGTCCGCTGTCGGTCGGCACGCCGTTCGTCCCCTCGGCGCTGGACCGTTTCGTGTTTCGCGATCGACGCGGCCAAATCGCGTTCGAGCCGCTGTTTTTTAGCTTCCATCGCTTCCAGCTCGGCGACCCGATGTCGCACGTCCGGTTCGGTGACCAACACGGACTTCGTGCGGTTCAAAAGTTTCACGTTGCTCTCGTACAACGTCCGGTACGCGTCCACCGTCGTTTTGAATTCGTCGCCGACTTTCAGCAACAGGAGCCCGCGTTCCGCGCAGTTGACAGTGACCTGCGAGAAAAAAAATAAATAAAAACGTGAAAAAACCAAAAATACACACCACGACACGCGAACGTCGGCGAACCACTAGGGGTTTATGTGTGGCGAAATCTCACCGTCGACTGGTCGTTTGAACATGACGAAGACTCGCATCGACGACCGATGACGGGGAGGCGTCTGCGCTGTTTCGGCAGCGATTTATCGACTTATTCGAAAAGGACCATCCGATGTCATACGTTTACAGCGGACAGTGCCGGCCCGATGTATTTTGGAGGCTAGTGCCGAAATTTGCGGGGCCCCATATCATTGAATAAACTTTAAAGTCGTATTTGATATCTAAATTTTAATGTAAACTAATAAAAATCAACTTTTATTTCTATAAAACACAAAATTAGTACCTTCCTAGGTATAAATAATACTTTAAGTAATACATGAACATGATGACCTAATAAATATGACCTAATAGTTATACTATAACTTACAAAAAAGAAAAAAAATATATATAATGACAAAAATTGTTTAAAAAATGAATACCTACTGCAAAGAATATACGTATAATATTATTACTTAAACATTTTTTTCCTGCAAACACGTCAATTGTTTCATTGTAACTCAAAGAACCAGCAAAGTACCTCGATACATACGTATTATAAGAAAATATTAAAATGACATTTTTTTAAGGTTTACAAATCGCAAATTATGTGAAAGAATAAACTAAAATGATTCTTTTTTTTTTCGTAGTAATATGTGGAGTATGTCGGTACATTTAAAGCGGGGCCCAGCAAAATCGTGGGGCCCTGTGCGATCGTATCGCTCCCCCCCCCCGCCGTAGGGCCGGCACTGACAGCGAACTCTACGAGTCACGCGCTCTCAAAATACACTTCCGTGGACCGCAAGAAGATGATCCGTTTCCGTTGTGTACGGGGCGCGTTAATCGACAACGCGACCGTGGTAATAGCGGACGGTATAGTGGTCAGTTGACCAAAAGACGATTTATCTAGCACGGCGATCGATCGAGACGAACGTTGACAAGTTTTTGGAAAGTACCTGCTCACGGGTCGTATTTATAATTTTCGAAAATTACGTGCGACGTATCGTAATTGATTTTTGTAAAATAATATTAAAAAAAAAAAAAAAAAAAAAAAAAAAATGAAAACGTTTTCATGACGAAAAATATTTCACCCTCCATCCACATCGTTGTCCGTCATCAATCGGTGGCACGCTATCGGTCGACAACGGAACACTGTCCGTTAACGGAAGGTGTACCCTACACTCGTGACATGCAGAGGGGTAAAATTATAAACAAGAGTGGCGGTCGTACCTCGATTACGCGTGTCGAATATACAGTTATGTAGTTAACTAGGTGGTCGGTTTGGTCGGTGGTTACCCGTGAGTCGTACTACACAACTACAACGTGTCACGACGAATGAATTATTTTAATAACACACGTTTACGTTATAATTAAACGAAAAAATATGCAAACCTAAAAAATAGACTTGCACTGTAAACAGCGGTCGATCATGTTTACAACGCAAATACATGAAACGTTCGTCTGATAAACGAGTATTCAAAACGGTGGACAAAAAAAGCTTCGCTTCATATCACTGTAGTATAACTAGCTGAATAACTCGTTGTCGGGTAAAAAAAAAAAATAGTTTTAAGTAGGTTCGATGATTTTTCTAAATTAAAGTATTGGTAACTCATTCAAACGTTTTATTGTGGTGTAAATTGCTTTATGTCGGTTAAGTATTAAAATGTACTTTTACACCAGAAATTTTTTAAATAAAAACACGAACAGAATATAATTTGAAAATTGAAGTTAAGTTACTTTATTATTTATGAAAATTAGTAAAAACATAAGAATATAAATGTTTTTTATCGGTATACATTCATTGTTCGGTATTTTAAAGTTTGTTTTTTTATTTATTTATTTTTTTATTTTTCTGGAATTCAAATAACAAATTTGTAATATTACATTTTAAACATGTCTTATCACAATGAAATAATTAGACGATGTAAATTACAAATCATTTAACGATTTAAATTTTTCCGAAATCGGTAATAATTGATAAAATTATTTTTAGGAAGTCGTATTGAATGTGTGTAATCATAATGACGTGTTAAGATGTACACTTACTAAGAAAAATACAAATATTCATTCATCTGGCCACGGGACACCGATGCGATGACAACGATATGATACTTTTCCATAGATACTCTATCGTACTCTATCAATAAAAAATATCTATGTACTAATATCTGTTTATTTTAAAATTAATGATAATATTAATATTATTAAGTAGCTGGCATATCCGTCGAGCTGTGATATCATTAAACATTGCGTACAGTTTCAATCCGTTAAAAGTGCGAATTTTCGAAAATCCTCCCTCAGCGCGCCTGTTCACAACAACGAGTTGGTACATATTTTCGTCAAAACGTTATGTGAATCGACCCGGCGGTTTTGGTCGCACGTCGATCGGTTTTTTTTTGGGGGGGGACGCGTAATTATTAAACAGGCCACTATTGTTTTTTGAAATATTTTACATTATTAATGGCTTATTGATACAATTAGTAGGAAGTTAGACGACATAACGTTTTGATACGTGTTACTCTCCTCGAGGAGAAGGGGACATTGTCTGATAATGTTAATTATTCAAAAAGCCACCCTTACATTCGTGTATTTGTTTTGAGCTCTTGACTATTGCAACGACACTGCTTAAAATGTCTCAAATTCATAAAACACTTACATCAAAACGTTTCAGCCAGGCTCAGACTTGATCGAAATTTACTTCCTGCAAATGCCTTTCGCCTAGACTTGAACGACTCCCCTTTGTGCATTCGTCGTGCAGAAGAAATTATTTGCGACTTCTCTCACATTCACGCCGATTGTCCATCGCTCTCTATAAGTTCCCGATCAGAATTACTTGGATTTTCACATAACAACAATATCATGTCATTAGAACCACAGTAATTATTCTTAATTCCTTTTCAAGAGCCATTATTAATTATTATTGTATTGAAATTTTTCAAAAATGCTGGGTTCTCAATTTGATCATAATATCGTTTTGAACAAATTTACTCAACCGTTTGTTCGAACTTTTTTTCCCCTTTTTTATTTTGTTATTGTAGGTTGCAGTTTTTTTTTCAGCAGCATTATCAGTTATAATTTCTGAACTTTTTTTTAATCACCGATTGTTTTTTTTCGGTATGTTACCGTTAAGCTGTAATAATATTATATTGGTAAAAAAAAAAAAAGTTTCGAGCCCTAGTCATTAGTGTTCATAAAGGCGTAGCCCCATAATAACGTGTTCCGACGACGTCTGCGCCCGGCCTCCTGACCTGTCGGAGTATCTCGTCGAAACACCGGGAGTACAGCGCCCGTCTGATCGGACAGACGCCCGCGTCTCGCGCCCCGCAAAGCAGCAGACTCGCGTCGAACTTTTCCGTCAGCGCGACCACGTCCGCCCGGGTGGCCAACTGGTTCGACGCGTTTCGCGTCCACCGCGTCCCGTGCCCGTCTACCAACCGACTCGGCGGCAGAACGCTCCGCAGGATCTCGTCGCAGTGGCAGTCTCCGTCGCCGTCGCCGTGGCGCTCCGACTTTTGGTCCGCCGCATTGCCGTCTCGATACTCCTGTTACATGCGTCCGAGTCGCCCAAAACACCACGAATCAAGACAGATAATAATTAACTTATATACTATCCGAAATGACGAAATAAATCAATCGATCTACTTTATCTATCTATTTATCTATCTATATACTTTATCTAACTATCTATCTATCTATCTATATATCTATCTATCTATCTATATATCTATATATCTATCTATCTATATATCTATTAAAAGTAAAGAGCGGATTTTTAGGTTCTTAAAACCTTTAAATATGATGCTAATATGCGTCAAAAAAACCTTAAAATATTCTCTAAATGTTCCTTAAATTTGTAAATACGCATACCTATATGATTTTTTTTCTAAAATAGTTCAATAAAAACAAAAAACAACTGTTAATTCTCTTGGTAACAGGTAAATTATTGAATTACAAAAAATGTTAGTCAGGTGATACATAGCTACATAAATGTGACAAAATATATTTAAAAATACATGTTAGTTTAGTAAAAATAATAAATACCTTTGTACCATTCCTTTAGTAACAGGAAATTATTGAACAATAAAAAATGTAAATCAGTCGATAAAGATATAATATAATAAAAAAAACATAATAGTTTAATAAAAAATAATAAATAACTTTGTACCATTCCTTAGGAACATAACCAATTCGATTATAGACAAGTAGATAATTAAATTGTTTTGAATTTTTATCACTCTTTAATCAAATTATTTTTTTTCCTAGAAAAAAATATTGCTAGAAAAAATAACGTTTCGAGAAATTAACAAAATATACGAGTTTTTATGAACAATAGTAGAATATATTCTAAAGTATGATAATAGGCGAAATATTCTTTAATTTCCAAAATATGCTTTAATATGCAATATTAATTGTTTTTTCTATGAACTCTGTGATAGATAAATCGTCCACATTTCGCACTCTCGTAAAGTTGCATAAAATCAATAAAAATATGTAAAAACCTAAAGATCCGCTCTTTAATTATAAGATTTAGTTTAAGCTCACAGTATTATGTGTTTTAATTCTTTGCCAATTCATAGTATTATAATTTTTCTGTATCGATCGCACAATATTGTATAACTAAAGTTGTTCTCTTATCTGTATTTTACGTTTGTATCAATTGTATAATCTTACTGTTCTGAGCCCTCCTGGGCGTATATTAAATTAAATAAAAAAAAAAATAAATAAATAAAAAATCTATTGTCGTTGGGAAAAACTCGAATCAGCCAAAGTTCGAAAATCCGAATTCTCGGATTGTGAAACATTTAATCAATATTGTTTTAATATTACATTACCTACTGACAAAATCGTTTTGACAACCACGCATATTTGGTGGTAAATTAATGTATTTTATAAATTGATGTGATCCAAAAAAACTGAATTTCAATTTAAACCAATAAATATATACGTTAATGGAGTGTAGGTTTCATAATTTAAACTAAATTTATAAATTTGTATAGTATAAGTATTAAAAGAACTAAGTGACAACATTCATAACATTTTTAAATTATAGGATTTACAAAGATTATCTTATACAAATATTAATTTTATAATCATTTCCTATATTTGATATAGGTACATTTGTAAGGTTATTTGTTCATAAGATTTTGTTACATACCCTACAAATATGACATTTTCTCATTTAGAACAGAAAAATTGGTGACGTAAATTCACAAATTCGAATTTAGAAATCCGTAAATCTTAGTTTTGAATTTTAAAATCCCAAATCCGGATTTTTCGGATTTTCGGATAATCCGGATTTATGTCAGATCACTACTATCTATCCATCCATCTATCAATCTATCTAATTAACCGGTTTCGGTTAAGTATTCGAATGTCGACAGGACATGGCCGTATATGCCAATCGAGTCGTACATACAGCGAACACACAATTTGGGATAAAGTCAACACTCGAAACGACGCGTCAACTTCCTATAGTGGTTCAAGTCATACGACCACCACGGAAGACGGTTTTTATTTTTCCTCCTTTCCTTGTATAAGAGAATTATTTATACTTATTTATCACTAACATTTGTCCTACTTAAAATATTACCGAATCGACTAGAATATCGTTTCTGTTTCTACTGCTCTACTTTGAAACGCTAAAAATATTTTTGATTTTTGACATCAATTACTCGTAGACTTATATTTTATTTTGTTTGAAAAATATATTTCGAAACGACCTTCTCATAACATTTATCAATACGTTTCTATCTGCCAAAACTACGATGTAAAATACACGATTAACACACACACACACACACACACACACACACACACACACACACACACACACACACACACACACACACACACACACACACACACACACACACACACACACACACACACACACATTTCCGCGGGTTTACCTCGCTATCTTCGACCAGCGTCGGTTCGTCGTAACGCACCAAATCTATATCCAACGGTAGAATCGTGTCGTAGTGGTCTGTCATTTTTCGCGTTTATACGTCGACTCCTTCGCTGCTATTAGAGCGCAAGAAATATTGTTTGCACTATTCGTCCAATCCCGCCACTCGAAAACACACACTTTCGGTTGTATAGGCACGCTTTGTGTTTAATTGATAATTTTTATTCCAACTTTTACACGCGTACGTTACGTATAATATGTACTAGTTGTCATGGCGGACATTGTACATCGGCGTTACTCGGCCTATGAGCCACGACGAATAATGACGAGCGAGTCTAAAAGAAAAATAAATTTGATGTGATGTCGATTCGACGATTTACTCTTTAACCCTTTCCAGCTCAGTGGTGATTTTATGTGATATCATATGTTATATCATTTGTGATATCAGATGACTCAAAAAATTATCAATAGGCATATATGAATGATATCGTTTTATGTTCATTATTACGTAGACGTCCAATGATACTTTTATGCATCATACATTTTTTAGAAAGATGTATTTAAAAAAATATTTATATTTTAATCATTTTCTCTTAATTAAGCTATTAGAAGTAAGGTTCAAGCAAAAAAAAAAAAAAATATTGAGTCAAAAATGATAAATTCGGGCTTGAAAGGGTTAAAACTATTAATGAGAAATGGTTAAAAATATATAAATACATATTTATGTAATAGAACGTTTTCTGTAAATTATTTTTCTTGACCAACACGAGTATGAACTATTGATTTATGGATTTTGGTATTTTAAATTGATATTCATACTTGGTTTTTCTACGATGGTCGGAACGGTTAAATAAAAGTGCACCCCGCAAACATTCGGTCGACATTTGACGAGTTGTCGGCGAGAAATAATCCCGCGTTCATCTCGGTATCGATCACATCGCGTTCCGCGACAGTAGACGTGATAATCTAGACCAGGGGTCAACGATTTATTTCTGCGGAGGTCCGTTTTGAAACGTACCAAAGTTTCCGCGGTCCCAAACCAGGCACGTGTACAAGGGGGTTTTAGGGGTTCAACCTCCCCCTGGAATTGTTTAGTATATACATTATGAAATAGTATTATACATACACATCGTAATTATAATAAATGCCATGTTGTTGTGAACCTCCTACCCGATAGTACATTCGTATCTTATTATTT
Organism: Therioaphis trifolii; assembly: GCA_027580255.1. Taxonomy (NCBI): domain Eukaryota; kingdom Metazoa; phylum Arthropoda; class Insecta; order Hemiptera; family Aphididae; genus Therioaphis; species Therioaphis trifolii. The sequence continues at coordinate 32,025,011 of CM050411.1, read as the reverse complement.
ACTATAGGATTTTTTTTATACTTCAATTATGAAAATTTAAAAACTACTCCACGGACAAGGGTCCGTGAAAAAAGTGCTCGCGGTCCGTATGTATACCACGGTCCGCCAGTTGGTGACCCCCATGATCTAGACTGCGTTATGAATTCATTATGCCTGGTGTTTACGCGACCGACGTAAATTCTACGATCAGATATACGATCTGATACTCGAGTAAAATGTTCGACGGATACGATCGACACTACGTCCGAGTATCGCGATCGATTCGATCCGTATTATATCGTGTAAATCACATTATACACGTTCTTAATTCGAGAATAGTCGTATTTACGAAACGATCGACTTTAGTATGATAATTCGTGAATATTTACGTTTCGTACTCCTCGTTTGAACACATCTCGAGTATGACTGTACCACCAGTCGTGGACCGTATCGAACGAAATTTTCCAAAGGTCGCTCGGAAAATTCGGTAAACGTCTCGAGTCGCCTCCTGCACGCGTATATCGAGAACCGCCGCTGTCAGTGATATCGCCGATATAGTACTGTAATATCCGTACGTGTAACGCGTACTTTTCCGACAACCGTAACCGAATTAAGGGGGGGGGTCTATCAGGGGCGGCAGAAGACTATAAGACTCTAGGATTAAAATAATAGGGCCCCATTACATTTTGAGCCGACACTAAAAATGTTGTGATTTCATAACAGTTTTGTTAGAATGCATGAGGCTTTTGTCAAAATTATGTTGATTCAAACAACATGTTATACTTAAATTATTTCGTTTTTTTTTTTTGTAAATCGGTCGCTAGAGGAAGTATTCCCTTGTATATTCACATCTTTGAAAATATATTTGACGATTGCGGTTGCTAATTGTTCGGTTGAGAGAACCTTCTCGAAATCGATTAGAGTAAAAAACAAATATGGGACTACTCAAACCCAAGAAAACTTAGACATACAAATGGTTCTTTATTCTGAAAATGACCAATTGAAATCACTAGATTTAAACCGAATGCTAAAAAAGTTAGCTTCTGATAAAGCAAGAAAAAAAAAGATCGTTTGAGAACATATTTATTGTTTTGTGTTATTTATTTATAGTTTACGATTTTATTTATTATTAAAAAAGTATTTTAAATAATGTAAATTAAACACAGTTTGTCACGATTGACTTTTATGTTTTACTCAAGTCATGAATGGTATTTTCCTACAATTAGTAGTTTTGTAGATGTTATGTAGAATAAATTTAGTAAATCTTCCTTTATTTCATTATTTTAAAATAAAATGTGTGAAATAGTTTGAAAATATATTTGTCTGTGTGTAACACTAGCCGTTTGGTAAAATGTCTTAATGCGTTTTGTCAAAAGGGCCCACATGAAACTACAGCCCTGGGGCTCAATAAGTTCTTATTCCGGCCTTGCCGAATACCGGTAACCGCTCGATGTGTTGTTCCGGAGTAGCCGTAATCACGTCCGTTTTCGATAGAAAACTAAACGGAGTAACGCGATCGTCATATTCGTTCGGTGACGTTTGTCAGTACTAACAATACTCGTTTCACTCGAGTCAATAGATTCATGTTTACGTTCATTTAGACTTCGTTATGCTACGCGTTGTTGCTTATATTTTTATCGACTGTGAAAATATTATCGTTGTATCGTTAATAATGTCGATAATCGTATAATATCGTACACGATATTATGGTTGATTATATTGTTTGGTTATGTTTTGCGGTTTACTGTAAAAACAACACTGGGATCGGGGTTTGTATAAATATATACGGGGTTTAATAACATATACATGATGTATATCACTTGAAAAATCATTGTGTGTGTGTGTGTGTGTGTGTGTGTGTGTGTGTGTGTGTGTGTGTGTGTGTGTGTACACGTCAGTGATGACGTTTTTGGATTATAAGAATAGCCCGAAAGCTTCAAGCAGCTACTCTAATAGAGAATTTCGATGACCTGCCCGGTTAGGTTGTAAACTGCATTTCGTAGGATAATTCTATGGTATTAAAACGCATATTAATATGAGAATTTTTAAAAACAAAAAAATTTACGAAAGCGAATGTAAATAATTACACGTTAAAAAAATTTGATTATTTGATAAATAACTTTTACGATTATTTACGTAACAGTTATTATAATATTCAAATGAACACATTGCTTTTCAAACACGTTACGCACTATAAACAATTTTCATAATTTTCGTGATTAAATTTCTAATTATAATTACATATAAACGAAATAGTTATGTGAAGTATTTTTAATTGTATTTTTAAATAATCTAGAGTGTGTATAATTTTCACTTATGAATTAAATCATGCTATTCATATTAGGCAAATTATTTATATTATTGTTGCGTATACATTAATATTCAAGCAGCATAACGTTTTTAGAACATTAAAAATTCGAAAATAATATTAACCCGTGAAAATGTCTAGATTGATATTAAGTATTCAAATGTATTCAACGTTCATTTGTTTTTAAAATCTACAAGACAAGATGCTAAGCTAATGTAGAACTCATAATTTCTGAAATATAGATAAAGAAGAACTAAGACCCACTCCTCTGGTCACCAATTTTTTTTTTTTTTAACAAAAAATGTATCATGGTTTAATTCAAAAACGATTTTGATGTAATTCTAATACGAGAAGGAAGAAAAATTAGAAAATTGTTTACTGGCGCTCTTTGGTTGTAGACGGCCTAATACGAAATCCAGTCCGCTTTACTTTTAATACTTCGTTTGAGTCGTTTTTATAATTATGAAATAACAATAATAAAAAAAAAAAAATACACATTGTTAAGTGCAAAAACAAACAAAAACGACCGGAAGACGAACGAACATTTATTTTTTATTTTATTACAACTGTACACATAAATTTGCATAGATACACGCAGGTGCATCGTGAGCAGTGAGAATTTAATCCGTTTCGTTTTCATCACTTTCTCTTGACACTTTGATAACAGTTTCTCGAATTTTAAATTCACGCGAATCGAATATTTTCAACACCGGCGGTGGCGTCTGTTTGCACGTATCGATCGGTACTTCGTAACGTTCTACATCGGTCTACTCCGAGTCACCAGAGGATCCATTAGTGACCAACTTTTTTAAATTTACGTAAAAAAAAAAATAATAATAATAATAATAACCTTTTTCGGCAATACGAATGTAATGCGAGAATGGGGTTCACCCGGGACCAATTATTTGTAAGCCGAGAAAAGAGAATAATTAAAGCAAACCTAACGCTGCGCGCGTAACAAATATAACGACTGTGAACACGGTTTAATTGATGTCGGTAATATATTTTTGACTTGGTACCCTGGGGCGTATCTTATTCGTCTACGGCGACGCGGTAAAGAACACGATACTTCTAAAGTTCCTGCTCGAGTAAAATTATTACTCGAATATTCCGAAAACAAACGTTTTTCGAGTACTAGCGTGATAGATTTAAAATATTAATTTTCAACGATGTTTTGACGCTCGCGCCGGGAAAACGTGAATCAATACGAATAACGTCTTGATCGACATTAACCGGACGTCCGAACGAAATACGTTTTTCGTGATGAATATATTGTTCACAACAGAAACGTAAAGCCAGCCGTATCGTACACGGTCGGGTCGTATCGTTTTGACGATACAATACGCACGTAAAACTTAATGTATATTGTAAAAATAAAAAAAATAAAAAAAATACGATATCGATATTATAGATTCCAGTGCTCGTCGATGTACCCGCGAAATGTTTGTGAAATCGTTTCAGTGATAAACGAAATAATCACGGCTGTACGAACAAAGCAGACCATTCGGTCGGAGGCGGGTACTTTGTATCGCGGTAACACGACGACACGCTTATAGACCGGTCGTTTTTGTTTACCGTAGAATTCGTTTCTTAGGTTTCGTTTTTGAAATATGAAATATGTCCTTTCGGTCCTGATTGTGATTGAATCAAAACAAAACGTGGTTCCATATAGTGTGCCGACGGATTTAGAGATGTAATTTTATTTTATTTTATTATTATACCAATTGTCCTATTGGATCGAACACTAAATTATATTTTAAATTTATAAATATTATATTTATATTCAATTTAATGGATGGAAACAAGAGGAAGCTGAGTAATTTAACAGATTTTGGATATACTTTAAAATTAAAACTAATTGTTAGAATATATTATGTATTTGTAACTATTTGACCATTTTTTTAATACAATAATAATAAACATGATAAATGATCAGTGTTTAAAAAAATGTATTGTCATACTTATAGTTATTATATTTCGTAAAATATGTAATCATTTTTGAAGATTGGTTGTTGAGTGGTGTGGGCAGCGGAGTCCCCAACGAGTTTGGCGCGTGAAGTCATTGTAAGGGAAGACAATTTTTTTCTAAATCTTAGAGCCCCCCCTCATTTTTTATTTTTCCAATTCGAGCACGGTCGGTGACCGTGTGCGAAACGGTTTGCGCGCGATTCACGTCCGTTTACGCGCGTACCTGTTTATACAGTACACTGGCCTCCGTCGTCGTCGTCGAGGCGATCGGCGACGAAACACAATGCGACGACGACGACGATAATATTATTATTACAAACCGTTGCGTTTGGCGACGCAAAGTCGTACTACTTTTACGGACGACATTCCTTCCTAGATGGCCGCGGATCGAACCGCGTTGCACGGCGTTCACGGCTGGAAATATCACAAACGAAACGGAACTAACGAAACGTTCCGATCGAATCGACGACGTCTGTACGATTTATCTGACGGCGGCGTGTGTGCGCTTCTGTTTCGTGCGACCGTGCTCGCGCCTCTGCAGAAATCATGCGTAGTCTGTAAACACAAAAACGACGACGTTTATCGACACACGCATCATACGTACACAGAGTTAACCGTCGTGATCTACGAGATATTCGTTCGAAAACCGATTTTTTTCTCATAATCACGTTCCTACGTGTATTTTTTTCCATTTTTTCTTCTTCTCAAGTTGCACATTGAATAAAAACGATTTTTTTTAGATTCTGAAAGAAGCGAAGGATCTTATGGTTTTACAATGATGTTAATTTTTTTTTTATTTTTTTTCTGTAAACACTTTTTCGTATAGAAATCCTTGTCCAAAAGTTTCGTCTAGCAACTTTTCCAAAATCTCCATAGTTTTTCCAGTAATCAAGAAAAACGATAAAATCGGTAAAAATCCACCGTAAACGAGATTTTCACTGTTCAGATTTTAGGTATTTAGTCATAAATTGAAAAGTATTGAAGCTAGAAACTTGAAAATTTTATCCAATATCAAATACATACTTTTTTATATTGGACAACATTTTCAGAACAATTATAGCACTTTTGACTTAAATATAGAACTTTTAATTTACCAAATTGTTTGAAAGTTTTTATGTAATATAATTTTAAATATTTGACAAAAAGTTCTGAAAATTTAATATGACCTTACTCATATACCTACCTAATTATCCTAACAAAAATTTGAAAATCGTGGGTCAGGATTTTTTTTTATACACACTTTAATAAATTATTATAACTCACCAAAAATTATACAAATAACCGTAAAATACGTAAACAGTATTTAAATAATAATATATTATATTACACTGAAGCTTTGCTCAGAATCGTTTTATACTAAAGAAATGAGTCATCATTTTTTTAAAACTTAATACATTTTTTTTTTTTTTTTTTATCGAATCGGCATTCTGAAATCTGCCTGAGCGTATGAGTTTTTATATTATGCGGCCGTACTTAGAGATTATGCGCGTCAATTAATACAAAGACGTCAACGTTTATTGAAAAACGAATTCATACACTGTTGCTCATCACTGTGATAATATACTATATCAGTGGTGGCCAAACTACGGCCCGCGGGCCATATCCGGCCCGCCGTCATTTAAAATCTGGCCCGCGAAAATATTCTACATTACAACACTTGTTTGTGTACGTAATATATAATATTTAATACTTACGTTGACAAAAAAAAAAAAAATCTAAAAATTAAAAAATACTGCCTGTATACATTTTTCATAATATTTAATTCCATATCGTCATACCGTACCGTTGTTGTTGTTACAATGTCATTTAATAATATACATATATAAATCGCATTATCGTATTTTGTCTTATTTTTGTACGATACGATGAATGTTCAACGTAATATATTTGTGAGCAAGTATTCTCGACGATGAAAATCAATAAAAGTAAAACTCGATCAGCTCACATTACGAATGAACATATCCATGCCGTTCGCTGTGTAAATTATACCAAATCATAACCTAAAATTAATGCCATCTGTCAACAGAAACAAGCTCGTAATTCCCATTAACAAATCAGTACGTTTTAATACATTTTTCGGAAGTGTAAACCGTTATGATTTTTTTTTTCATTTTTAGTAATAATTATTAAGTTAAGTGTTAACTAAAGCCATTGAACTGAGTGAGTACAATAAAAACGTCGTTGAATGTATAATTACATACCTACACCTGAAATTCTGATGACCTTAAAGTAAAATTTCACTTTATGGTCCGTGGTAAAAAAAGTTTTTTTTTTATGGCCCGCGGTAAAAAAAGTTTGGCCACCACTGTACTATATAAACGAAATATTTGACAGTCAATCGTTTTCAACTTACTTTATTATACTTTGGTATTTTTTTTTTTTAAGTCACAGATTAATAAAAACGAATATTTTAATCGAATCGGCACTGTGAAATCTACCCGAGCGTATGCGTTTTTATGCTGTGCGGGTGTACTTACCTAGAGATTATCCGTTGTCTATTTACAAAAATGCATACGTCTATTGAAAAACGGATTCGAAATATTTGTTCGATAACCGAATTTTTCTCGTCTCACATCCGTATGCCTTTGTATTTTTTTTTTTTTTTTTTAAGTTACAGATCTATGACTATCAGTTCATTGGGCACACGAAGATTGCATTGATCAGTTGCTATCTTCAATTATAATTTCGCTAATTTACGATAATCAAGAAAATACACATCCCATAGTACATTTTAACCCGAGCAATCGACACTAAACAGAGAATTCGTTCATTTTATAACATTATCAACTATTATGCATACTTGAAAAATTGGTTTCATATTCAAACGTATAATCTTTATTTCTTTCTTTCTTTCTTTATTATTTATTTATTTATTATTATTTTTTTTTTTGAAAATTCAACACGTTTATGAATGACGGATATTCGACAACCATGTGATCTCGTTTAAGTCGTGTCTATTGTTCACGAGCGTAACACTCTATTTTTTATTGTGTTGTGATTATGTCGTGCACGTTTTGTTACTTGTAAAACAACAGATTTAAACTCGACGAACATCAAACGTTTGAAAACAACAGTTCTTCGACGATAAGATCCGACGAGAACATTACACTGAACGTATTTATTTATTAATACTCAAAATAAAACCGGAAAATCGTGCGACTCGCGATCGTTGTACGCCAAACCGCCGCGTGTACTCCGATGTACGCGACGGAAAAACGAATATTATTTCTTTGTCTGAACGTTCGAAACGTTTCGTCCGTTGAAAACGTAATCAACCGTGTGAGACGTTGCGTGATTTATCCGACGGTGTTTCATTAATCCGCAGGAAATTGCGTATACGCGTGCGTACAGACACACACACACTACAGTGACAAGGCCGTTTATTTTTCACAACTCACCGCGATTTTTACAAACGTGTGATAAAAATTTTAATTTGTTTTTCACCGAAAGCATAATACACAGATGTATATACATATATATATATATATATATTTTTTTTTTTTATCACTGTTCAACGTATAAATAACAATATATTATAATCATATTAACTACGGTAAGAATAATCCAATTGATCGAATGATGCGTTTGGCCAATGAGCACCCTACCAATTATTTAGTCTATAACACTCAATTTATTATGTGTTTTGTTAATTATTAATTATTTTATGTCGTCAAAATGTTGTATTATTTAAGTCATATTAACCGATATTTTCAATTACTTTCTGTTGCCATACATTAGATCATTTAAGTGAATGTAAAATGTAATATTGCACTTTTGGGCCTTGTGCCCGTTATAAATTATTTATAATAATAAATATTATTTATTTATTTATAATAATAAATAAATAAATAAATAAATAATATGCGTATTAAACTAAATTTTTTAACGGCGTTTTCCGAACAAATCACTTCTCTTTTTTCTCGGCCGTTTTTCCTTTATCGGTCCTCGCGGTCAAGACGGTACGGTACGGTGTCATGTCGTCCGGTCTGGCATAGCGCGGTCAATTGAACTTATACCAAACGCTTGTGAACGTTCGAAAATTGTATTTGTGCGTGAGGTCGTGTATCGATACATAGCGATATGCTACTCGAGATCAACGCGTGACTTTAAAAGTAAAGGCCGACATTCGTTTTTCGATTGCAACAAAGTAAAAAAAAAAAAAAATAAATAAATAAATAATAAAAATAAATAAAAACACTTTTTATTATTTTAAAAACATGCAAAATATTGTCATAAGATAACTATTTTAAGTTTATTTTTTTGATTGATCTAAAAATACTTCCATGTTCATAATTTTACGTTGCTATAAAATTACATATGTCACCTTATTATAAATAAATAAATATTATTATTATAGAATGTTATTCCAATTGTAATCTGCGGAAAAATAGAGAATCGCTGATCTATATACACAAGCGTTTACCTACAGTCCAGTTTACAATACATTTCAACGTTTTAATTTGTACGACACGTATTTATAAATGTGTAAAAAAGGTCTTTGATAAAAAAAAACCTATTATTATCACCAAAGTCGTTTAATGGACGTATTTTTTTATTTTGGAAAATGTGGCTTTTCGCGTAAAAAATGCACGTACACACCGTTTATTTTTTCAAATGGTGTTATTTTTTATTTATTTATTTATTTATTTTTTTGAAGCGATGAAATAAGCGATACTTAATTGAAAACGCCGTCTATTCCTCTCGAACGTTTTATAATACTCAAACAATATATACATATCATAATATCCTGTCGATGATTTGCATAATGTTATTTAATACCGTACTCGATCGCGTCGGATAACGTGAAAACGATTACACGTCGTCCGTCGATCATTAGCTGCGGTCAACAGCGATTCCCGGACATCTCGCCGACCGCAACAGCCGGAATCCACCCGACGGTATTTCACATTTATTCGACACTATATAAATAAATAAATATATATACGTGTGTGTGTGTGTGTGTGTGTGTGTGTGTGTGTGTGTGTGTGTGTGTGTGTGTGTGTGTGTGTGTGTGTGTGTGTGTGTGTGTGTGTGTGTGTGTGTGTACACGCTTACATTTATTATACGCACGGGGGTACCCGCATAAGCATTTAAACGGGCCGCAAAGTAAACGCGAAATGAATAGCGGACGTTACGCAGCTCGTGATTTACGGTCACCCCTTTTCGACCGCAAGTATGTATAATATAGTGACGCGGATAAAACTACTAATTTCCTACACACGAACGTTCGCCACTGTAAAATACACACACACACACACACACACACACACACACACACACACACACACACACACACACACACACACACACACACACACCGAGACCCGCCGAACTTGTGGTTTAAACGCGATCGATGACGCGTTTTGTTTTGCCACCTTTTGACCAAAGACGCTCGATATAGGTATACCTGTTGTACGTGAATATGAACGTATATATATATATAAGTGTGTGTGTGTGTGAGAGAGAGAATTGTTTACGTTACGAGCGAATAATTCAATCAATTTTTTTCCATCGACTTGTTATTTAACGATAATTAGAACGACGTGTTATGCGTCGCGTGTATCTATTGCAGAGCGGCGATCGCGTAACTGCATAGCAATTACCCGGTTACCTCCAGCCAGAGTTCGTCCGACCGATTTTCATCGAAATATGTATATATTATGTTTGCGATTAGAGCGGAACACGCGCACGACACGTCGCAGCTTCGAAATAACGCCGACGCCGCACCACCGCGTTCGCGGAAGTGATTAAAAAACCGAAGGAGCATACGAATATCAAACACTATACACGTAATAGTATTATAATCGATACGCGGCGCAAGTATCGTCGAGCCCTTCAACACGCGTTTTCGAAAAAAAGTTATTTTGTCCGTCCGGGCGTTATGTTTTGAATTCGAACGGCGCGGCGTGCGGTTCGACGAGGGGAACATAGGCGCCAGGTTTTGGAAATGTCGTGGGAGGCTAAGGGCTGAGTTAAAGTCGACCCGTTGTTTTAAATAAACCGTTTGAATTTATCAATTTAAATTAATTTACCACATTCGTTTAACATAATATAATATATTAAAAAGCAAAAAAAAATTATTATTATTATTATTATTATTATACATAGGTAGTCAAAAATTACTTTTATATACATTATTTTTATTTAAGCCAACGAAATAGTATTTTGCCTTATGTTTGGTTTGGATAATAAAATTGTTTGCAACATTGATAAATAAATTTCTTCATCTTTATGAAATCATTAATAACTGAAGTATCATTTAAACGTTCTTGAGACATTGTGGATCTGAGATATGTCTGAAGTCTCAGAAGTGCAGAAAACGACCTCTCTGCTGTACAAGATGATACTGGTACTGTTAACACAATCCTTAATAATTTATTTAATTCTGCTAATAAGTCACATGACATTTTATTATTTCTGTAAAGATCGACGACACCTCGATTGTTGAAAATTGAAGTACCTCTCGTTTTTGCTATATCTAAAAACATATCTCTGTGTAATTTTAATTTTACTTTGTCAAAATCAGATCCATAATAATCAATAATGTGTGTATTCGAATTTTTTCCAATAATAAAACTTCCCAAAGAAGGAAGGTGTTCAATGACGTTTTTTTTCGAAATCTTTCTCTTAAACGTCAAACAATACAATATATTAGACAACAGGTGCAAATCAATTTTTATCACCGGCTTTTTACTATCAAATATGTGATAATTTCATAAGCAATGATGTGTAAACGACATCGGGTCATAAAAATGGATTGTTTATATGATCAAAAGTCCATACCACAGTTATTTAGTAGATGTCTAGTATTCTAGTAGCCAGTAGGTTATCTAGTGTTGTCTCGCATGTTAGTTGACAGTAATCAAAATATAAGTGTTGTAGCCTGTAGGTATCAGTTATTTTCACAGATACAAATATATCAGCTGTGGTTATTTTTTATAAATTTTTTATAGTAACAAAAGAGATACTTTTCATGGGGGAGGGCAGAGCCCTTGTTTTTCTATTTCATGGGGGGCTTCAGCCCCCCAGCCCCTCCGTACTTGGCGCCTATGGAGGGGAATCTACTCGAGCGCGCGCGCGAAAAACGGGTGAAACGACATCGTGTTTATTGGTAAGTACAATGTAAAATACGATATTCTAAAAACGCCGCCGCGCCGGCACGGTTGTTTCGTCGGTTGAACGAATCCGCGACGACCTACCGTGAGCTGCTGCACTCGATTTCACAGTCACCAGTCACCGTAATTATCGTACGTTCTAGGTATCTGTATACAACGACACCGGTGGCTCCTAAATCGGATTTCGGCTGAGTCGCGAGACGTTAATGTTTTTTTGAAATTGTACGTAATGTAAATAAAATTATATCCATTATAATATTATTATACAAACGAAACGTTCGCCATTAAAGTGTATTTTCGTCCTCGAGATCTACTTTTTTCGTCCTGAAAAACCACGTGAGTCGTGATTCATTCCTCGAGTCACTGTGCCAAATAGATCGAGAAGCATTGATGTACAATTTTTCCTAGTGTAGAAATTTCCAAACTATGAGTCTCCGCTCAAAATCGGGTCATTACTATATTTTTGGCGGGTCGCTTAAAGATTTGAAATATTCGTGTATTTAAATTATGTAAAATATATAATATTCGATTACTATAAAAAGGGAATAAATGTGACATATATATATATATATATATATATATATATATATATATATATATATATATATATATTTCTGTATAACGTTTAATAATATGCATTCAACTTTGTTATTTGTTTTAGTATTTTAGTTTTAACTATCAAGAATTTTTGAATTTTATTGTGATAAATATTTTGAATTTTATTGTGATAAAAATGATTGTTTATTTAAAAAAAGCTATTTATAATTTAAACTATGTAACAAATAAAACATTTAAAACAAAAAAAGTTTAAAACACTGTTTTAAACACGTTAAAAAAAATATTTAAAAAAAAAACATTTAAAAAAAGGTTTTAAACAAAAATACGTAGTTTTATACGTTTAAAAAAAATTTTTGTAAACTAGTTTTTTTTTTTTTTGCACCCCTGGTTTTAATCATTTATAACGATATAATTTTTTTTAACGATCCGTGGAAATTATAGCTGACGTGTATAACGACTTTAAATTAATTTTCACTTTAATAAACACTTAGGTGGACGATTATTTGATATTATCACTATTGATGTTATTCTTCATACCTTTAGTGTCTTTTTCGTTTATCTCGATGAACATAGAACCCCGAAAAAAAAAATGTCATAAATATCTATGTTATGGGTCACCGAAATTAAACGATTTTCCCAAATAAGTCGACCTGTCAGAAGACATTGTATCATTATCGAATGATAACATAATAATTATAACTACAACAACAACAACAACAACAACAATAAAACAAAACGCGTAAACATTCGTTTAATATTCACGTGATATTTGTAGCGAATAACATTGGAATTCAAATGTACTGAAAAACAACTCGACGCGCGACGACGTCGTCGACCGGTTTGCGGTCACGCGGGGTTCAAAACGTTGCTTCGGCGCAAAACGTCTGTGGCTGCCGTGGTGTCGGTCGCGTCGGACGGTCTCGGGTGAGCGCTGGTAGAAAACAAAAGTATGTAACAATTTTATTATAATACGTCTATTACACGTCGCGCGGTCGCATCGTCCGCGGAAAGATCTGTCTTTTTACACTATGATTACGCGTCGTCGCGTGAGCGAGGAACGCGTCGTTTCGATTTTCCGACCGACGAAAAGAAATAAAAAATATACACGGAGAATAGCGGGGAAAAAAAACACGTCTGTTCAAAGAGCATAATTTCTCATCCGTCAGACGTGATTTTTCGACGAAGTAGTGCTACCGCCGAAAAAGCGTCCTCGAAGAAACGAACGTGATCCCAAAGACCGACAGAGAACATTTCAGACATATCTAAAAACGATCAAACGATTTCGACTGTGGTAAACCCGGTGCAGGCGAATCGGAGCGGGAGCGGATTATACGGTGCAACGGGGGACTGTCTCCGTCGATAGCGATTGTGCAGTGTGCACGTATAGTGCAGTGGTTCCCAACCTTTTTAGTTGTGCGGACCACCAATTTTGTAAAAAAAACTTTGATGCCCTCTAACTTAATGTACAAGTAAAAACGTATAAATATATATATATACTCGTATATATACAGTGTGTTTCACTCAAATAGTAACACGAAATATCTCTGTTCAGCGGATTGAATTGGGGTTTTTTCGAGGAGTTAGGGAATACTAAAATACACATTTTGTGATCATTTTAGAATTTTTAATTATGTTATTTTGCGCATGCGCAATAAAACTTACATTTTTTTAAATAGCAACACCTATTTTCAACACCCGGTTTCGACAGAACTATTTTTTTTTTTTGGGCAACTTTGATAAACACACTTTTTTCCTATCTCAAAAATTTACTGAATTACAGCAATCCTAAGTTTTTAATTTAAGTCATTTATAAACTGTAGTTTATGCTGACCTACCAATTAATCTTCAGCATTTAAAACAAAAAATTACCGAAGCGTGCTCAAAACTGACCAAGGAACAAATAACGGCAACTCAAGACGAAGTTAAGCGCCGCTTACAATCATGTTTATTTGACCACGGGGAAAACTTCGAACAATTTATTAGGTGATTTGTATTATTTGTAATAATATGTTAAAAAAAATTTTAATTAAATTTAAACTTAATTATAAAAATAAAATATTTAGCTTTATTTAAATTACCTCTAAACGCATGCATTCCATTTATCTTGCTATCAATTAAAAATAATAATAAAATGATAAAATACAGAGTATTGAAAAATTTAACAAAAATGTTTTTTGTTTAAACTTAGGATTGGTGTAATTCAGTCAATTTTTGAGATATGAAAAAAGTTTGTTTATCAAAGTTGCTAAAAAAAAATAGTTCTATCGAAACCGGGTGTTGAAAATAGGTGTTGCTATTTAAAAAAATGTAAGTTTTATTGCGCATGCGCAAAATAACATAATTAAAAATTCGAAAATGATCACAAAATGTGTATTTTAGTATTCCCTAACTCCTCGAAAAAACCCCAATTCAATCCGAGGTCGCTGAACAGAGATAATTCGTGTTACCATTTGAGTGAAACAGCCTGTATATATGAATGTACAGTATGCACATATTATTCCAGCTATTAAGAAAACACGCTATAAGAAAAAAAAAATAGAAACACGATTTTAGTAATGAATAGAATCGTATTGTATTCAGCTTAAAAACATCATTAAAAAAAACTCAATGAGAATGTTGACATTGTACGTCTTCCACGAGAGGCAAACTGATCAAGTATTTTTTTATTTTTTTTTTTTTTTTATAAAAGACAATAGGTATTACAATCTGTAATTTTTTTTTTTTTTACACTAAGCAATTTTGATAAAATATTTACAAGTCATGATGGCGTGAGTGAAGTGGGTGCCCAGTGACACTACTTCAATTAGGAGATTTAATTAATTGTTTATAATTTAATATTAAGAATTTTTTTTTTTTATAGCAGGTTGTGTGGCCAATGCCGTTTGAGATGACGAGTTGGATTATTGGGAAGTGTTAGAGAGGAGAGATTAGCGATGAGAGTATTGGTATGGTTAAAAGTATTTTTGTGAAATTCTTTATAGTGACTGGATGCAAGAGTGAGAAGGGTTGGAATTTTTAAGTCATTCTGGAGCGTAAGATTACTGATATACCATGGAGAATTTGTTAGAAGGCGAAGGATTATGGATTGAAAGGCTTGAAGTTTATTTAAGTTCGATTTTTTAGTTGTTCCCTAAAGTTGGATACCGTACGTCATTGATGTTCGAATGATTTGTCTATAAATCAAGTAATTTACAACGAAATATTAATGCACATACGATTAGTTATTGAATATTATGTAAATCGAAACGGATCCATGATCCACGCCGAGCATGATGAAATACGATAAAAATGAAAAATAACATATTATTACCATAGCTGCAGGAAGATGGTAACAATGGAAAAACAATTTTGCATATTTTAATTTGGGTCATTAGAGAATATTTCGCCTATTTTTCATATTTTAGAATATATTCTAGTATTGTTCACGAAAATTCGTATATTTTGTTAATTTCTCGAAATGTGATTTTTTCTAACAATATTTTTTTCTAGGAAAAAAAATAATTTGATCAAAGAGTGATCAAAATTCAAAATCATTCAATAATCTCTAATCGAATTGGTTATGTTCCTAAGAAACGGTACAAAGTTATCTATTATTTTTTATTAAACTATTATGTTTTTTTTTTTTATTTATTATATTTTATTATATTTATATAGCTCTTTATCGACTGATTTACATTTTTTATTGTTCGATAATTTCCTGTTACTAAAGGAATGGTACATAGTTATTTATTATTTTTACTAAACTATCATGTATTTTTAAATGTATTTTATCACATTTATGTAGCTATATGTATCACCTGATTAACATTTTTTGTAATTCAATAATTTACCTGTTACCAAGAGAATTAACAGTTATTTATTGTTTTTATTGAACTATTTAAGAAAAAAAAAACATATTTGCGTATATTTACAAATTCAAGGAATATTTAGAGAATATTTTAAGGTTCTTTTGAAGCATATTAGCATCATATTTTAAGGTTTTAAGAACCTAAAAATCCGCTCTTTACTCATTACCCATTAAATATTACCCAATTGTCTCTAATTTAACTAACCGGCCATTTTCTGACCATTAATAGACGTTTATAATATAAAATCTCTATGTTGACGCCAGTAGGCTTAAATGAACGTTTGCCGTCCCTCAACTTAGGACACTCGGTCAGCGTCCGCGGCTCAGAGTCACGTTACCCGAGGTCCACAAGTGGGCCGCGGCCCATGGGTTGGGAAACGCTGGCGTAGTGGATTTCGTGACGGTGTGACGACGACGGTAAGTCGTATGTTTGAAACGAAACGAGGTGTTCGAATGAATTTTATCGCGTTAATTTCGACATAATTAAATCGCGTCGGACAAAGTACGGACGTAAAATAATAATAACGCGCAGCGTTTTCGGCAACGAGCCCCGAGATCACGTATATCGTTATTATTATTACGTTTTTTTTTCGCCATTATTATTCTTTCATTTACATATTCGCCTTTTAGAAAACTTTCCGAGTGTGCCACCGACACGATTCGTCCTATTTTCGTGCGAGACTCGACTTCAACGCCGACCAGTTTACACGTATTATCATAATATTATTTTGATTATTATTATTATCAACCGACAATGACTTAAAATTATTCATCGTCGTGTTGTTGCTATGATGCGTT
This sequence comes from Therioaphis trifolii, assembly GCA_027580255.1. NCBI lineage: Eukaryota > Metazoa > Arthropoda > Insecta > Hemiptera > Aphididae > Therioaphis > Therioaphis trifolii. The sequence goes on along the minus strand of CM050411.1, from coordinate 32,008,438 downwards.
TACATAATACAGCGGACGACGACGCTTTAAATCTGTACCGAGATAGGAACGAGACGACGGTGTGCACGATACGACGTGTTTCTATTATACGACGACGAATTATTAATAATATATTCGTACACCCGGCAACGAGGCAGTTAGATGTCATCATAGAGTCGATGTGGAAATTCACGCGCCGTGCAGCAACGTCTTGTTTAGAATTATCCGACTTGAATCGTTCAAGTCACAATATTATAGCGGCGAGCTCTTTTGGCGTGTGACGCAAACGTGAATATATATGTATATGCGCCTCCCCGTCTATCAAAAAAATAAAACATTTTCAAGTTTGGGAAATTGTCTAAATATTATTTGTTGAGTTTCACATCAGGAAGTATTTGTTCGTTTCGAGATTTGTTTTTACGGATATAAAGAATTAAAAAAAAAAAAAAAGAAGAAATATCGAATTACAAAGAGCATCGAAAAACAAACTTTTGTTTTTCAGGACAGTAATAATATTGTACTTTTATCGATTCGACTGCCGTAAACTTCATTTTTTGTAGACGAAATATTCAAATTTTATAATCACCCCAGATCCATGATCGATTTTGAATAATTATTATTTAAGAGCTAGTTTGCTAAAGCTACGTTTTCATTTTATAATTTTTTTTTAATAGAAAAACGAATAATTACAGTCTATCCAGTATGTTTGTACAATAAGTAATTTTTATACTTACATTGATATAACTTAAACGTACATTTTACCCCCGAAAATATCAAAACAATATTAGTATAATTACGGTAAAATTGTAAAACGCACGGAGTAACATGCGTCAAGTTTAATCAACTATATTATAAAAGAATAATTATAAAATTTTATTAAAAATAAAATTATAATAATTTTCAATTACGACTTTTTCGAATGTCGTCTGAAAATAAGGTAGACTTATATTTTTAGATCGCAACATCTTTCAATGTTTTACGCCCATTTTTGTAATGGTTACGACCCTGGCGACTTTCGAAAACGTTCGTGTTGTTCAAACCGAATTCACAAAAAGTAAGAGAAATTTTGAAAGAAAAAAAAAACAACTACTCGTCGTTATTCCAACGACGACCGCGGAGAAAAATTAGGGTTTTCTGATATATGTTTTATCACGACGAAAGTATAGGTATATTGCCCCCGCCCACGTTGTCCGAATTATACTCGTCGAGTAAGTGCGCGCGGATAAAACGACACGAGAATACAAGAGAATGCGAGAGTAAAACGAGAAAAAAAGCTCGACCTACCTAGGCAGACCTTGCCGTGCATAGATCTTCCGGCGGCGGTGAAAACGCACGCGCAAAAGTAAAAGCTCACGCACACGCGTGTGTGCCATATGCGTTTGTGTGTGTGTGTGTGTGTGTGTGTGTGTGTGTGTGTGTGTGTGTGTGTGTATGTGTGTATGTGTGTGTGTGTGTGTGTGTGTGTGTGTGTGTGTGTGTGTGTGTACAGTATGTGGGTAATACGTTTATACGGATGCGGTACACATGCTGGTTCCGTGTGTCGAGAGTGTAGGCCAAGGATCGCATAAATCTTCGCGTGTAAAACAATAATCGATCATCTCCGCTTGTGCGCTCGCGTATATTCCGCCAAAACGGAATTAATAATATACAGGATGTCCCACGAATATGTACCACGTGTCATCTTACCTGAGATATTGGAGGTAATTCTTTCTTTTTTTGCGCGACTCACAGCATTAGTTTGGGATCACAAACGGTATTTTATATCTTGATTATTTGTTTATTGTTTCGGTAAACAACGCGAAAAAATGCCTTTTATCTTGTTATTTTCAAAAAAACAAACGAAAGCCTCCTGATTGGGTTAGTTTATCTGAAAACGTTTATGCTTAAAGCTTTTGTTTTCACGAGACTAGTGATTTTTTTTTTGTGAAAAAATCACGTTTGACATTTTAAGTAAATGACAGTGAAACGGTCAGAAAATACATTTCGTAAAACAACCATCTTCGTTGACGATGAAAATACTGATTTTGGATTTTTGTTTTTTACTAAAACGTTTAATTTAAGATAAAAAAAATGTTATAAAAGATTACAGATGAACGAGATAAAAACGAAAAATTGTAGTCTTTAGCTTTGTAAACCATGAGAAAAAAAAGACAGAGATCGACCGCCATTTTAATAACACCGGATAACACCGGTAAAACTTCGCGAGACACCCTGTATACACGATTGGTTTACAATTAAATATTATAATACGCGATAGAGCCCGCGCGTTAACGGATTGTGCGCAGGATAAACACGTGCGTGCGCGTCGTACCTATCCGCCCGGCGGCGGCGAGGGGAGTCGTCTGCGGCGGGCGGACGGGCGGGGGCCGTCGAGGAGGCTCCGTGCGTCGTGCGTCCGCGGAAGACGCTCGCGTCGGTCGCTCGACGTTCGACCAGGAACAATAACCTACTTATACACCGGTGCGACGTCGGCGGACGCGTCAAGGCTGCCGCGAGTGCACCGGCCGTTGTATTATTATCATCATGTGCGGCGGATACTATTCCACTTTGAGCCGTCGTTTTCTACCGCACGGATTTTTCCCGTAAAAAAAAAAAAAAAAACTGAAAAAAATAATTAAAAACTATCAATTTCTCTCTGTGCTACGACGACGACGATGACCCGGGTGACCCTGGGCCGGCCGTACACACACACACAAACACACACACACACACACACACACACACACACACACACACACACACACACACACACACACGCATTAACATATACGCGCTCGATTATTTCACACAGACAAACGGCACACGCCAGTCACGACCGACCGTCGTACTCGCACACACACACACACACACACACACACACACACACACACACACACACACACACACACACACACACACACACACACACACACACACACACACACACACACACACACATTTACCTACTGCACCACCGCGCGTGTACTTTACGTGTGTAATATATACACCCGGCACACGTACGAGCGTCTCGTAAACAGTCGGTAATGGTAATGGCAATGATTGCTATAATAATAGTAATAATCATAATCCGCGTGTTTTGTGTTTTATATTACAGTCAGTAGGTGTATATAGTGTGTGTGTGTGTGTGTGTGTGTGTGCGTTTGACATACACACACACACACACACACACACACACACACACACACACACACACACACACACACACACACACACACACACACACACACACACACACACACACGTTCACACGTTGTAATGCCTGTGTAAACCTCAGCGGCGGTGCCGCAGGCGTAGTACTAGGTAGTAGTAGTAGCGATTCATCGTCGTCGTTCGTTCGTTCGTACGTTTCACCGGGCAAACGAGGACTCGTCTGCGAGCGGTACGGAGACGCGGAGAAAACGTGGGAACGTAAAGACGCGTCTTTCGTTGTTATCACAATCGTACGAAGACAATGTCATGTGCCCACGCCGTGCGTGTTGTTGTTATCATTGTCGTAACTATATTACGCAGTAGCCCGTGGTCAGTGACGCCGAAGTCGGTTTCTAGAGGTGTTGCAAAGCATTATGAGTAGAGTGAGGATATTGATGACCCAAAAAAAACACAAAAACGCCCTAAAAAAACGCAAAAATGTCCTAAAAAAGTGCAAAAATTCCCTGCAAAAACTTCAAAAAATTACCTTGAAAATGATCTAAAAAACTAATTAAGTAAGTGAAAAAAATGTGTTTATAAAGAATAATTTTTATTAGAGATCTGGGCGTGATAATTGGCGTAATAGCAATTTAAAATATTAAAATGATTTTTTACTGCTTGTCCGAATCCAAAGTTAGATTCTGATCAAATTAAATTTGTTTCCAAACTTGGGTTTAACACTTGCTCTAAAATCTAAAATTGACCCACATTGAACGAAAACTACAAAAAATGACATAAAAGATGAAAAAATCACTGAAAAATGTTAAAAAATGACGTCAAAAACAAACAAAACTGCACTTATAGCTAAAAATGCCGAAAAATGCAAAATGAAATTATAATATTCTGCATCAAGATAGCAAGAATCAAATTTTTAGCTAGGATAGCATTGTATAGGATCAAAGAAAAAAAAACGTACAAAAGACATCAACATCCTAACTCTAATTATTATAAGCATATACCTTCTGAGCAATGCGTTGAGCAACTGCCCCTCGTGTTGTTTTTCCTCCCGTCGAGTGGCTCGAACCTAAAGTGCTTCGCAGCCTTACCACACCCTGTACCCTCAATAAGTACTGCAACTGCAATACCTAGACATAGGGATCGGCTCCACTGCCCGTGGCGGTGTACAAATACGACGACGTCACCGCGTGTATTCACGCGGGTACGTCGTGCGGTCGTACGTGGCGGCGGCGACGTTTACCCGTGCGACGGGGCAACGGCTGGTTAGGTTCGGATCGGGAGACGCTCTCAATAGAATAGAAATACAATTTCCTACCTTATGGTGGTATAAATGTATAATGTTATAACTGCATAGTATACCATCTGCTATTTTTAGGATTTCAACACTGGGTATACTTATTATCAGGGCTCGTGACTTATAGCTCTAAAAAAGGTTGTTATAAGCGCTATGATATGCTCTTAAAAACATTCATATAAGCGCTTAAATATGCGCTAAAAACATTAAAATATGCAAAAAAAATAAGTATAAGAAAATTTATTAAATATGACAAATATAAATTATTATCTACATAATTATTATTAATTTGTTTAAAATTTTAAATTTTAAATTTTACATATTACAAGTCTTTTTAATTTTTGCAGTATACATTACCACTCGTTACAAATATCATACCTCTTCTTTGGTTATTCTATAAAAAAAAATTAAAACATAATTTATTCAGCATATTGAAATAAATATGATTTTTTTATTTTTACCTTGAAAATTACATTGTATGATGAGATGTTTACTCAAGTTTTCGAATTTGAATGACCTTCGATTATTGCTGAGTATTGTCTTGTACATTGAGAATGATCGCTCAAAGTATAAACTGATAAACGCAAATATAATATTAATATAGGGGCCCAAGTTGCCGAGGGTATCATTAATAATAAAAAAATAAATAAAATATTATTATGGAAAAAGACTTTGTATGGAATTTTCATTTTTTGTCTTTAAAATGACGATTTTATGAGCATAAAATAGCGCTAAAAACATAAAAATAGCAAACTAGCGTCAAAACTTCAAAATATGCAAAAATATGCAAAAAAAAAAAATTGTATTTGACTTCCTGGTTATCTGAAACATATTTTTAACTTACTTAGGTGTTGCTAGGACTTTTAAAAACAAATATGCAAATGCTACAAGTTACGAGCCCTGCTTATTATAATAATTTAAGGGATGCAGACTTGTGATGAAAACAACAATTTATGGTATCAACAATTAGGTATTTTATTAATCTTTCCTATTGTATTATCATAGGTAACAATAACAAGGAAATTTATTCATACAACAAATGGTTTGGTTATTATTAATAAATTATAGTCAGTAATATTAACAATTATTTTATTAATTTTACCTAAAGATTATCTAAGGTAACAATAACAAGGAAGTTTGTAAATATAACAAACAGTTCTCGTAATTATTGATAAACTGGGATCAGTAATTTTAACAACTATTTCATTGATTCTACCAATAAGATCATTAAAAAAAAAAAACTAACAGGAATGATGGTTGATTTGACCAAAATTAGTTTGTAATATCAATAAATAGTTTGTTGACCGTATGTTAACAAACGTTTTATTAGTTTAACCTAACTTTTTTTTAATTGTACCTAGATATTTCGTTGGGTGCGCGGAAAACGAACGTATGAACGCAAACGTTCCCGGTATAACCGATTCGGACGCGAGTGCGGGTGAAAAATGACGACGAAAACGAGTGGGTACGAACGATTTGAAGCCGAGAAGCACGTCAAGTCGGCACCCCGACTTTTTCCGTTCGACTCGAATCGGGTGTCGATATTTTGCGACTGATTCGCAACGAGCCGCAGCGCGGATTTGAAAACGCGCGACGACTCGTGTCAGCCACTAAAAACGTAGTTTAGCGGTGTCTATACAACTTCACGTGGCACCCCGACTCGGTCCGACCTGAACAGAAATCGCATAAAAACGCACAGATTAATTTATTAATGCAATAAAACCCGACCTAACCGCCGGACATCCGATTACTGCATCGCTTGTTTGTACACTTAAGTCATAGGTTATAGGTAGTTGATATTAAGAACAGGTACTCGTCATGATGTTCGAAAAGACGTGATGAACAATTATCGCGGCTATAAAAATTATATCGTGTATTAATACTGCTAGAGACGCGTGAAGTAAAATATTAATGTAAAAAAGAAAAAAAATCCGTGACCACATTTCATATCGCACCGCGGGTATTCTTCGTTCTGCGTACAAGATGTATTAACGGTGCAGGACGTAGTAGATTTTGAAGTTATTATTTATCGTTTCTTTAGAAAAGGATTTCGAGTGATGTTTTAGCGTAGTATACAGCACTTGAAGTTTATCTTTATATAAATTTCATTAAAAAAAAAAAAAAAAAATCAGACAGTTGATTTTTGCAAACGTTTTCATAATTATATATTGTATATGTAGATGTAAATGTGTAATGCGTAGTAAAGTTATACTTCAAATTCCGGTCTTGATATTAAGAATTAAAAACTGGATTTGATAAAAAAAAAATAATAATGTTTAAAAGTTTTATATTTACTCAAGAGTAGTTATTTATTTATTCATTTTTTTTTTTTTACTTTTTTCAAGTCTGCGAGTGAACGTAGTTGATATTTGGGGAACATTTTAAGTTTTCAAAACAAATAAAAAATAAGCAAACAAGAGTCAACACACGAACGTACAACCAACAGATTATTCGTATCGTTTAAAATTTTAAAAACCAGAACTGTTGGATCTCGAATATTTTAGTTTCTCATACTCGATATTGTGTATACCTACTCTGTGGTTCGGGGCGAATATTTTATGTGTCCAAGACACGCTTAATTTATGGCGGATATGACGAAATAACTCGTTTGCAATATCCGCACGAACGTTTTAGATCAATATAGCTTTTTTTTTTTTTTTATTAATCTTTGATAATAAATTGACTACTATCACGCTTTCGCGGGTTAAGCTGTTTCGGTTCCACGCGCATCATAATATTGTGTGTCCGAGTACGTACGTCAGAGGCGGTTTGAGTATACTGTTTTTGGTGCACTGCACCACCAATATTAGGGTGGTGGGTGGGTGGGTGGTCAACACAATGTATATATTTTATTGTTTTATTAACAAAAAAGTAAGTAAAAAATCATTGCACAATCATTGTTATTATAAAAAGTGTAAACAACTTAACTGAAGAAAATTAGGTATATGAAAAAACTCATAAAAAATATTTATTTATAATTTCTAGGATGAAGGGGTGGGTGGGTGGGTGTCTATATATTGTCTTGCACCACTAAGTATAATACATTCAAACCGCCTCCGACGTACGTATGTGTCATATACTGATACCATTATGCTGGCTATACAGTATACACGTCTGAATAACAATCGAAATCTGAACAACACGTGTATTTCGCTCTCGAAGCGTGCGAGTACATCGTTTCTCGTGTTCTGCACCTAGTGGTTTCGCAAACTTTCCGCTACCTCGTGATTGATTCAACTACCGGAAAACGGTGTCTTGTCGAAACGCGCGCGCACGGCGTCGTCGGTTTATTATATTATAAAAGGGGTAGCCAACATGACTATGTGCGCGAGTCACATGTATTAATAAGATTATATCAAGAGCCAAATCCCTAAAAACTGTGCGGTGAAATTGATATCAATTTTTGGAACGACGTATTCACGCGAATCACTTTATTCGACAATGAAAATAATCGAGTCACAATATCGTTCAAACTTGACTAATGATAATCTCACAGGATTACTAAGAACTGATCGCACATCAATTCAACCAGATCTTAAGAAGCTTACTAAAAAAGTAGACACGAAAAAAATACCACGCAAACGAATTTCACAAAATGTTTTAATTATTATTCATATTAATTAATTTTTTGTTTTTTTGTTTATTAATCTGTACACTACAGCCTTATATCTATACAATAAAAACATTTTTTTTTTTTTTTTATAAATGTATACAAAAAAATTTAAATATTTTGGTTTTTGTAAATAATACCGCGAGCCGCATGCGACTCGCGAGTTGCAATTGGCCACCCCTGGTATACGACATGGCTGACGATCCGGTTTTGACGTTTACCAATAACGACCGTTACAACGATGTACCGACGGATCGCGAATATTCGGTGACCAGTCAGTCATAACACGGTTCAGGGGCGTTAATGCGCCTACACGAGGTGTACGAATCTAATCGACACTGCGATAAAGGTCCCGAATTCAATGCACCTACACTCCAATAATAATAATAACGATAATAATAATAAGAATAATAATAATAATAATACTTCACTGCGAAACAAAAATAATTTATTCGTCAGACTTTTGTGACTGTTATGATTTCGTTTGAACCCGAGTAATCGCTGGACATCGTCAAATACCGCGCGTTTTCGCGATACAAAAAACTCGATCGAGGTCGTCGCCGCCGCCGCCCGAAACGTTGACGTTTCTGCGGTTTTACGTAGTTTTGAAACGCGTCTGACACCGTAACACACCGCGTGTGTTTCGAATAACGCGTCGTGTGTGCAAAAAACGTGTAAATATCTACCGACTCGTTTCAAAAACGCAAGCCTCCCGTTCAAGTGGTATGTAATATGGTTTTTAATTGCATCGCGAATATTTACGTAATATCGCCTATAAACGAAACGACATCATATCCAAACTAAATAACGAAAACGAATATAGCTGGAACTTTCTGGGGATGCAGCGCAGGCACTCCAAGAAGTTCTCACAACCTCAAGAAGTTCTCACTGCAAGAAAATGGACGTTCAACTAAATGCGACGATGATATCGTAGTCACCGATTATATCGGTAGTCACGGGTACAGTGAAAAGCATTCCGACTCTGCAATGGCTTGCCGGTCTCTCAGACATTGGCCCGCCGGAAATCCGTAGACAAACAGCTACGCAAAGTACTATGATCTGTAAAATTAAAAGGAACGTCCACCTGCGTGTCTATAAAGACAAAGAACATCACCCGAATAAAAGGCTAAAGTTCAAAAATGCCCTGTTTGCGGTGTAGACATAATCGTCGACGATTCACAGGCTTAATGGAAAAGGATACAAATGGCTAGAGTCTAGGGTACGTAATCAGTGGCGTATTTAGGGATTTTCCGCCTGTGGGCATTTTCCGATTCGCCGTCTCTCCATCCCCTCCGCCCTTCTTCACATTTTTCACAAAACACATTCGAATCCACAGTTTGAGAATCGAACCCGTTTAAACGCTCTTTCTAACGCTCGCGTTTTTTCGCTACCCACACGCGTACTGGTTCGTGCCGTATCGCGTGTGCGTTTAGTATGTAAGTAGCTGTTTGATTTTCAGCGAACGGACGCACGCGTCTACGGTCCGAATCATAACTCTGAATCATAAAACTCATGATTTGTAAACGAATTTCTCTGGTCGAAAAATAATTCAAATTCGACGTTGTCGAATGAAAAACACTTTTTGTAATTCTGTAAAAAAAAAAAAAAAAAATGTTGAAATTTGCCGCCATCCAAATGCCGACGCTCATCTAGGTCCGGGCCTACTGCAGGGCCTGTGCCTAAATACGCCTCTGTACGTGATTCGTCACTGGTTGGAGATCCAACGGTAAAAGTACCGGGCTTCAACTTACCACGTGACTTATGGACTACCCCCTAAATCGTGTTATTAGAACCAACCAGGGGAAATGCAATTATTTGTTACACGAGTGGGGGCGTGGTAGAATCTCCTATATTATGAAGTTGCGGGCAAAAGCAAACAATCAAACATATATAGGTATAGTCGAAGAACGCCCGGTAACGAAGTTCTCAGGAGGGATGGAGGAAATCCACACAGCCAGCGAGGAGGGAATCCAATGGATGAGAAACTTGGGCGTGCGACTGCGACCAAGAAAGTATCAATAAAAAATAATGAAACCATGAGTGACCGAATATTATTATTACCAAAGTTAACTTTTACTGTTACTTTTTGACTGTTTATAACTGAATAATTCAATCAGTACTAACAGTTTTTAATTTGTTTTATTTTCATTTTAGTTTATATCATTGTGATTTATCTAATTATCTAGTGATTATTTATTTTGTGCTTGCCGGAGTCATATTAAACTAATAATAATAATAATAATAATAATAATAATAATAATATTAATATCACTTTTCGGTGCTTTTGACATACACGTCGCGATTTCGTGTTCACGGTTTATTTTTTAAATTACTTTTAACTTTCGAGTACGTACCGCGTGCCCACGGCGTCACTGTTTTGGACGGCAAGAGTTTGATATATATTGCGACGCGATTAAAATTCGAAAGTTTAGTTTGCGCGCGACGCGAGTCGCTCCGTTCATTTTCCACGTCGGTACGACTCGCGGGCGTAGGCGTGCGTCCGTCAGCAATCGTCCGTGTCGATAAAACAACAGGACGCGTCCAGTGGCGCAACTAGGGGGTGCAAAAAGGTTTATAACACCCCCAAATTAAAATTAAGCACCCCTTGTTTTTTATACCTAACTTTTATTATTTATTGAAATACCACGAATTGTATGTTTTTAAATCATTGAAAATTTCCTGAAAAAATGTATGAATATTTGGTCGTAAGTCATATAATTCGTTATGATAATTCATTCCGTATTCGGATATTCTTATAACTCAAAAAGCTATACATTACGGAGAAATATATTGCTTACGAGCTATTTTTAGCCAATAGGTAATAGGTCGCATACAATTCTAGTAAGCTCTGCTACGTGTGAGCAAAGTTTTTCGACAATGCGGCGGATAAAAAACTGGAAAAGATCAAGCATGCTTCAGCAAAGGTTTACTAATTTATCTTTGCTGAATATTGAAAAAGATTTGTTAAATCAGCTAAATACTGAAACTATTGTGAATATAAATACTGCATGAAACCCAGAAAAATTATGCTGATTTAAAATGTATGATATCTCATAATTATTTATTAACAAGATTATGAAATTAAAATGTACCAATACGTTATTGATATTGTAGTAAAAAAAGAGTATTATTAATTCCTTTTCTTTTATTTATGTGAACTGCGATAATACGTATGTATTCTAAAGTTTTGATTTATCGATTATTGTAGGTTTGGGTGCAGGGGGGTGTAGAGGGCTTTGCCCCCCACAACTCTGTGATGCATTCACAGATTTAGCACCCCGCGTTCAGAGTCGGCCGGAACGACCGGCGCGCCCCGGGTGAAAAATAGCGGTGAAAAGTCCGTGACGTTTTCGATTTTCCACGAATCCCGTCTGAAACATCAATCGGGCCGTGTTTCGCGAAGCGTCCCAGACCTCTAATACGCAAAGCCTCTTACAATAACGAATCGGCTCGGATAAAACGGTTTTATCGCTCGGCTCTCGGTCCCGGGACCGCACGACTGCGTCGCGCGGACCGCTCGAAAGTTTTCGACGTCCGGGACCGCCGCGCCGCCCGACACGCACAAACGTGGTTATCTATTGGGTAAAGCGTCTAATAAACTTTTTGGCTTTCGACCGTTTTTCCGAAACGTTAAAGTGCCGTGAAATCACGACCGTCCGTTCCGGCGGAATTCGATTCGACCGGAGTTATAAAAGCCGTTCGTATACGTTATTATCCAAAAAACGGTTCACAAAAGCATTTCCGATACGTTCTTAAACCGCTGTGATGAGACGGACAAAAGACGATTGCACCGCGAACGAAACGCGAGTGCAAACATTGTAACATACACATACACATGTATATCGTATATACCAGCGGTCCCCAAACTATTTTCACTGCGACCTTCAGATTCCAATATTAACTTACATGCGACCCAGTCATACTTGCTTGCCAATACCAGTAAAAAAAAAAAAAAAAAAACAAATAATAGAAATACCATTTTTCATCGATATAAACTATGATATTATTATTTTTTTTTTTTACATTTTTTTTTTTTTTTTTTTTTTTTTTTTTTTTATTAAGAAAAAGACAATCTATACACAAATTAAGCACAATAAGTCATTATGATAACAATTAGAAATTAACATAACATGATTCACATGATAGGGGAAGTCACCCACTGGTAATACCCCTCACACAAATATTTGGGTTTTATTATATTATATTAAATATCTAGGTGTATCAAGGATGATTGTATAGTACGTTTCCAAACTATTTTCACTGCGACCTTCAGATTCCAATATTAACTTACATGTGACCCAGTCGAGTCATACTTGCTTGCCAATACCAGTAAAAAAAAAAAAAAAAAACAAATAATAGAAATACCATTTTTCATCGATATAAACTATGATATTTTTTTTTTTAACATTTACTTGCATTAAATTGGTATACAAATTTTTAATTATTTTTTTATAAAAAAATTAATTATAACTATTCACTTATATTTTTTAAACTGAGTCAAATATTATTCTTAAATTAATAAATTAATGACTATGATGATGTTGTTACATACTGTTCACTAGTTTTTCAATATCTGGTTTAATTTTTATTGCAAAGGCACATCTGATATTATGTTGTGGATCAATATTATTTTATCTAATATAGATTAATCTCAATCCATAATAGTTGTATGATAAGACTCTATAATATATAATATGGTATAACAATAATATACTGCCGTATACTCGTATGAGTGTATGACCCAAAAATATAATTAATTTGATCTATATCCATTGATAATAATACAGGTAAATTATGCTTATTTGTTGCTGTCAAAGTTAAATATTTTACAAAATAAAAATACCAAATAAGTATTTTCGGTGTATAATTTTCCAACAAATCAAAATTACATTTTACACAACTGAAGCAAATAAAAAATATGTCAATTTCTTTATTTTTCTACGACCCAACATAAAAACATCCACGACCCTGTTTTGGGTCGCGATCCTGAGTTTGGGAACCGCTGGTATATACAGTGAAACCTCTCTTAACGGACACCTCTAATAATAGCGGACACCTTCAAATAGTGGACGTTTCTACGGTGACGAGAAAATATTCACCTCTTTTATTTTTTCCTCTGAATAACGGACACCTCTAGATAACGGACAATGTTTCGGTGACTGAGAATGTCCGGTATTCAGAGGTTCCACTGTATAAAAATATATACATAATTATAGATTTTAACTATTGAGCAACGATCACGTCGTCGACGTTATTAAAAGACAATATTGTCGAAAAAAAAAAAAGAAAAACACCAACAAACCCTATAGGGTAAACGCGAACGAATGAAAATTGAAAATTCTAACGGACCTACAGCCACGTATTAAATATTTTACCCGCGTTTGGAATTTTAATTTAACGCTGCGCGCCGCTGGTGCGTAGGTAAAAAATATTATATTATACAATACCGTACGGCTCGAAACACTTCAAACGGACCGTTTTGAATTTTGTAAGTTTATGCAATTCAAAAATCGTTTAATATTCACGCGGCGTTTACATTAAATAAATATGAAAGTTCACTGCAATTTCAAATACGTTTTGTGTTTGTTGTTTTTTTTTTCGTCTACGGACCCACGTAGATGAACCTCATTATTGAATAATCGAACGTAGTGCTGAACAAAATGACTCGCGAACATGATTTAAAACCGACCAACGGTTCACAACTCGTTGTCGTGATGATATTTTTAATATCGTCAGTATGACACGGCATGCGTCGTCGAGCGCCTGAAATTTAACCGCGGACCGTGAATGAACGAGGGCGAATCGATATAAAAGTCTAAACAGGGGCGTAGCGTGCACGTAAGCACTGTAAGCACTGCTTACGCTTAAAAATAGAAAAACCAAAAAGTGTCTATCGTTGGTATTTATATATAATTCAAATTAAATCTTTAATTTTTTTTTTCGACTTTTAACAATGATAAAAATATGTTCATAAAGATTTAATTTTTAACGAATTAGGCGATGTGTTATCGCCGCCAGTCGCGTCAATATTACCATAAAATATGACATTTGAGTTCTGTTAAAACTCTGTTTTTACGCGTCGTGTAACATGTTTCAAAACTGCAGCTTACGTGAGTCCATATGTACCTACGATGTAGGTTCAGAGCTCGTAGAGGGGGCTCGTATTTAAACAATATTTGTGAGCACTTTTGATTTTGCAATTTTGCATACGTCACAATAGTACTGTTTATCTACGTTATACTTGTGGAATTGTAGACTATTGTTTATATTATTCAAATAATCTAAAATAATTTTAAATTAAAAAAATAAAGATAATATTTTAGTAAGGTTTATTAAGATTAAAGAGTTGTACATTTTTTTTTTTTGCTCATTAAATATTTTATAATATATATAATATATATGATGTCCAATATATATAATCTATATGATGTTTTTTCAATAAATTAGTGTGACAGCTTACATTTTCTCGGAACCCACGACGCTACGCCACTGAGTCTAAAGTGCACGACGATCGAATACAGCATCATTGAAGATTATTAGTCTACTTAAACGGATCGAAATAGTTTTCGAAACGTTTGAGGCTTTAACGAAAATTTAAGTCCGACTTCTTTGATAAATGATATTATTTTGGTATCTTTAAATAATTAAGCTGGCTGCAACTGTGAAGTCTCTATACCGAAAATCCGTTGTTGATATCGAAAATAATAATTCACGTTTTAGTTTTTTAAATTTCATTCGTTAATACGACGTAATTATTGTCGTTATTATTATTATTATTGATCGTGGTGTTTAAATTATTAGGTGCTAATACTTTCATATCGTAGTGATGTTTACTAAGTAGCTATTATTTATTTAATTTTAAATATCGCTGTAAGTGTTACAATCACGCGTGTTCGAGTATTATAATTTATATTTAGCTCGAGGTCAATCAAATCGATACGATTGACAATGATTATTAATGGATTGGTGCACAAAACATATATATTATGTAAAGGTGGCTATACACACGTACCTAACTGCAAGTTTGTCAATCATGCAGATGCAATATTTTTGTACAAGCATGCATTATTTTCCCGAGTCACCACACGGCACAAGCATGCTTGAAAAGCAAGATCAGTATATGTTGCAAACATTTCGAGTTCGGACGACGACGCTCTCGCGCTAGCTGCTTTTGCTATGATTTTAAAAAAGAAAAAATTTAAGAGAAAACGTGCTATGTGGTGTTAAGACTGGTCGATGAGAAGAAAAACTTTTTCTCATATCAATTTACTAGACGAATTAAAAATATATCCACGAGATTGGCACAATTACCTTCGAATGGATGGAGGAACTTATTTAAACCTCTTGTCCAGGCGCGTACACAAAAAATATTTTTGGGGGGGGGGGATTTAAAGTTTTATAATTTCATATTTATATATAAACAATTTAACAAAATTTCAATGGAAAAATTATTTATTTCTCATAATTATTATTATTATTTTTTTTTTTTTATAACAATTTTACGATAACAATGCAATCTGTGCGTATTCACCGTATCAATTTTAAAATTAGAACTGTCAATAATAAGAATATTGTAATAAATTAATAAATAGTAACTAAACTAACATATTTTTATCTAATATCTCCCACGTTGATAGAAACCGCTTATATTTCGTTAAACATTGAATACTTTTACTGAAATTTCGGGGGGGGGGGGTTAACCCCTAACTCCCCCCTTGTGTACGCGCCTGCTTTTGTCTCTGGTGACGCATTTAATCGAAAAACTACATTTTTTACTTTATTCTGATTGGCTGTACGACGTGCGTACACACGTTCTCAGATTTGCTCGTACCAGCGCGACTTGTGCAAGCGTGCAGATGAAAATGTCATCAATTTTCATTCCGCTTGTACAATCACAATGCTTGCACAAAATTATCATACAGACGCTCAAGCATGCTTGTGCAAAAAGATTGTATCTGCACGATTGACAAACTTGCAGTTACGTGTGTAGCCACCTTAATACGATTAGCAATGTACGCATTCATTTATTGGTCAGGTCGGATATTTTTCCTCTACAAAGATTTAAGCTATTTTTTTTTATTTATTTATTTTTTTTAATTTCCAATACAACTGCTATTCTCACTTTTAGCAATGTAATAAATACCACGGTATAATTTAACGATTTTGATTTAGGTATGATACGATAGAAAAAAAAAAAACAAATAAAAAATAACGAGCTTTAATAAATTATTTATAGGGGGAAAAGTTTCATTTAATAATTGAGTGGTTTCGTATTTTTAGACTCTCAACAAGGTTAAAGCGCTATTGATTTTACGGAGATATTGTTTTTCACCGTAAAGCTCTTTTCGCGGTGGAAAATGCGGTTTAAAAGTTTCGTGTTACAATCTATATAATTATTCGTGGAATACCAATAATTTTTCAAACAGTTTATATTTTAACTTTAAAATCCGCCCCCGATCGTAATCGCTTTTTAATTGCAATAATCGTTTTCGAATCGAATAAGATTACAAACTTAAATAATTTTGTTATATCCGCAACCGAAATTGTGGACCGCCTAACGAGCCATAATTTACCCGCACGGAATTCACTTATTTTATTTATGATTTTCAAAGATCGTTCACTCATACGAGTATAAATATGCAATTTCTCAGATTCTTATTATTATTATTATTTTTTTTTATGTAAATTTTACAAAACAATCGGTTAAAAAAATCAATTGCTTCTTTATGATAATACAATAAATATATTATTATTATTTATTACACACTGATTTAACTTAATATAAACAACTTAATACAAACTTGCTATACACAATTCTCACAGGTATACAATTCACAGGTACCTACCTACTTAAGCGGTCAGAACCGACACATTATTATTCGATCACATCAAAATTATAGTAAGTACATATCATTTTTTTTTTTTTTTTTTGTGATTTCTCAAAAATAAAAATAACGTTTTGTACGATCTTCCGTTCTCTAGAAACGGTTAAACAATTTTATTTTCCTCTCCTCTGTTTCGATTTTCATTTCCATGCGATCACGGTACAATATATACGGTTATTCTACAATATACATACAGTGTTGATTGATCAATAACGACGTTCAATGGATTTCTGACGATCTTCGGTCGTAAATTGAAATAATAAAAAATATAAATCTCATCGTGCGAAACAAAGTATATAACTATTCATTCGAATGTATTCCAATGTAATCCTTATAAAGAGAATTTATTGTTTTCCAAGTAGGACTTGATGCAGTACACAAGAGTAAAACAAACGTTAGCCGTGTAAAGAAAAAAAAACACTGTAATGGTAAACGATAAGCAGGCGTAGATAGTATTTCTTCTTAAGAATGGAAAAAAAAAATAAAAAATACGTATATTATATTAAATCAATTTTTCACAAACTATTCCGTTTCCATAAACCGTTTCGTAGGATTATTTTTTCAATAACGACTGCAAGCGAATTAACTATTGCTTCCAACTATATCGGTGCAGTAGATAATTAGATTATAATATTTTTATAAATAATATTATAAAGTTTTAAACGTGAATAGCCACGCCCCGAGCAGAGATTAATGTGTGTCGTACATTATCGGCGACGGGTTTAAATTTAATTTCCCCCCTAAACGTCATGCATATTAATAATACGCTCGAAATTTCAAATGTGTATCCCCTCGTACAGGGTGTCTCAGATATGTTTGATAAATGCAAAAACTTTTGTTCTATTCACGGGTTTCAACTTTTTTTTTTTTTTTTTTTTTTAGTCAGTACCTACTTAAATTAATTCACAGAAATTGAATGAAAAAAATGATTGTAAATATTTTTTGACCTTACGTGATTTATTAAGTTTTTAGTTTTCTTTTGACGCTTACTACTATACCGTTTTACAATATATAATGTTATGAATCTTTATTTTATTTTTTTTTTGGGGGGGAAATTATCATTATTATTGAACTAAAATTTTCAAGCGGTATATAAGCATTTAAACTTTAAAGCAACGGAGCAGTAGTAGGTTAAGGTTAGGTGTTACGATTTTAATTTATTTCGAGACGCTGGAGAAAATATTAACAATCCGCGTTGGCGGCTTTCTTCGGATGGATTTCGTACGTAAACCCGAGATCGGGAATGACGGATTGATTCGTTTAGAAGAATCGGCCGTGCGCGCGGTCGACGATACCGTGTTTACAGGCACGCCGCAGACGATATTTGTTTTTATTTACGAAACGTTTCGGTCGAAAGTCTAATTATACCGTACACGAATCTTCGTAATCTTCGCCGACCGCGAGTGTTTTCTTTATAAAATAAAAACCGGTTTGAGTAATATAATAATATACACTACTACACCGTACGCGTTCGTGTGTACCTATATAGATAAATTATGTTTTTACCGATGCTTGTTGTACGCGTTCACGGTTAAAAGCGACGCGTTTCGTTGTCGTTCGCGTTTACGTGATCGTAAAAAAAAAAAAAGAAATGAAAGCCGAGTGTTTAAAATGTTTAATTTTTACGCGGAGATAAACGTTCACGTTCCTGATCGGCCGGTCGAACAGTCGAATTTTAGGACGGTTTCGTTTTATCGACTAAATTATTCGAGTTTAATAATTACGTTAACAGAGATTACAAATGTATAGAAATCAGTAGTCACACATGTGTGCATATAATAATATTATAATATACAGTGTGTCCCGTCTTAAATTTACCACTAAATATCTCAGCCCTGTAATCTTAGATTAAAATACGGTATGCTGCAATAGGTTACTGAAGTTTTCCAAAAAATATTTCCTACATGACTGAAGTACACATTATAGGAAAATTTCAAATTTTTTTTCTCTTAATACTCTTATAGTATGCGCATGTGCAGTATAAATGTTTTTTTTTTAATAGCAACACTTACTTTTGTCACCGGATATTGATAGATAATATAATTCTAAGTCATTTTGATCCATTGATCATACTTTCTAAAACTAAAATTGTCTGAGTTACAGCTTTTTGAAATTTTAAAATAAATAATTTTATTCGATTTTACCAAAAAACATAACAATAATTAATTCAATATAAAAGTAAATCATTTTTGAACTAAAATTCAATAAATTTGAATAATTTAATACAGTTACCTAAAAAAAATTATACCGTATAAAAATGTAATTAATTAAAAAATAAATTTACCAATTAAATTGACAATAACGTAGTAAAAAATAAAAAAAAATGAATTAATTTAAAATTTCAAAAAACTGTAACTCGGTCAATTTTATACTGCGCATGCGCATACTATAATAGTTAGAAATTTGAAATTTTCCTATAAAGTGTACTTCAGTACCTCTTGCAGCATTTTGTATTTTAATCTAAGATTATATGGCTGAAATATTTAGTGGTACATGTAAGACGAGACACACTGTATATATACCTATATACATATAATATGTACGTATATTTGTGTAGTACATTGTTGGAATCGATTCGAATGTTATATTTAATTTTCAAAAAACGCACTTCTTTAGAAAATGATACTTTAAAATCTTATACGCACAATGATGATTATATATATATATATATGTGCTCAGTGCCGCGACTTGCTATTAGGGCCCCAATGCAAGACAGAATTATGGGCCCCTTTTTCTCTACATTTTTTTAAAAGCAATAAATCAGTTACGACTTACGAACAATGCTTATCAATTATTATTTCTATATTTTCGAGTGTTATTCTATTCAATCAGAAGATATTTTTTATACAAATCGTCTATTTTAACGATATACGTAATTTACCGTTTATTTTTAGTTTTTCTGTAAACAAATATCGATAATAATATATTAATGACTTTAACCTCTATATTATTTGGTGGTTTCTAGAGCTCGGAACTTAATGCTTTTAAAAAGTACTAAATATGCATGCGATCGTGCGACTAAAGAGTACAAAAATATGCTTTAAAAATATGCACTTGTATTTTTTTTTCACACAATAGTCATTTGTACAAATATCGTACTTAACTAACAATATAAGACAAATCAAAGGAATACATTGAAATGATATAGTGAATTCTGATTTTTAATTCGTAATCATAATAGTAGAAAAAAAATGAATTATAAAAAGCTTTCAAAATGTTCCATGAATAAAATGAAAAATAATGTTTTTGTCGAGTTTTATTCAATAGATCTGAAATGTATAAGTTAAAATTAAAACTCCACAAAGAATTAAATTGAAAAGTATTTGAATTCAATAGCATTAGATATGATTTCGTTCTTACTTTCAAAAGTGTTTCATGGACCATTTATACCATTAAACATTTTTTTTTTTCAAAAATCCAAAGATGGCTGATTGTTATCCACGAGTAAAGTTTTATACTTGGAAAAAATACATAGAAGGTATTTGTTATTAGCGCATATTTATAATATTGTTTATATTGTATAGTATAATATATTTTTATAGGGCTATAAAATTATAGTTCTTAATATATTATATTATATTATTATGTTTTATTTTCAAATGGTAATTTAAAAAGGACGACACTATAATAAATAGTAAAAACATAATGTGAATGCATTTATTTTTTTAATTAACGAATTTTCAAACTAAATCATCATAAATTATAAAATATGCTCTAAAAAATTGTAAAGTTAAGAAAAATGCTCTACAAATCTGAAAATCACCGGATATGCAAAAATATGCACATTAAACTTTTGATATATTTTTCGTTGTATCGTGAAATGAATTTATAGCTCACTTAGCAATGAATCTCATTGTCCAAAAAAAAAAAAACATGCAAATACAACTATTTCCGAGCTCTAGTGATTTACTAACTACAACAGGGAGTGTAAGACCTTAACCAGAAGGTATACGGAGTTTATTAGAAACGGCCAAAAGGTATACGGCGGCGTATACCGCGGTATACCCTCCACCACAGCCCTGGTTACATCTCGATTGTCGGTAGTAGATGTAACGAGTAGACTCGTGTGTAACGCGCGTAGACGATTTCAACGGGTAATTCATTCGCGTACATACGACTCTGTCGGTGCCCTTGTAGTTTTTGATTGAAATTTCACAAACCACAGGATTACGCTTACACAGCGATTTTGCCGTATAGTTGTTTTTGTGGTCGTGTAACGATCACGATGAAAACGGTAGTGCAGATATTTCGAAAGATCAAAAATCTATACGATTCGTCGATTGTAATACCCGAACGAACATCAGTCTGTTGTGTCCGATTTTCGGCGTTTTTAATTAACACACGCTTCAAACTTTCTAAACACTAAAAATCGTCACCTATGGGCTATGCGTATTATGATTCGGTGTGAGTTATCAAAATCCTGTCACGAATAATTACGATTTGGTTGGTACATTTCAATACGCAGGAAACCGTAGTCATTCGAAGAGAAATAATATTGATTCACATGTGCACATTAATATTTTCTTGTGAAACGTCAAAAGGTTTATTTAAATTATTTTTGATCGAGTCGAAATTTTTTTACACGATTCAATAAATTAGAAATATTATAATTGTCTCTTTATTATATTTAACAGTTAAATTATAATAGGTCAAAACGTATGAAATGAGGGAAAAAACACTACAAGTTTTTGTAAAAATCGACGAAAAGACTTTAATGCTAGTACTTAAAATATGATAGATATCATAAATATTATAATCGATTATTTATAACGTATAGAACGTGTATTATGTGAACGTGGTAAAATATTTGCATATTCATTCGTTTGTCGACAACATAAAATAAAGCCGTACCTACTTTTCTATCAAATATAATATAATGTATGGCCGTAACACATTTATAAAGTCATCATATTATACTGGTTCCCGAAGGTCACATATATTTGTTTAAATTTTCAAACGGATTCACGACTAGCATCAGTCAACGGATAAATTTCTAAAGACAAATTATTATTTTTGTTTTATAAAAAATTATTTAAAACGAAAAGTTATACCAGTTCATTTGGTGTAAGTATATATATGTATATATATAATAATATAGATATAATTTATATTGTACATCTCAGTTCAATACGATCGGTTATTATTGTTAAACGCTTTTTTTTTTCAGCTGAGTTAATTGGATCATTAAATAATAATTTTCGATCGTGATAAATATCCAGAATACGGATTGACGCGGTGTCGTAGAAATGTAGAATCTTTCAGGCAGCTAGCTATTAATCTCGTTACTACGTCGCGGTGTCCAACACAAAAGATCCACGGCGATTAATAAATCCCGGATCGAAGGAAAGAAAAATAAATCAATTGAAAAGAAATTCGGAACATCTGTCACATTTAAATGTTGTTCGAAATTTCACACGGGAAAAAAAGTGAAACGAGAAACGAATTTTCTGGTTTCTATACACGGTATTATTTACGAATATTCTATATATTACGTATAATATATTATAGTCCCGGCACTACGTTCGTTCGTCTGCCTGCAGTCCCGAAAGTCATTACCAATTAAACAGGCGCGTCGAAAATATGTAATTGAAATAATTATAATAATATTTTTTACACGGACCACTGCGGGGAAGGTGGAGGGAGCACCGTTGCTTTTCGGGAGTATATCTCTTTGCCGACCCTATGATATTGAATCGTCTGTGATTGTTGTCACTCATAAATGCCGCGCGGGTAAAGACGTATAGGAGCACAGACATTTTGCCATTTCGAGAATCGCGCTTTCCGGAAAAGAACAATAACCCTATAACGTCGAACACCCTGAAAACAAAGCATAAAGTCGCGCGCATAATCTCACCGACATCCAATCGTTGTTTATCCGTCCGTCTACGGCATTTATAGTATAATATAATAATTATTACGATAATAGTACGATTTGTCGCCTCTTACGTTCGGGTAACTTGATTAAAAATTTTCATTCTGTTGATAAATTACAACCAGTTGTATGTAATGAATAGTATTAAGTATGTATTTTCTATGTATGTATTACGAGTATATATAATGTATATGTCTCATTTTGTAATTGATTGTTATAGCATATATATATATATTGTGACAAAAAGTATGTACACTTACCCTTTGGGGTGTAATTTCATAGTAAATAAATAAATAAATAAATAATATTTTCTTCTAATAGTAAATATTCTCTCAAAACGCCATTGTAAATCCTACTAAAAAAACTACCATCGATTATTAACCCCTTTATCAAAAAAATGTTCTAAAATCTCATTCTTGACCAGCTTCCACGCAGACTGAAAAAAACTGGAATCGCCACCTACTACTCTGATAAAAGAAAGAAACAAAACAAACATAGAACTATACAATCATCCTAACTGCACCTAGAAAATTAATAAAATTTAAGAAATTGTACGAGGGGTACAATTGCCAGTGGGCGACTTCCCCTATCATGTGACTCATGTTATGATCACATTTATAATTATTGTTATCGTAATGACTTATTGTACGAATCATGTGTATAGATTCTCTTTTTAAAAATAAAAATATTTTCTTCTCTCGTACAACGTCTTTGGCCGTAAATCGTACAACGAGCAACACGTTATATTATTATATGCATTGTCTGGGTCGTATAGATACACTCGATATCACGGATTAAACACGCGAATAATAATAGCCGTTAATTTGTATTAGAGGTCGTGGTCGTGAACGGGCATTAGAAACACACGTAATAAAAATAAATGAAAACTCGTGTTTTTTATACACGCGTACTTAATACCCGTGTATTGTAGTATATTAATGCGGACACGTTTTTAAATACGAATATTCATGATATTAAAATATTGTTTTAAGTGTCAATTATTATCAGTTGATAATAATTAATAATATACGAGTATACGATATCAATTAAATACGATTTCATTCGAATAGAGACGTGTTCGGACATACGGATTTTTACTCGCGGGTTATTCATGGGTATTTCTACTATATAGGTACACGGACCTTAATTCCGTCTAATTTTTGATGTTATCTGTCAACGAAATTCAATACGACGTGTTCCGTATGATGAATATATCGCCCGATGAACTGAAATCAATCATTATTGTATTAACCACGTCTGATATTTTAACCGGGAATTGAATCCGGGCGGCTATACCCTAGATCAGCGGTTCCCAAACTGTGAGGCGCGCCTCCCTTGGGAGCCACAAGCATTTAGCAGGGGAGGCGCGAAGGATCCATAAAGGATAAAATTCAAAAGAACAAGGTAAGTTTAGCCCAAAAATTGTCAAATTTGTTTGAATTTTTTTATAGTAAGTAGTAATACGACAATCATATATGATGGAAATTTCAAGTTCCTAGCAACATTACTTTTAGAGTAATGACGAAATTACTAACGTCGATTTAATGAGTGTCGTTTACGTCGAACTTGGCAGTTTTTTTTCCATTTAAGACTGTTTTTCCGCTCGCCTGGAAAAACTATTGAGACAAGAGCTTGATGAACCCACAAATTTCCATCAACATCGAATTTCCGATCTATTGTGTTGCTGGATTTATTTATTCGCGGGAGGCGCAATTGATTATAATTATTTTTAGGGATGCGTGAATCAAAATAGTTTGGGAACCACTGCCCTAGATTATAAAAGTCAAAACATAAAGAAGATTCTTCTTGCGGAGGAAGATCGGGCAGCTTTTGAGCGGCGCAGCGTACAGTTTTATAACACACTCGTAAAATCAATAATAATAATAATAATAATAACAGTAATTATTCCGGCAGAGGATTCGTAGCGTTTGTATATTTTTGTTGAGCGGTCACAAAAACGGCATAGTACGAAAAAAATACGTTTCGTGCTTTTATAAAGCTATTTTTGAAATTTTATTTTCCATATAAATGCATATTTTGAGAACTTTTTGTTTTTAGGGCATATTTTACATTTCTATACGTTATTTGACTCTTTTTTTCATAGACATATTTAAACTTAATTCAATGTTTCTCGCATTGACGTTTTTATTTAAAAAATACCGTCAACAAATTTGATTAAAAATAATTTTACTATTGATTTTTGTCGTATAATATCGATTTTGACCGTCTGTGGGAATACGTATTTCCTAAAAGCGTTTGAGGATCGCCAATAAGACAGTAATATTAATTGACTGTAATTTTATTAATATATTCATAATCGATATCGATCTAACGTTGTACACAATACTACATCACCACCACATATAACATGAATATTTTTTGTTTTTTGATGTCTTGGAGAAAAATTATAAAATAAACAAAAAGTCAATCAATAGAAATGAAAGTTACAACTTAATCGAGAAAATTAAGAGAAATTTATATTTTATTTATTCGGCAACGGTATAAAATACATTTTAAATTAAGTAATATTGTTTTAACTTATTTTAAAGCCTATTTGTTTTATTAATACTTTTAAATTAAATCGCGCGAAAAAAAATGTAGGCGCATATTTTAATTGTATAAAATAGGGGTTTTAAGTGCATTTGTGTTTGAATATTTAGTGCTTTTTTAGAGATACAAGTCTTCTGCCCCAGTAATGATGACGAAGCGAATGTTTCCGAAAATCAAAAACAAAAACATTGACGTCCGGGCGATCTCAAAAGGGTCACGACACACCAACGATTACGGGTCAAATGAAAACTCGAATTTCGACCGAGAACAATGTGTCGTCGACACGATGGACGTGAACAACTCTCGACAGAGACACGAATTCGCGTACGGGGGCTGCCTTTACCGGTGTGACGACACGGACTCGTGACGTCACGATACGACGGTAACGACGACAGTGACTCACGAGACGAACGGTGGTGGCGTTAAGGTTATTCCTCGGTGCGCTGGTGGAAGAGAGACGCCCGCGACCGGAAACGCGACGGCGCGTTCGGTGTCGTCTTTCCGGAAAACGTTTTCGTTTTCTCCTGCACGGCCGTCGATTTCTATGGAGAAAAAAATGAAATAAAATAAAAACGCATACACGCTTCTTCGAGACGCTATGATGTCGTTATTGTTATTACGATTGTTACGAGTACGATTAAATATTCGCGTCATTAAAATATTATGTGCGGTCGATCGTCTTCGACTTCGTGTATACAGCGCGTGCCAAGAGAGGCCTAGCCGCGTTCGGTCCGTTTTTTCATTATTTGCTTGCGGCCCGCGATCAAATTTGAAATATAGCACGCATGTTTTCTATTTCGGTAAAATTAAAACGGCCACGGACCGTCGATGTGGAAAAAATTGGGAAAAGTGCGATAAAACATATTAAATTACCTACTTACTTATTGTTATCGATGTTGGCTGTTTCAGTGACATTAATAATAGTTTGTTATTCAAAATTTAATCGTGAAAATTGTAATAGTAAAACTGAATTCCAGTACAAAACACATGTTTATATACTACGGATGCGGCCCGCGAGATTCGTTGAAAATAATGTGTGGCCCTTCAACAATATTTTGTTGGCCTCCACAAAAAGGTTGAAGACCCCTGGCGTACAGAGTGTTCAAGCGTGGGTCACAAAGACACGACACGTTTGGTTCAGTAAAATTGTTTCTGACGCGGTCCCTCGAGGGATCAGATTGGGTTTACGCGTTGTCGAGGATGGCCGGCGGCGTTTCACTGTACTTCAGCGCAAAAAAATTTTCGATTTTTTTTTTTTTTTTGAGTAGAAATCAAAAGTGCACTGCTTTCGGATTCAGTGAATCCAAAAAAAAAGTCTCTTGTTAAACTTAGTAAGTAAAAATACTCGGTTCCTTCACGTAACCAATACAAAACGTTTTTTGGACACAACCATATTTCACCCAGCAGCGCGACGTTATCAATCTACGGTCGTGTGTCATCTACGGGACAGACACGTTGTGACGTGATGCAACATTAAGACGCGATCGTAATGAAGTCGTACATTCGCGTACAATGTTTATATGTATTATAAATAATTATAATCAGTGCTCGTAAGTTTATATTCTAAAAATGTTTAATTATAAACAGGCACTTGTGCACTAAAAATTGGCAAGAGATGCCTTAAAAAGCTCAAAAATATGGATTCATGTTCACTAAAAATCTAAAATTACGCACTTAAAATATGTGCATTAAAAAAAAAAAAAAAAATCATGAACAATTTTCGAAAATTGATATCGAAAGATGATAAATTAATTTTTTCAAAATAATATTGTGTTTTTTTTCTTAAATAACCATTAACAAAAAAAATTAGATTTAAAATAATTATTCTTGAGTTATAATGAACTGCGTTTTATATACTATATAGGTACGTATTTGTCAGTCGTTCGTTTTAAAACTGAAACTTGTATGTTTCGATCGAATCCCCATACATTTTATATGATAATAATTTAGAAATGGTTCTCATCAAAAAAAAGGTTTTCGTAAAAAAATATCGGTTTTCACCTTTATTCAAAGAGTTTTCTTAAAAAAAAAAAAAAAAAATGCGCATCAATAATGGTAGTACGAACACGGATAATATCGAAATCGTGTTCAATGCGGCGGATAAATAAATAATAAAAAAAAAAAACGCGTAAAATGTACGCCATACAGGTACCTAAAAAACCTCTACGCTCGCGAAAACACGCAAAACGAAATTCCGCACGTTTTCTGCGTGATGAGTGTTTCGGAAATGTATCTTTTTACTTCCAGCGTCGAATACGACTTGGCCGGACCGACGGGTCTCTGTAAATTGCGTCCCATTTCAAATTTTCTGTGTAAATTGCGGCCCGGGTATATTTTATATATACGTAAATTGCGGCCCGGGTATATTTTTGTACATATACCTATCTAACTATTTCTTATTAATATGTAAATTACGTCTAAGCCTTTTTTCCACAAAACCAATATTTTCCTTCCCATTTTTCAGACTTAGGACTATAACTATAACAGACTTAAAACTATCTATACAAATATTATTATCATCAAATTTCAAAAACTACTTACACGTTTTAACTGTGCAACACCAACGTTGAATATCACTGTTTAGACATTTATGAAAACGAAATTTGAAACCATCAACTATTTTCAACGTTTTATTCCTTTCACTTTTCATAACGTCCATTTTTATTAGATTGAAAAAAAATACTGTAAACTGTAGAGCACCCACAGATATATAAAACAACTAGATAGCCGACTCAACGAATAAAATTGAAGTCTAGAATCCATATGCGAACGGGGCAAAATATTTTTCTGTGATTGAAACCAAAGATATAATATAAAAATGTTGTTTTATTATTCTATTATTATATTTATCTTTTTATATGGATTCGGATTGAAACTCAATTGTTCGATTATAATTTATAAACTATAAACTATAAAGTGCAATTCAAGTAATTCATCATCATGGTGGTTTCTTGTTCTGTGTCTGGTTGTGTCAATAGGAGACTGAAAGGAAGCAAAGTTCATTTTTTTTCGTAAGTTTTACATTGTTATATCTTATGTAAACTTATTATTAGTTAGGTATGTAAAAACTATAATAAGATTGTTCCCATTAGATTTCCAATAAAAAATCCAGAAACAGCGCGTAGCCAGGGGGGGTGTTACAGGTGTAATAACACCCCCCCTCAGCCGTGGTATACTTAATATTTTTTATCAAGATAAAGATGCATCATAAGCACGAATTATCTTAAATCGTGATTTACACTTATTTATCAAAATGAAGTATATTAGTTTATATTAATATATTACGATAACAATAATGTAAAGCACTAAAGCCTGTTAATTATGTTTATTAATGCCGGGATCCGGCATTAATTACTATTTTCGACCGTTCTGTGACGTTTTATCGATTACTAGTTTCATGCACGATTTAATATATCTTTTCATGCAGCGTGTAAGAAAACTTTTACAACTTCAATTATTGATTATTTGATTATCATGATGAACTATCGTAAACATAGATGATCTATCCGAATGTTATTTAACTTATCAGTATCTGCAATTGGCGAGTTTACAATATGGCATCATCAGGCGAAAAACAAAAACCCTAAAAATGCTACGGAAGCATTCATTAATTGCAATGAAGAAATATTTCCCATTGTTCATCAACTTTAAAAAATATTGATTACTTTACCAGTAACCACTGCAAGTAGTGAAAGAACTTTTTCCTCGTTATGGCGTTTAATACATATTTGAGGAACACAACTGGTGAACATCGGTTGAACGCCTTAGCAGTTATGAATATTCATCGGGATTCAGTCGTAACCACTGACGAAATAATTAATACTCTAGCTTTAAAAAATAGACGCATTAAATTAATTTAATTAAAAACATATTTTTTTTTTGTATTAATTATAATAATATATATGTGAACACTTTCAATATACTTACGTAAAGTTATCAATTATGTGCGCATAATTTTTTCAATTAATTTTGAATAACACCCCCCTTAGAAATTTCTAGCTACGCGCCTGTCCAGAAAGGAATCAACTGTGGATTACTGCTATACGTCGGAAAGGGTTTGTTCCTACCAAAAATAGTTGTATTTGTAGTGAACACTTTGTACAGTCTGACTATGACTTAAAACCAGGAGGTAGTTATAAACTATACATGAAGGAGACGGCTATTCCATCTATGATTCCTGATAATTGTATTCATACAAGTGTAATGAAGAAATAAATATACTCATTGTTAACAATTGTTGTGTTGATTAGTAATATACCTATGCTTTATAATATTATAATATTTATAATTATATGAAATATAAGTAGGTAGGTCTCATTGTGGTGGGTGAAAGTATGTTGCTAAGAGTTTTAAATTTATAGTACAATCTGATCTTTCTAGTTGTATTAATAATATGATATTGCCAATTTAGATTAGCATCCATCACTTAGATATTTTGCTTTTTGAACTGGATAAAATATTGTAGTGCAATTAAATCTACTGTCATTATTAATAGCAATTAATGTATTTATACTAAAATCATTACAGTTTTTTTTTATGAGGCTTAAGATAATTATTACTAATGGGTGACGATTTATTTATACTAAAGTTTATAAAGCAAGTTTTTGTTAAATTAAGTTCCAGGAGGTTATTGTCATTTGTCAAACCATGTTTTGGCTATACTTAACACACACTCAACCAAAAACCACAATAATAGTGATGAAATCATAGATTAAATTGACAAGACTATTGTTAATATAGAGCCGACAAGATGATATTGTTAAATTTATAGTATTTGATGGTAAAGGTTTATTTACCAATTTAATTATCATGACAAACATACATATATTATCAATCCAACAATATATATTGATCAATTTAATAATGAATGTTATCACTGTGCAATATGATAATATTGTAAAATTGGCAAATAAGCATTGTTATTTTTAGAATATGTACAGTGAAATTAACAAAACTTGTATTATTAAATTAGGTATGGAGTACATTTATTTTTTTAATATTCAATTTGAAGTTGAAAATAAAAACAACTTCATTATATGCTAATCAAATAAGAATAACTTTATTGTAAACAAATAAAAAATAACATCTATTATATGTTAGCCCTATACCTATATATAAACAAAATATATCTAAAAATTGATATTTTAAACATTTTTTAAGTCTGAAAGAATTTGCCCCAATGTGTGACAAGCCTTATCATATTTAGTGTTTATTTCATAAAAATATGTTTGTATAAACAGCCATAAAGTATATGACTGAACAGGATATTCTAAGTTAAAAATATGAAAGATCTTAAAACATATATCTATTGCAGAAATAAAAGAAAACATTTTGTACTTGATGCAATCAAAAAATATAATAATTTCTTTGGGTTTAAAAGTTGTTCCGCAAATAATTATAAATGGTTGAATGGGAACATTTTCATTCCGGCGACTTATAATATAATCTTCCATTTCAGGCACTGAGTTTTTGAAAACCATGAAACTATTATGGTTATCTTTGATGGAGTGCTTAATTATACTTTTTTTCCCAGTATGGTCCTTAGTCATTTTATTGCAGTAGGAACCAACAATCCATGTAATAAATAAAATAATATTGTATGTTTTCCATCTATAAAATAAATAATTTAATTAATAATTTAAGTACCTAGCTATATTAAAAAATAATAATATTACTTTCAGTTTTATTATAAAATCAATGGTACTAGATATTGCTATATTCGTTTTTATATATAAATATTACCAATTAATGTGTTATGCACACACTCCAACTTCCAACTTGTTAGTAAATCTAATAATGGCTGCAAATCCTCAACAGGAAATATGTAGTCCTGGTAATATAGTTCTATGTTATTTATATTTGATTCCTGTAGATGGTATATACAATATTATGTTTAATTTATGCATTTATGACATGCATTAGAATTGAGAAAAAAATTAATTAAGCTTGCCAAGTTATCTGTAGAATTAATAAGCTCAAATGTTGATAATTCTTGATTATTTATTGAGGCCAAATTATTGGTGCTTTCTGCTATTGAAAGTACAGAATATAGTATACTACTAAGCAGGGTACCTACTACATTAAAATAATATACATATATACAATTATATCTTGTGATATTAAATATATTAAAATAAAAATTAGTCAATGACTTAAGGCTAATAAAAATAAAAAAATGAAAAAATAAAATAAAAAATAAAAATTTATGATACTAAAAATTATTATTATTAAAAAAAAATTCTTTTAAACATATCATATGTTTTCCAGATGCATTTTTGTAATGTTAATTGGTGGACCACTAAACTCATCTATTCCATTAATTATAGTATTTTTATCAACTCCAAATGCTTCAAATTGTACAAGGAAATCTAAAGCTTGAATTTGTTTAGATAATATGAAAATTTTATCTGTAGAGTTATTCACAACAATTATTTCAGCAATCTCATACAAACACATTTCATCAAGAAATTTATTCAAGTAGTATCCTCTTTTATATAATTTATATAATGTTCCTAGATAGTTAACTTGACTATAGCACATGTAAGATGTTAATGGTTGATGAATAATTTTAGAAATATTTTCAAAATGAAGAGTACATATACTGTACTTGGGGTTAACGACAATATTTTCAATATTTGACTGTAAAAGAAAATTTGCAAACTTAAATTGAAATTTTTTTTCCAGTGTAAGGGTTATATTTTTACGAGAACAAGTTGAGCGAGCATACAATTTTTTGATTCCTTATGCTTTCCTTCAAACCTAAGGCACCAATAATTTTTAGGAGGACCTGAATATTGTATAACTGTGGGGTAATGGGTTAAAAAGTGATGCTTAGGCTTTAAATTGTCATTAAAAAGGGCAACATACATACGGTTATGTTGTGAAATTAGCTGTTTTAGATATAATATTTTGCTTTGATTAAACTTTGAGGATTGAAGTACATCAATCATTTTCAAAAGGGTCAAAAAAAAAATGCCATACTTCACATTCATCTGGTATAAGATCTCCAATAATTAAAGAAAAAAAATGTATAAAAGTCATCATCTCTCTTGGACTCATTTTAAGATGACACTTGTTTAAATGAACTTCAGTAATTGGAGGGGAAATATTTCCTACCTCAATAGGTCCATAATTAAAATTACTTTTTCTATTATTTAATGTGCTTAAAGAAAAAATTTGAACAGTATTAATGTAATATTTTATTATATGGCACATATCATAATGACATACCCCTTCATAAAGATCATGCATAACATCAATACAACAATTTTGTGTTATATGGAAACTATCAATTGTATTCATTATGGAATCTTTGTATATACCTGTTTCAATAAAAGACATTTTAGCAACATCATCTGAATAATTTTGAAATGTACGCATGGATGCTGGGTCTTCTTCATACAATTCATTAGCTATAGTTTTATAAACTTTACAAAATCTACAATAATAATTAGCTGAAAATGACCTACTAAATTCTAATAAGCCATTTAAACCTAAATTGTCCCCTAAAACCAGACCAAGTATGAAGAATACATGGTAATCACCATGTTCAGTAGAAATGGTTATTCCCTCTCTTTCTAATTCATTTAATTCATTAATGAAACTTTTAAAACATGGATCATTTCCAAATTGTTTTATATCAGTTGATTTGATAAGGGCCGCCAAAAATATATCAGAAAGTTTAGAATTATTAATTGAAAAAGGAAAATTGTAATATATAGCAGCTATTGATTGAAACGTCACATGTGATCCCAATGGATTGTTGATTTCGAAATCATCCATATATATAAAATATGGAAATACTAATTTGCCTTCATATTTTTGGATTTTTTCCTTCCAAAGTTTTCCTTGCACAAAATTTGAAATACAATCATCATTGCTATAAGTATATTCTAGAAATTCATCATAAAATATTTTAAAATTATTTTCTTTTTCAAAAAATTGTTGAAATTGTTTTTTTATTGGTAGTAGAGTTCCTTTGGTAATTTTTTCATCATAATATATATTCCCTGCATGGTCAACAGGAACAATAGCATTATTAATATTAATCCGATACATATTTGACATTAGATTTCTTTATTTGAGCCAATTACATAAACGGTATACTGTTGAACAATATAAAAAAGATAACATTAAAGATGACATTAATACTTATCGTTATCTTTAAATTGCACAGCCGACCGAAAATTGGAATATCCCGGGACGCAATTTACGTATGTTTTAAAAGTACGCGGGACGCAATTTACCAATTTAGACACGCAAACGCACGAACTCGCGACGACCAGCCGGCCCCTGATGACAACGTCTCGCCGGCGGCGGTCGTCTTCCGTCCGCGGGTCCGTTTCGCAGACGCGACGACGCGGCCGTATGCCGTCGAGTACGTCTCGCACGCCGCGCACGTTCATCTCGTCCGTCGCCGAGATCAGAAACACCGGCAGCCTCCGTCGGCCCGCGATCGGCCAGCAGCAGCAGCAGCAGCAGCAGCCGCAGCATCGTCCGTCCCCACCGCGCCGCGGAAGACCGGAACGGACCGCGACCGCGAGAGACCGGCGCTACGTCGTCGTGCGGCCGCCGCGTGTCCCGGGGCGGGGGACGACGCGT
The DNA here is from genome assembly GCA_027580255.1 of Therioaphis trifolii. Classification (NCBI taxonomy): domain Eukaryota; kingdom Metazoa; phylum Arthropoda; class Insecta; order Hemiptera; family Aphididae; genus Therioaphis; species Therioaphis trifolii. The sequence continues at coordinate 31,974,500 of CM050411.1, read as the reverse complement.
TCCGCCGGCCAGGCGTACGCGCGCCGGAGAAACGCGCGTCAGTCTCCGCCGCCGCAGCAGCAGCCGCCGCTCATCAGGTACTGCAGTTTGTCTCACGTGTACGAGCGCGCCATGTCCCGACCGCGGGGCGACGACACGTGAGGATCCGCGTTGTCTACACGCACAAACACGCACAAACACGCGCAAACACACACACACACACACACACACACACACGAGTGTCGTCGTCGTCGTCGTCGTGTGTAATATTTTTACTTTCGTTATATTTTCATTTTTATTTTTTTTTTATTATTTCGTTTTTTATTTTCGACGTCGTCTCGTCGTGCGCGCAGTGGTTTTCCGTCCGAGAAACGTTTTTTGTCCGTTTCGTTTTCGTTTTTGTTTTCCTCTTCGAACGAGAGCCCAGGACCCCCGGGCAACGCATCGGATCAACGTTTCTCTCCAGACACCGCGTAAGTACACCGTCTATGATATAGGTACTCGACGTAGTGTTACGTATATGAAACGCATCGAAAACAAAATATAACATTATTGATAATTAAGATATTATTATTGTTTTTGCACGTCGCCGGAAAACATTGTTTGTGTCTGCAGTGGCCCGTTCGTTCTCGGGCCCGCGAGTTTTAGGCGCGTGCGGGGGTCCCATCACGCTTGTATTTGAGTTTTATATTTGAAAAACAAACTATTACGGTTTTACTTCATTTCGAGAATTTTCCGTCGAAAAAATTTAAAATCTTAGTAAACCTATAAAATAAATCAATGTCACCGATCCGAGTACTATGTATACTTTTGACTCTATGAAGTCGCTCGTCATCCAATACATAGTATGTTTAATGTGAAAAATGTCGCGGGATATTTTAAAGTCACGCCCGCCACCGGGATGCAATAATGTCGAAGACATTTTTCTGTTGATTTTTCTCGGACACTTTTTTTCCTCCCCGTCCGGTTAGATTTCAATAATTGAAAATCACCAAATAAGCAAAACCGCGTCTGATTCCGAGGTTTTTAAAAACACAGACAAATGAATGTAATCATGAATAATTTTCATTTTCATTTTTTTTTACGCTTGCCTAGCGAATGCATCTATGGTCCACTAGGGGTTGATAAAACCCGATAGTTGGGTAAAGGTCGGTAAAGGTCGAAGAGTTCTCTGGTCCACCACCTTTGCGCGCGTTATGCGCGGCGGAGGATCGTTTATCGACGCTGAATTTTCCTTCGAACTACACGCCGTACGAGTCGTTTTATATTTACAAAAATGTAACGTTGTGGACGACGAAAAAAATTCTGCAGTCGTTCGAAGTCGTCATTTTACGTTCGAGTCCCAAAACGAAAATTTTTCAAACGTTTTGTTCGGTATACGTGTAACTAGAGACCGCTGTACGTTATTAATCAGACGAGTCTCTAGAATGTATGTGGTGACGAGACGACGTACATCTGGCACGTGTTGTACACGTCTTGTCTCACGTTTGTCGAAAAATCGTTTCAATCCCACGGAACCGCACATTGTTCTGAAGTGGTCACGTCCTAATATTCCGCGTGTTCTTCAAAACACGCGGACTAAACCGTCGGATTTTCAATCGGATGCGTCGTAGAAAGCTGATAGTAAAATTTGATAACAGACACTTACGATTGAAATCGTAGTCGAACGGTTCGAGTTAGTGATTGAATCATTTTTCTATTTAACCTATTTTTAAGAGGACGCTACTCACGAACATATAATATTATCGTGTTTCCATCTCACCAACGTAAAATAAAATAGCTTATCAACGTTCAGAGAAACTAATTTCATGTGAATTATTATCAAACTTAAACGTAAAAGCATTTTATCTGTGACTATAATATATTATTTTCTCGATATTTCTTTATATTACGCGAGTTAAGGTCGTGTAAATTACAAAAGTTTTAAAACGTTCACAGTGTTCGCTTCGGAATTGAAATATTACAATATTGAAATATTACGAAAAACAAAAGTAGACACACTTGTAATTTCCTTGTAATCTTTGAGGTCAACGATAAGTCGATTCGCTCTGATATTTAAGCCACAAACGGCAAATCAGTCCTGTTGAACGTAAAATCACCGCATCCGTACGTTTATCGCTCTAGTACCGGTCCGACGAACGAACTCTGTCGAGAAACATCGATCGTAATCAGAACTAGGGTCGTTCGACCCTCGATCGGTCGTCTTGTGCGTCCAGAGGGACACGCTGCCCGTGTCGAAGTCGGAAGTCGCCCGAGAGAACGCTCAATAGACGCTCGTAAAACGCCACGCGAAGACGGTTTAAATCCGCCGTCACAGGCCGGCGCCACGTGTTTTCCGCGTGCAAAAGTCGTGCGGGGTGGAAAAAATTGGATGCGGACGGACGTGCAACTGTCCCCGTACGCGCTCCGAATCGGCCGCCGCGCACAGCAACAAAAATACGTCACGACGACGACGTCGTGATCTTTGTAAAGTTTCGCAAAACCGCGACGACAAACGGCCATCACGCTGACCCCGCCGCGAGCAGGGACGCGCGGGGCTACGCTTACAATACCCCGGTGCACAATGCGGCTGCCGTCGTCGTGGACCGAAAGCAATAACAACCCTGTGAACCGCTTTGAACCCCGTCACGGTGACCGCAGTTAACGAATTGTTTTATGAAGTTTTACACAAGTTGTAAAGTTTAAAAAAAAAAGGTTTATAAATTCAAATCCATGAAATTTTTCCATTTCAATGTCCTATAAATACCAACACGTATTTTGATAAGATTTTTATTTTTTTTCTATTTAAGCTACCAATATAAAATTATTACAGCTTAACAATAATTACAACTAAAGATACATAAACAAATAACAAATTTTATAAGATATTTACTGAAAAAAATTCGATTAAATAAAGTTTAATTCTATGTTTTATTCAAGCCATCCCAATGTATTTAAATTTACTGAAGTACCTAATAAATAATACGCAATGTGACGTTTACATTAAAATTAGAAGTTCTGGACAATTATCAAAGACAACACGTGAAAAACATTTTATTTCTTAGTCAAAAATTAAATGCATATAAGAATGGAAACAAATTTCACGATTTTAATTTGTAAAAACGGAATCATTTAAATTTTTGCCTAATATGTAATTTTAATTTTACTAAAACTATAAATGTAGCTATTTTTGTTTTTTATTTATATTTATTAGACAAAAAGGTATTATCAATTATTGTGAGATTACATTAAAGTGTTTACTTTAATAATATGACGTTTTTTATACGAACTTCTTATTTTTCGTGTAAAATATAATAATATAAAACATACTTTTAACGTTTTAATAGACAAATTTCTCAACGTAAATTTATAAAAATTGTTTCAATTATGTGTTTGCTTTATATGTTACGTTATTAAAATTATTTGTGCAGTTATTTGTAATTTTGATTTATATTAGTTAGATCATACGTGTGTGTAACCAGAAAAAAACTTAGGGACACAATTCAATATTTGGGACACAACTCATTTGCAGCCACGGTGACGTCGTATAGACGCGCCGCGGAAACGCGTGATCTGGCCAGTGATCGCTCTCGGGGGCGATTTGAATCCGTTCTAGACGGACAAGACGGAAATCCTATATAGCCGAATTTCGTACGTGATAACCGTATTTTCAATCGTCAGTCTGTCACGACGTTATACTGTCCGGGCTCGGTATACAAGTCGATCGACACTAACGTTGAGTGCGAAGACGAATTCAAAAAAATAAACATGTCATTACACGACAATGACGAACGCGGTTTACGGCGTGTGCTTTTGAAAAATCATCGCGATCAAAACGAGAAAACGGCCGATCGCCACGAGTGTCTGATTTCGTGTCGAAAAAAAATCACAAGCCCGGTCCGGGCGCACGCGGTCAACGAGACGGTTCCTATTCCGTAATAGAAACGACGACGGGACACGCCGCCGTGTGGTGTTTTGACGAAAACCGACGGTGAAAAAAAACCAACGGACCGAACGACGTCCGGGAAAAGCGTCTTCGTGGAAATCCGCCGGATTGTGGTCGTCGTTGGCGAATCGATGCACTCGTCATCGCGGCGAATATTCACGGTTATGTTTTCATGCCGATTTTTAATTATTATCCCGAACGACGATGAAAATATGAAAACTATCGATTCATAAACGTCGTCCCGGGGGGAGAACAATGACGCTGTTTACGCCGCCGTATTCGTTCACGTCCGACGATGCATCACGGATATCGCACTGTTTTCTCTCGGTTCGCGCATTTCGTTCCTCCGGCGCGAGTGGCGGGTAGAAAACGGCGTGAACAACTCGAGTGTAAAACGGCTTTTGTCATGCTGCTCTACCCTCACGTGTCGGTTTTTCTTGTTGACACTGTACACGGTCGGGATAAATTTCATTACGTTGTCGCCAAATGAAAAACAAACGTTTTCCCAGAAGCTTTTCCGAAGTACGCGGTTGAACGCGAAAATCGCCAAGTCGGTACCGAGTTACTGCAGGCGGATTGTACGAAGACGTGTGTTGAAATCGATCGGATGGTTAGAGTTGCTATAACGCTTACAATTATTCGTTTGTGTTAAAACCGCTCTCCATTTTGCCGGAGAAATAAAATACTCTACACCTCGACACGTATTATAGGTACATCATCAAATATGTGTCTAATTGTCTATGGTTTCGTGTGAACATTTCGTCGTCACCCGATCGACCGAACTACCGAAAAACCATATATTTATTTAGGTCTACCCAAACAGATTCGGGCCTGATTACAAACATTCTATTCATACATTTTACATTTAAAACAAACGCCTTATTTTTTGATATTATCTATTTATTGTAATTTAATACGATTTTATAAGAATTATTATTTTTACGAATTCTAATTTTATGCAAATTTTATATTACTTACTGTACTTTTATGATTTTCATTACACACGAAGTTGATGGAAAAATGTAAAATTTGAATTGCGCGTGTATATAATATCGTTCCGAAGTACTGAGTACTTGCAATTTAATAAAGTTTTGAAACGATTTGTTGTGTTTTAAGTATAAAACGCGGATAAAAATTTGTACAGCATACCGGTGTAATTACTTTGTTTCGAAATAAAACTTATTGCACTATTTCACGCTAACATTTATAAAGTTTAATATTAATAAGTTTACGACTTCATAAATACGTATTATACGCGTATACGTATCGTGTTCATAATGAATATTCGGTTACCGACAGTAAATAATTCCGTCGTAAATTAACAAAATGAATTTGGGTTTAATTTTTAATAAAAAAAAAAAAAAAAAGTTCTGTGAATCAATGTTGTATAATAATTTGACAACAATCGGTGATGTATAATATTATATCGTCGGACGGACAGATTTAGTAATTTTTCTTTTTATAAATATCATTTTTTTTTTTTTTTCATCATTACACTTGATCTAATTTCCGTGATTAATTTTACGACTGTTTCACTTTTCGACGATCCAATTAACGAAATCCAAGAGGTGTAACAACAACACTACTCTCGGACAACGTAATTTATATACGTGGCTCATTTGTAGCGCAGTGAAATACGTTATGATCGTTACAACAACATCGGATATTCGTTCGGGGAAAAAAAACATAAAAACCGCTGCGTTGTGTAGTTATTATATTACACGTCGCGGGCATGAAATAAATCACGACGACGGATCTTTTGGAACGGAAATAAAAAACGCTTTCAGCTTCGGAGCCGCCGTATTTGTTCGCTCGTATTGTCGATTGTTTTTTTTCTTTTTTTTTTTTTTTTTGATTTTGCTTTACACGTTTCTATGTACGTGTTATAATAAACGCATTACGCGCGCAGTAGACATCATCGTATTGTTATACACCGGGATTAAATCTGTAATACTTTCGACGCTGGATTAATTTCAATCTCGTATATACACACGTTTCGAAAAACGTATGAAAAAAAAACCCTCCTAAACCGTTTTTCGTGCGATATGCACGTGAGAATTATTATTGAGTATGTCAATCGATCCAAACTCTGCGAGAGCGGCAGTGCTTTCGTTAATTATTATTATTATTATTATTACCGAACGAGATCTGTATACGTTTGTACGCGTGTACGCGGAAAGAGAACGGTTATACAATAATTAAAAATCCAGATTTAATGAGTGTGTAACGTGAATTTATTGTTTTTTTTTTTTACACTAATTAGGTCCGGAGTGGAAAGAGAGTTGCAGACTTTTGGTACTGTTTATCTCGCGATAAATCGAAAACTCTAGAGAAATAAACTGTTTTATTTCTTTTTAAATATTGCGTTTATATATGCCGATTTATATTATTTTTTCGTGATTTTCTTGGAATTTCGGTTTACGTTTCGGAAAACCCTGTGAGATTTTCACCAAACACACGATTGACACGCCGAACTAACACGTGAAAATCATAAATTCGGTTAGTTAGTAATGACTACTATTCGTAATATTCGTTGACGGATCAATTTACATCAATAACGTTATGTTAAAACGCGTTCGGGAAATCTTCATTCGTATATTTGTTTCGCTCATTTTCCGCAACGATATTTGACACTCGAAACGACGAGCCACGAAAGACACAATAACAGTTAATCCAATTCCGTTCAAAATCGTCTTTCAGACGCAGCGGTTTATCACTGCTTTCGAATTCAAACGAAGTAAAATAACACAACACAACGCGTATAGGCTGTCTCGGCTGTCTCGAGCCGATAGACGAGATGAGCCAACCGAGACGAGTGCGAAACACCCAGCGTCTGTTTCCTGTCTGTAAACTATTTGTTTTGTTTTTTTTTCCAAACGATATTTACCTACGTTTTTCTACCGCGGTCGCCGTCTCGCGTTCCTACGTATTTTCAATTCCTCCGGTGGTCGAAAGTGTTCGACGTCGTTGCGTAGCCTCGGAGGAACATCACCGATAATAATACATAATGATGGATGACCATATTAAAAAAAACAAAAAACAGGACTAAAATAATTTTCATAGTTTTTTTTTAATAATTTCAATCAAATTTTTCATCGACATTTTTAATCATAGTAAAAAACATAAATAAAAATAGTAGTTAATTAATAAATTACATTTTTTTATAATGTTCTCAAGTACTTTGTTCCTATAATATATTCAATTTTCTTAAAACTATTTTATTCATATTGATGATAATTTTTCGGATCGCATGTCTACACGTTTTATTTTTGTCTTCTTTTTCCGAAAAACTTATCGGATCTAATAATTCGGGGTATATTGAGAGTATATTTTACTTACGTAATATAAAAATATTTGTGTATTTTTAAGATTGGCTAAAAAACATGAGAAAAAGCGTCCTGAGAGACATTCGTCAGGACAACTGGACACCACTCTAAAATAAAGTACAATTCTGTAAAAAACAAGACGTCTGGAAACACTTAACATAATGTCAACACGAGCGATTCGCAATAGTGTTTCAAGTTAATCGTCGAACTTTTAAAAAATGTACCGGAAATCGAATTTTTATTTTCACACGACCGACGTGTTATAATACCGTTTACATTATTCAATTAAAAAAAATCGTATAACGTTATTATTTTTTTTCGAATACAAAGTTTAATAACCCGGCAGAAGTGCAAACGACGTGCTGAACTACGGACGTAATAATAACTTCTAATCTCGTGTGTTTTCAAACGGTCGTGGTTTGTTGGTTAACGGTTATCGCGTGTGGTCAAATCCATCTGGCCGTTATACTTACATAAATACACACTTAATAAGAAATTGTAAAAACGTAATGCAACACGGACAATAATAATCGTCGGTGTATAATTATTATTATATAATAACACGTTGGTGTTATTCAATTAACTAAAAAATAAAACTGTAATTTTTTTACGAAATAAATTAAAATTCCGTGACTAAATCGAACTAAAATCGTATTCAAACAGAACACAATATATCGACGCGACGCGTTAAACTTAAAACGAACGTTTCAAAAAGAATTTCTCGGTTCGATCGAAAACATCGGACGCGAACGCCAGCGCGTATCACACGTATATTGTTCCGAACGATTTTTATTTCAACTATTTTCTTTTTTTTTTTTTTTCGGGTTTTTCCGTATCGTTTGTCGAAACACAAAGCGAACACTCGTGACGTTCGCTGTTATTTGCTGCACGCGTCCGTAAAACGCGATTTGTGCCGGCGCGGATCCGTTCATATATTTTTATTGCGACTAAACTACTGTTTTACCATTCTCGCAACCGGGAACGTATGGCACACGATTTAATTCGGATTTCACGAGTTTTATTGTGTTCGTTTTCAATCGCCGCTTTTATTCGTTCGGTCGTTACGCGACACGGCCGGGGTGTGTAAAACGTACGGTAATCGCGCTGCCATGACATCGCGATAATAATGTAGTCGTCGAAAAATGTCAGTGTATACATAAATCTGGCAACGATAATTTGCATAATATAACAGACGCTTCGATAATAACGAATCGCTGTCCTGGCCGGTTGTGAATAACGCGTTGATATTTCTTAATTTTTATTTATTTATTTATTTTTTTTGTTAATGAGATTTCAACATTAAATTATAATATCTGGACAATTATGCGCATTATATTAGTAAATACGAGTTGGTAAAGCTCACACTCTTAAATTCGGAGGCCTGATTGTAGAATAAAATTTAGCGTATGAATGATAAAAATTATTGAAATTGTCGGTTGAAACTTTGAAAGAGCGTCAGAAAGGGAAAAATTTGTACCAAAATTGGAAAAGAGATTCTTTAGTTGATTTCTTTGGGTAAAGAGAGATGAACTAAAATCAACGGCGCGTTGACATCATAATTTATAATAACGACGTGCGTCTACACTTGACAGACCGGTAGTTTCGAGCTCGTAACCGACAAAAACACGGTTTAAAAATTACACGAAAAAAAATTTCGGCCGAGAAATCCGAACTCGTAGTTTTTAAAAACGCGTATACGACAACGACGAAACGCTGAAATTTGTTTTGTTTTGTTTTTTTGTTTTTTGTTTTTTTATTGCTACAATAATTCGGTCCGTGTACAAAATCGCGTGTTGGATGGTATTTAAGTGTGAAACGTATTAAACTGTAAGGTAAAGAACAATAAACGACGTTACGGTCTGATACGTCGTGCAAAGGAATTATGTATTTATTTATTTACTATTTATTATTATTATTTTTTTTTAATTTTTTTAACGTAATTAGTTTGACACCCAAAGAACTTTTTTTTTGTCCCCGACGGTGTACGATTCGAAAAGTAAAAATCGATTTCGGCACGATTATTATTATAATGAAATATTATCGTCCTGTAGTGTTCGTCGACGTCCTACTTATCAGCCGCAGCGGCGTAGACGACGTTATTATGACGCGGGGCGGTCGAACCGACGACGTCTCCGCTCTTAAACGTAATCTGCGAAGTCTATTATAATATCGTCGTTGTTTTCGTGGTCTTTTTTTATTTATTTATTTCCCTCCCCTCTTCCCCGTCCGACTTGTTTCTCACAGACAGGCTGCGGATACAACTACAGCCGACGACCGATAATCGAGTGTAATAATCGCCGAGATTCTGTGCTGTCGACGCAGCGTGATGACGACGGACTCGCGGTGAACATAATATCATTTTATATTATTCAGTGCCCGCCGAGAGACCGTGACATTCCAAACGGACGACTTACCAGACCGACCTGAAAAACAGTAAATACCTATACAACCGATACGGCGCTGTCGATATAAGAAGAAGAAAAAAAAACCGTCATCGAGATTCGTGATCGGTTTTTTTATTTTATTTATTTTTTCCACAATCGTTCGATATTATTATCGTTTTTTTTTTTTTTTTTTTTGTTCCAACACGTATAAAATACGTATAATTTTACGCCGTTTCTCCGCGGATAATAGACCCGTCTTCGTTCGTCGGCGAGCTACTCGTAAATATAATATAATATTATATTCGTATAAGCAGAACGGTATGAAAACAACAAAACGACCGACAAGACGAAAAAGACGACGAGGAAGAAGAGTCGGCCGCTACTAATAGAGAAAGTACGACCCGAGGGGCCGTACACACTCGTATATACGAAAGCGTACGGACGATAATTCACATCTGCTCGCCCGCCGCCGCCGCCGGGGGGATCGACGTTTCTACCGTATAACGCGACCGGGACGACGACGTGTGTAGGCACGCGCGTTTTCCCGTTTCCCGGACCCGGCGCCGCGGCGGCTGCTGCGGCTGCTATCAATGCCGGTCGCTGGTGACCCGCGATGACCCGCTGCCGCCTGTTGCGAATCCGCACGGGGCACGAATGTCGGTCAGTGGCCCGCGGCCGTTTTCCCGGTCGACCTCCGGCAAACGGACAGTGTCCTGTCGGTCCGGGACGCCGGCCTATACGATTGATAGAAATCGACGATTATTATTTCTCCCTCCCTCCGTATAGGTAGTAAATGTATCTTAGAATTTAGATCATATGTTGGTACATTTTTCCATGAAGATAACACACAACGCGAGTTCCCGACGTCGTTCTAATTCTAACGTACGATTGAAATCGATAGGTTCGAGCTTGAATAAATCGTTTTTGACGATACCATTTAAATGCTATACTTGAAATTCAAAATCACTCCGATAATTCGAATACGTTTTGATCGTGCTCGTGTGCGAGCAAAAACGTCGATCTCTACGGCGCGCAGGCGATTCGTTTGGTACGAGCTATTTGATCGGGACTCGCTCTCGTTTATCCGGACATTATACCCGTACGGTTCCGAACGGATCCGCGTCAACATCGCGCGATCGAGTCAGGCCGGGTTAGGCACGGTCAGGTCGCGTCCTGAAACGATTATTAACGTCTGCACGGCGTCGTAACGCATAGTCATCGGCGGCGTGCGCGTCGTTTTTACCGGCAAAACGTGGGTCTCACGTCTAGTGCAGTAGAACACGAATCATAATAAAAAAATATTATTGCAACAAAAAAAAAAAAACGGAGAACGGCTTCCGTCTCGGTTCACATACCGTTTTCCGTCCGATCATTACGTGTGTTCATATAGCACACATAGAGTGGATAATATTACGAGTACCAAACCTCTGGTTATCAACGGTGAACGGACCGGAATCGCGTGGATTTTCGTCGGTTTACCGTACAGTTAGGATGTACACGAGACGTTATAACGCACACACTTGTTAGTCGTTGGCACGGGTTAGGTTTGTTGATGAGAAAAAAACGAACAAACAAACAAACAAAAATGAACGAACGCTTTCGACCGGGGTATTTGGTGCGCGGCGGGCGAAAGGGTATGTGTTATGAATCAACTCGTCGAAAATGTAGATAAAGCCCACCCCACGCAGAGTTTACTACAAGCAGTCAATCTACTCGTATATCAACGGTCGGCAACTGGCGGACCGCGGTCCAAATCTGGACCGCGGAAGGCAGTGATCTGGACCGTCGACATATCTTTCTTTGATAGTTTAATAAGTACGTTATTTCAATTTCCGTCGTGATTATTAAAAAAGACATCGTTTTGTAAAACAATTTTTTTTTATAAACAAGTAGAGAACAAAGTTAACGGATTCTCACCTTGAGCCTTGAAAACTCGACCATTTGGCCGCCCCTGGTATATAACATCACAGGGCATGATAACTCTTCATATAATTTTAACATTTTAGTATAATAACTATTGAAAAATGTAATAAAATTAATTTTTTTCTCTACGGACCCCGTTTACGAATTATTTTGGTTTTCCGGACTCCAGTAGAAATCACCTGCCGACCGCTGATCTATATATTATAATACTTACCTGGCTATACCTATAATATTAGTCTATTGACGATAGACGATAAGATAATGGTCGTCGACAGGCGATCCCGACATTCGTGTACCTACCCATACATAGTGATATAAATCTATGAGTTTTTTAACCGTATAAAGCGTTATGTTTATGTTATATTCAAAATATCATAAATGTGCCATTAAATCTATAAATCATCAATATGATGTACATTTATATGCTCAAAATTGTCAAATGTTATGCGAAAATATGCAAAAAAAAGTATTTTTTAATTGATCTTTATTTATAACTCGGCAGCAAAGGCCATTAGTGAAGCTCTTAAATACTAATTACAGTTTTTTTTTTTTTTTTTTTGTGAAGTTTACATTATGTTGAATTATCTTAACAGTTACAATTACAATTATATTAACTTCTCTTGAGAAGTTATTTTATCTATAAGGTTTGTTAGTTTTAGGAAGGTTATAATTTTCGTATTTTGATCAGGATTTGGTCCGAGAATTTCGTCGAGTGTTTCCGTTAAGTTGAGGTTTGTACGCTCCTGTTGGTACATATGACATTCTGTGATGATGTGTTGACTGTGATCTGTGTATTGCAGGTTTCACAGGTGGGTGGTTCAAAAAAAGTTTGCATATTTGTAATATATAACTTCACGAATCAAATGTTTATCTCACTCCGGTGTAATACAGGGTGTGCGAAAAAAATATGCTTATTCATAAACTCATCCGAGCTCTAGTTACGATACACTGGTGCGTCGAGAGAAGAAAATCGGCGAAAACGCGGCGGCGCGCGTTCACGTCCACGAGAAGTGTGCTACACGCGCGTCTCGTGGTTTCCGTCAACGAAACCGAACGCGTGCCGACTCCGGCGTAACGAAACGTCACGATGACACGTCGTCGGACCCGGAGAAGAACGTGTACGACACGGCTCGACGTCGGTCTTTGTCGTTGGTTTTCGATCGAAAACGATTGCCGAAAACAATCGACCACGTGCCGTCTGCGGTACGTCGAAAACGTCACACGAAACAAACCTATACGAACGCCGAGAACGTGATCCGCGTTCGTGCAGTGTACGACGCGGGTTCTGTGTCGCGATTGAACGCCATACGACGTGTGATTTTTTTTGTTTTTGTTTTTTTTTTTTTGAAATTTGTTTACACGTCAAACAATTACGATTTATGAACTCGATTTTTTTTCTACGTTTTGAATTTTCTCGAAAATTATTTCATCAAATCACAACGTAACGTTATGAAAAAATAATAAAAAATTAAAAAACGTTAATGTTCACATTTTTTTCTTCTTTTTTTGACCTAATAATCAAAGAATAGTTATAGTTTAAACTCTAAGTGCTCTTATATTTTATGTTATCAGTCAAATCGTAAAAACCACGATAAGAATCAAAACTTCCAAAACGAGTGTTCTGTTTTGCAATTTTTTTTTATTTTCAATCAGGTTTACCATTTCCGAAAACCCGAAAAACTCGTAACATGATCACGTGAATGAAAAATATTGCAAAAAATATTATTTTCATAAATCTCTGCCGGTTCTGTCCGATCAGTGGCGCAACCAGGGGGGGGGGGGGGGGGGTCAGGGGTTATACCCCCCCCCCCCCCCCCGAAATTTTTTATTCTACTTAAGAACTGTTTACTAAGTAATATGTTTATATGTATGATTATAGTGATTAATAATTATTGTTAAAAACTGAAAATAATCGAAAATTTAAAATAGTTAAATTAGTGATCATTTATCACTGTTAAAAACTTTAAAGTGATAATTCGTAAAAATAGTTCGTAGGTACCCAAATTTTCAGTTTTCATCACAACAGTACAATAAATAAAAGTTTTGCCCTACAAGGTGGATTGAGCGCCATGACGCTGTACTTGTGTTTCACGAACTTCAACCTGCAGTTGTGGATTCACTCAATGAAATATCTACTTGGAAAGATGTCGAGACTTCTACTTTAGCTAACCAACTTAGTTCTTCCATCCATCAAGTAAAGTTTCAAGTATCCTTATTGATATTAGTAAAAGTATTTGCAATTAGTGCTCCATTAAGCAAATTTCTTCAAACTGAAAACTTAGATTTAGAATCTGCTTTGAAATTTGCCGATATGACTCAATCAACTGTACAACAAATCCGCGAACACGCTAATGCTGAATTTAATAATATATTTAAAAATGTTGAGGATATCTGTTCTAATTTTGGTATAACTGTTAGTCTTCCGAGAACAATAAGCAGACAAAAAAACCATTGTAATGTTACGAAAAATAATCCAGAAGAATATTACAGAACATCAACGTTCATACCATTTCTCGATAATTTTATTGAACAACTAGATAAACGATTTCTTGAGCATAGGGCCAAACTAAACAGTTTTAACTGTTTATTACCCAAACCTGGCAAACAAATATCTGAAGAAACTTTAGAAGACTTCAAAATTATTCTCAGTTTTTATACTGACATATTAAATAATAACAATAATTTGATAACTAGCTTAGAAGTATGTTATGGTGAACTTAAATTGTGGTATAACAGTTGCGCATTCAAATCACCAAATTTTTCGTCGACAATAACAGAATTATTTTTTCTTTGCAATCCTGATTTTTTTCCTGTTATTTCAAAGTTGTTGCAAATATTAATCACATTACCAGTTACAACAGCTACTGGAGAGAGGTCTTTTTCCACTTTGCGTCGACTTAAAAGTTATCTCCGAAATACTACTGGTCAAGTGAGATTAAACGGTTTGGCAGTCCTAAATATACACCAGGATATTAATATTGATCCAGTGATGATAGTTGATGAGATGGCAAGAACTTCAAAACGAAGACTCAATATTAGTCTTTAAGTTATTTTGTATTAATTTTTTTATAATATGACTAAATAATATATAAATAGTATTATTTTTTTCACTCAATAATTTGTAATACATTACTTAAGTTTTTTTATTAAAGTATAAACTATGTGCAGCATGTTATCTTATATATATATATATATATATATATATATATTTGTAACTATGTAACCCCCCCCGAAATTATTTTCTAGTTGCGCCACTGTGTCCGATGTTTGTGAAACACATCCAAACGTACACACAGTCGTGTGAGACCGACTTCGTGTAAAAAAACATCCGATTTTGTAACTGACATGAAAAATCTCAGGGGGGAAATGCCCCCCATCCGGGCGTCCCTGGTATCGCAACCGTCAAATAGGCACCTGTATGGTGTACGAACGCGTGTTGTGAGCGTGTTTTCGCGGAACGAGGTTTTGATTGTTCGTCACAGACGCGACGCGTTACGAACTAGATTCCTGACACGTCTTTGACGTGGGGCGAAATCGTCCGAGAAGAAGAAGAAGAATAAGAAGAAGAATCGGCCTCGAGTGCAATCAGCACGGTTTCGATATCGTTAAATAGGTAGTGTTCTCGCGCTCGGTTGGAGGAATCGCACAGAATTCGACCGGTTTTCACTCGTAAAACACGCGCGTGTCACCACGGCACACACACACGCGCTCGCGATATCGATAAACGATTTTTTATTGTTCGTCGTGAATATCATTGCCGTCGGGACGGACGGAGAGTAATTATTACGACCGGAACGACGTCGGGCGACAATGATGACGACGGACACGGGGGGACCGGACGCGAGGAGACGGCACGGCGGCGGCGGCGATGGTAATAAATCAAAAGAGCGCCGGCCGACTGTGTGTCACGGCGACGACGACGACAATGGCGAAAAACGAATGATAATAATAATTAATTTCCGCGGCGTGCATTAGATACTCCTACGGCGCGACACAATGACGACGAAAACGAGACGTCGTCGCGTAGTCGACGTGGTAAAAACGAACGTGGACACGTGATCCAGTTGTCGGCTAATGACGGCGGCCGCGTTTATTCCAGTCGTTTTGCTAATATTCGATGTCGCAAAATTATTTTTTACTTTTGTGCTACGTCGCATCGTCTATGTCACTCTTTCTTTGTCTCTCTCTCTCTCTCTTTATTTTACTCTCTCGGTCCGTGCGCGAGAAACGCAATGTTATACACGAGTGGATAATATTATATCTACGCTCGTTCTCTTTTTCCTTTTCTAGATCAAACCGAAATGTACACGATCTTTATTCGTTATTGTCATCATCGTTGTTATTATTTATTATTATTATTATTTTTTTTTTTTAACTTGTTTGCCATATTATTTACCGAACGACAAATACAATATAATATTCTCGACGTAACGTCGTAATGGCCGCCGAAGAAACGCGTTCGGTGATAATTCGTTTACGATTATATTAAGACTGGGCGCGTCGAGACTGCGTACGTCCGTACACAGTCGTGAGAAACGTATACAATAAAATATACATTAATTTTCGACAGCGGCCGTAGCGGCAGCCGACGTTCTATAATCGTGTCGTTAGGTTATTGTCGTTTGAATTTTTCGCGGCTCCAGTTGTTTAGGACGTGTTTTGAGGAAATTAAAAATCTAAAAATCCCATAATTATTACGTCAAGAGCGGTTTTTTTTTTTTTACCGAGCGGAAATCAACGAGTGCGAAAATAATCTCGGGTGACCCGCCGCGCAGCAACTGCAGTGATCGTTAACGCGACGCAGAGAAAACGTTAATACGTGGGGAGGGGGAAAGCAACGATGATAATTGATCGGGAACGAGATAATGTGACTTGATCCGTTCGTTTTGAAATGTATACATCCGTTTTGACCGTGTCGGTCGAAGCAAACAAAAAAAAAAAATAAAAATAAAAAAAATAAAATAAAAAATACAGTAAATGGGAATGCATTATCATTCGACTGGAGCCGTGCTCGTTTCTAGAGCGATCGAGCCGACGAACAAATGTATGATGTGTGTGTGTGTGTGTGTGTGTGTGTGTGTGTGTGTGTGTGTGTGTGTGTGTGTGTGTGTGTGTGTGTGTGTGTGTGTGTGTGTGGGTGGGTGGTTGACAGACGTAAAGATGGTTATATTTTCGGACGTGAAACGGCCGGCCAAGAGCGGAGACGATCGTTCGTGACTTCTTGAGAGGGTGAAATTAATTCGATCGTTTCCACGAACGGGGATGCCAACACGTCATCGACTCTAGTTTGAAACGGATACGCGTTTCGGTCAAGCGCTCCCGAGATTTCGAATCGGCTGAACCTCAAAGATTTCGCCGATAAACGGCAAAGTTTTATTTGCGGTGAAAAACAATATTACGAGTGATAATGTTACGTCGAGGAAAAAAACGTACCGCCCGGACGATGACGATCGTAACAGTATGGAATTTCACGTACGTCTATTACTCAATTATTACGTTTTCACTCGTGTGTAATAATAATAAGTATCGTAATGAAAAATAATAATGATAATAATATTATGTTAATTGTTATTATAAAACAGTGAAAACGATCATGATATTGATACATAATAATGTATGGAATATATTATATATTTTTTCTATCGTCACACATCGCGTTCGTCCGTTAATGTTTTATAGCTTTTTCACTTTTTTCTTCCGTAAACAGTTTTATTAAAATACGTAAACAGTATTAAAATATTCAAATAAAAGTGAAATGATTACAAAATACGATTCTTTTTATTAACTTTTGAATCCCGTCATCTTTTCAATAGTCAATAAAAGATAAAGAAAACAAGTCCTACATGACGTGCTCTGTATACCTAAAGTGACCGTATATTTTTTTAATCAAAACGGGACAAAAAAAAATCATAATTATTTGTTACAAACAAATATTTTTAATTTAATAATATTACTAGCAAATTTCTACGGTACTTATAATGTTTTTAAAGGACAAAAAAATTAAATTAACTTATTACACTTGCTAGGTAATTAACTAATTATAAACAAAATGTTTTCGTGTAATAATTACAAAATTAAATACTTGTATATTTTTCTAAAAACGATTATTTTTTTTTGTCTACTTTTTGAAAACGGGACATTTTAGCGTCCCGAAGATTTCCCAGGAGACAGCGGAACAGAGATTCAAAAAACGGGACTGTTCCATTCAAAACGGGACGTATGGTACACCTTATGTATACCTGTGTATATTATGTGTCACAAAACCATATTATTAGATTGACATTGAGATCATTCGGACTTTTTATCAACTGGTGGCCCGCTCGAAGAAATCGTTTAACCACCAAAGTGGCTCGCCGAAGGTAAAAACGATATTAACGGGCGATCGGTACCGCACGGAATCGCGGAAACGGAAACGACGGGCGATCGGAAATTTCGATTTGATCTTCTTGCCGGCGCCGAGCAATGTGTGTACTGTGTAGTGCGCACGGACCGCGCGACGGACGGATAACCCGGCGGCGGACGATTCGTCATCGACACCGCTCACAAAGCCGACCGATCGGAACGAAAAGAAATCCGACGCCGCGGCGTCCGCCACTTCGCTCGACGGCGTTCGGTTTTCGCGTTTCGACCGAGACGTTTTCACGCCTGACCCGCATAGCGATTACCGCGGTGATCATCACGGCGGCGTTCTCGATCGTCGTGTCTTGTCTGTACAAACAAGACGTCGTTTGTGCTTACGGTTTTCCGCGTCGACAATATTTTATAGAGATTGCGAAAAAACGATACGCGACAGAGCTCTGCGGTTTCGACCGCGCACCGCCGCCGTTACGACGACGCGTTATTGCGCGCCGGCGTCAAAAGTGCGTCGACACGACCGTTAAAGATCTCCGCTCCGGGGGGCCGTGCACGCTGTTATCTCTCCGAGTGTAAACGTGTTATCCCTGCGAGATCAATAATAATATTGACGATTTGGATATTGATATATTATGCGTCAATGTACTTCAATGTACTCTTCTTCTTCTTCTTATATAGGCTTATAGCGGTCCATTGAGGACCATCGCCGCTTCTAAAATGCCTTTCCACTTCTTCCTCAACCAATGCCACTCCCATATCTAGCAATGGGTTGATCTTCTTTAGGTCTTTTTCTACTCTATCGTACCATCTCTGCCGGCGTCTGCCTCTTGGTCTTTTCCCTGTTATTTTGCTTTCCGTGACGACTTTCTTAATTAGCGTGTCTTCGGCTCGCCAGACATGGCCTGCCCATTCCAGCCTTTTTCCGATTAAGAAGTGTCTTATACTCGGTTTATCGTATAGTTGTTGCAGATTTTCATTTTTCCTTCTTTCAAATCTTTCCAATTCATTGTTGTACACCGGTCCATAAATTTTCCTTAATATTTTCCTCTCAAAGTTCTGTAGTTTTTCTTCGTCCCCCTGGGTGCTAGACCATGTCTCACGTGCATACGTGACTATGGGACGCATGTATGTACAGTATAGGCGCTCTTTTGTACGTCTTGACAGTAGCTTGGAGGAGAGCATTTCTCTCGTTGTGAAGTAACATCTATTTGCCGCATTTATTTTCATCTCAATTTCGTTACGCATGTTGCTTTTTCATTTATGTTTACTTCCAAATAATCCTACCTGTTCGAAAGTAAGATCTCCGACGTGTAGATTACTCTTCGTCGTTGCGTTCCTAGTCATCATCATATATTTGGTCTTATTCTCGTTTATAACTAGTCCCAATGTCTTCAATGTACTCGTCAAACGTAAATAGCGACGGTGGCCAAATCGTGGCTCGCGAGCCACACGCGGCTCCCGTCATAATAAAATTAATAAATTTGGTCATCAATGAGTACTTTTTTTTGTTGTGTCTTTCATGTTATATACGTACAGCAAGGCACCGTGGCTAATTTGAAGACCCTAAAAGGGCACCACGGAAAAACAAGTTTGGGAACCGCTAGTATATAGCCATCAACGCTTAGTCGATATTCGATTCCGTAGTGATAAACTGTCGTATTCGAAGCGTTGTGTTGTTTTTACGTTTTTTTTTTCAAATGGTTTCAAATACAGATTTGGGATTTATTTGTCGTTACTTTGGCCACGAGTGAACGAAAGAAGGAAAGAAATAGACGTTGGCCAAAACAATGGTACAAGCTGCGAAGTCGATTTACACGTGGAAATTTGCTGAACGTACGCTGATAGATACAGAAATGATGAAAATTTGGAAAATATTGACAATAAGACGTTCAATATGCTCTGTCATTAGTATCCATCAACACGCATCAATCAAAATTTCCATCAATCTTCCTCAATCATTGACAATCTACATCGATATATTCTTAAACGATCAATATATTATACTATTCCTTCAATGCGGTTTCGTCAATATTATTTATGGGAATATTGACAATAATATTGATCGCGCAGGGGCCACTTTATGAATAACGTTTCGCCCGTTCGTATTTTTCCGGCGTTTTAAAACTGGCGATAAGTATAGGGCGACGTCTGTGTCGACTCGACGGCGGCGTCGTCTGTTCGCGTTTTTGGAACGAAATGCATGAAATATTAACTAACGCTCAAATCAGTTTTTCCCGGTTTTTATCGACCGAAATGGTGAGGTAGCTGGCGAAACGAGACAGAGCTCCGAGCGTTATATTTTATTCGATTAAACCAATGCCAGTTGTGATGAATGCAAAACGGGGGCGTCGAATTCTGTTCGCGATAAGTCCCCCGCACCTACCATGAAAATAAATTGTCAGAAGCGTACAATATTCATATAGTTACACTCTGCGGGACCGGGCTTGGACATATTTTGGAAATATTTTTGCAAACATGAAATTGTTTTACCTCAGTTTGGTATTGATTGACTTTATTCACTGACTGACGGGCTTTAGTGTATATTAGACGCCAAAACGTGGTTTAACTAAAATATAAAAATGTTCCGATTTTTGTGCTTTCCAACGATTTTGTTCTCACGCTCTTCTTCTTGAGGTCTTCACTTTTCTCGACTTCACACACTACCACAGAGTTTTCACTCCGTCCGTCGTTCAATTGGTTCCAAATATATCATCGGACGTCGTAATCGTTAATGGCTTTGTTCCTTTTACATTTTTTTTTTTTTCGAAATATATTTCTTTTAAATCTTTCGTCCAGTGGCAGCTGATGTCCTCTATGTGTCCATTTGAACCCAGTACCGTATACACCGCAGTATATGGACACGGTGCAAATTAAATCGGATATTTTGACGTCACCGGATCTCCAATCGGTCGACGCTTTATACTTTCACTCTGAGAGAGAAAAAAACCGAAATTTGATAAAAAAAATAAAAAAATGCGTTTTATTACGGTAGAACATAATGTACCCAGTTATAATAATAATATCACATTCATATACACGCTCGTGGATTATGACGATATGCCAAACAAAAACGTCAATCACGCGATATGATGTCGATATGGTAATCGCACGATACAATGCGGTACGATCGCCATGATACACGGGTACTGTATTCCGGTCGTTGTCGTATCGATTCTCTTATTTCCGGCCATATTCAATTACCGGCGGGGGGAAAAAAAAGAAAGAAAGAAAGAAGCAATCATAATAATGTTTGTGTGTTTCGTGAAACGCATTATTGGACGTTTGATATTTCGTTGCTGACGATGTTATATTTTCTCGTCACATGAATAATTTAAAACGACGTCGACCATTTGTGGAGCTAGGTGCAAACATCATAATAGGTAATAAAATATCGTTACGTCCTCGTGTCTGGCTGGCGACGTCTGATCGGCATCGCGTTCGCGGATAATAATAATAATAACCGTTCACGGAATCATCGTGTGTCGTGTCCGAATAATATTTTCATTCACCCGTCGGACACGGTAATGATTTCTCTCTCGTTCCACACACACACACACCCGCGGAGTAATACATATTTTATTTTTATACGTCGTTTTGCCCGTCTTCCCGGCGTAACGGAAATCCGAATTATTATAATACAGTTTTCGAAAATCTCACTCTAATCGCGTAACGCACACGAGACAGACGACGTACCTACTAACACGTATGATGCGCGTCGTATCGCATATTTTCTGTATTTTCGTGCACTTTTTGAGATCAGGGCATTTTGGAAAACACTCGTGTGCAGGCTCGTGAATTCCGTTTTGATCGCACCGTCGTCGTGAACGTAGAGAATCGTAACTTTTTTTCTTTTTTTTTTATTGCTATCATTCTGTCCGGTACCTCCGTACACGGTGGCGTTCTCGGGATTTTTTTTTTTGTTGGGGGGGGATATGCAGTGGCATAATTACGAGGGTGCACGACGGTACACTTGCACACCCTTGCGAAACGTAGCAGGTGCAAACATATGATTTTTCACCTGCTGAAACTGATCTTTAACCAAATAAAAATATTCTACATACTACTGTTTTATTGTTTTGATATTATTACGAAAATAGTTTCATTTTTTCTTGTAAAAGTATTAATTATATCATACGATTAAATTGTAATTTAAATAAATATTCAATATTCATGTAAAGAGTTTAAAATATACAGATTATACAGATTGGGCAGTGAAGACATTTTTTATGTCTGTACGTGATCAAAATATAAAAAGGTAAATAGTATGCAAACAAAGCCAGCAGCTTTGAAAATGACTCAATTTCACTTTTTGATTTTTGAACCTGTTGACAGTTTGGTGGCACTCGCTAAAATTGCACGGAATCACGCCAATGGGGATGTGAAAATGTATTGTCCATATTATAATATGTAGGTACACCGATCGTTACGAATTGAAACGATGACGATTCACGTGAATATTATTTATCGATTAAAATGTATTATTTATACAAAACGCTTAAATATCAGTTTACCGTGATGATGGCCGCATTAGTACTTATATTTCGGACTGAACCCAACTATCCTCCATACCCCCCCCTCCGTGAGAACGCCCCCGTGCCCGTACGAAACGTTTCGAAAACGATTCACTTCGACCCGTACCGCACTCGCACGGCTCACGCGAGTCGTCATCGGCGGTACGTATACACAGGCAGCCGAGTCGGCGTGATTAATATAATATTTTATATAACGTATTATCATAACCGTAGTAATAATAATAGTATTATTATCACGGCCACAGGTATTCATTCGGTGTTACGATTATCGTACGGCGTCGTTATGCAACGTTTGTATACCTGTCGTATCGTGACGTGTTGTCGTGTGGCCGACGCACTCGTAGACACGACATATCGCGCGCGGCGGTTTTCTCTCGCGCGCGCGCGTTGTGATCGATTTGTCGAATTTTCAGCACCGTCATTTTTATTCGGTTATGAAAATAAAAACGGGTTATGTGGCCACGTCCGTCGTCACGCGTCGGTTCTGTTTATTTATTATTATTATTTTTTTTTTTTATCGCGTAACGCGTTTGAAGAATGTGTGTGTGTGTTTTTTTTTCTGCCGGAGCGGACGACTCGCTGTGAAAAACGTATTTTATTTTCCACTTTGACGATCGGAGGGGCGGGGTGGTCGGCTCAAAACGTTATGGTCGGTGTCGTCGTCGGAACCTAAATCAATTCTTTTTTTTTTTATTTCCACGCGGTGAAGTACAGTTCGATGTGTTCGATAACGTTCGGAGTGCGATTTTCGATTTGATCGAATCGTTAGGCGGCGCGGTGTAGCGGACATCGTACGACGTAGAAAAAATTAAGATAAAATTACAAAGAGAAAAAAAAACAGAACGAAAACGGGCCTAGAACAGTATACGTAAGGTGATCATACGTCCCGTTTTGAACGGGACAGTCCCGTTTTTTGAATCTCTGTCCCGTTGTCCTCCGGGAAATCTTCGGGACACTAAAATGTCCCGTTTTCAAAAAGTAGACAAAAAAAATAATGAAAATAAATGTTCTTTGACGAAATATCGTTTTTAGAAAAATATACAAGTATTTAATTTCGTAATTATTACACGAAAACATTTTGTTTATAATAAGTTAATTACTTAGTAAGTTTAATAAGTTAATTTAATTTTTTTGTCCTTTAAAAACATTATAAGTACCACAGAAAATTTCTAGAAATATTATTAAATTAAAAATATTTGTTTTAACAAATAATTATGATTTTTTTTTTTTTTGTCCCGTTTTGATTAAAAAAATATATGGTCACTTTAAGTATACGCCTGTGTTCCGATCTATATCTTAAACGTCTGTTTGATGGTCGGATAATTTAATTAAAATTAATTGGTCGATTAGATTAGGGACAATTAGGTAATATTCAATGGGTGGTAATATTGCATTAATATGACCCCACCGGCCAAAATCAACACCATCTTCGCAATGTTCTCGAACGTGATCTTATAACCTGGTTTTTTTCGTTGTTTTTTTCCACGCGCGTCGTTACTATTTACCTGCAGCAATCGCAACGTGTTGTTTGTCATTTTTGTCGTATTTTACGATGCTCGGCGTGGAGCGTGGATCCGTCGCTATGTACCCAATAATGTGGTCGAATGTGAATTAATATCACAGTGTCAATATTGTTCGATCGGTTTACCTGTCGTGGGAAACGAGCAACGCCAAAATTCACACTCGGTTTTATCAACGATGTTTTTCAGCTGAATACGCAATACGCTTGTTTTTCGTTATTAAAATTATTTTTCTGATTTTTTTTTGTCAACAGTAGGTATGTTTTTTTAACTGCTGGCGTAGTACGTGCATACTATACATTTATACGTACATATCGATATCTACTTGTGTATTTTTCACGTCTTGTATATTTGAGGCTGGAAGGCCTCAAAGTTTTTTTTTTTTTTTTACAAAATCGGCGGTCCGTACATCCGGAAAGGTTGGGAACCACCTGCACTGTCCCAACGGATTGCGACGTGTTGTTTTCGACTTCGATCCGGAAATAATTTTTCGATTTACACCTCGGTAAAATCCGCAAACGTCGCTGTGCACTGTTGTTTCGCGTACGTCATATCGACTCGATCGTACCGCATCGGTTTGGCCGCCACGTACGTCTGGTCGTTTTGGTTTTCGTATAAAAAAACTAAAAAAAAAAACACGCTCTCCGTTCGATTTTGAATCGGTTTTCGGCAGCTCGCGTTCGAGGCGACACGTTATACTATGCCGCAGCCGTCGTGTTGTTTGACGCGGTACCATAACGAGCGCATTGTTTCGCCGAGTGAATTACGTTCGTCTTTCTTGGACACTGACTACGGCGTCAATAATATTGTTCTCGCGTCGTCGTGTAGTTTTTTTTCTTTTTGCTGTTCAGTAATAATCATTACGGGTGGCTAATATTATCATTGTCGTACACGACGCAATAACGACGTATCATAACGCAGGCGCCTCGGTTTTAATGGTTTTGCTTCTTTTTTTTTTTATATAGGTACATAATATAAGATCAATCACGACGGAATTTAATAATATATAATATTTTCCTACTCGACACAGAACTCGATCAACGAGCGGAAAACTATGCCGACCCCGAAATATAAATAAATATATATATATTTTTTTAATTTCGCGTCCGGGACGACGACGACGGTGGAAATTCGTTCTGGCGTTATTCCAATTTTCGCGAAGCGTTGTAAAAAAATTCGTTCAAAAACAGAACGCGCTCCGAAAAATTATGGTCCCGGCACTGCCTTTTTCCCCGGGTTTTCCGAAATTAATCGTCCGGGCGATTGTGTGGGGGGAAAAAAATCGAAGAATAAATAAAAAATCCAATAACACTAATGTATACCTATAATAATAATAATAATATCAAACGTTGTTCGGTACGCTGAACGGGTAATGGACCGGTCTCGTAATCGATCTCGCGAATCGGATCCCCGTCCACGTCGTTAGCGTCGATCGACAGCGGACGCACGAAAGAAACCGTCGACCGCCGCCGCGGGCGCATCGTTTATCGGTCCGTGAATACATCACAACAATAATTAGCGGTGATCGATGCGCGCAATAAAAATATAACAGATATACGTATTCAAATACATATCTACTTACAGGCGCTTACACAAGGGGGGTTTTAGGGGTTCAACCTCCTCCATCCCTTAAAATTTCAGGGAAAGTATATAAGTGATTTCTATCAATGAGGGAGATGTTAGATAAGAGTAATACGTCGGATTTATCACTATTTATTAGTTTATTACTATATTCTTATAATTGATATTTCTAATTTTAAACCGCATTGTAATCGTAAAATTTTTTGTAAAAAAAAAAAAAAAGAAAATAATGAGAAATAAATAATTTTTCCATTGAAATTATGTAAATCGTTTATATATTAATATGAAATCATACAGCCTTACCCCTTCCCCCCTAAATATTTTTTGGTGTACGCACCTGTCTACTTAATAGTTGAATCACTCGTACGCCTGCTCAATCGATTAGTGTTCGTTTTACAGTCGGATGACAGACACGTGATGTACGAGTAGACGACAATAATAATTAGCAGCAGCGCGAGCGCCGAAACAAAACGCGATTCGCGAGTTAACGTAAAAAGAATAATCGTTGACGTAGAAAAAATAAAACAGAAAAAAAAATGTCGTGCGTATACACCGCGGCGTTTCGAGGAGTCCGTTCGTCATAGTTTTGTTTCCACACAAGTTGTCGGCCCCGACGGTGGTTTTTCTATTTCTCTAATTCCGCGTTTCACGGTCTTATAATGCCCGGCATCGGCTGTTCACGTTCGATTCGTAACGTATGACGTATTATCATCACCTTTGCAATGACATCGTATTATTCGAACGATACGATATTTATTTTTATTTTTATTTTTATCATAACATAATGATTACTAGGCCTCACTGAGACGGGGCAATCGTGTGGAGGACCAGGGAGTTGTGTTGTTTACAAATGTTTAATTTTTATTTTTTAGATACAATTAGAAATCTCAATAATCATTATTTGAACAAGAGAAATGAAAATAAAAATAAAATAATATTCATAAAAATGCAATATTAATAATTTAGGTATGTATATAAAAATATTCCTAAAAATGTAGTAGGTATAAATAATTTAGATAATATGTGAGTAAAAGCTTAATATTTGTTTTAGCTTACATCGTATTCATATATAAAAGCCAATGAGTAATATATTTTTGAATATTTGTAAAGTCATATTTTAAATATTTTTGGACATTAAGTTATGTATTTGGGTTCCAACAATTTCAAATGTTTTGCTACAGCTGGTTTTGTTCAGCCAATCTACAAAGAATTTATTTATTTTTTTTATAGTAGCTACGTGTCTTGTTTTGACTTCGTGTAGTTATTGGTAACAATAAATTATGTTTTTTTAGATAAATAGTACTTGTTTTTAGAAAAAATGTATTTACATTGAGAACATTAAACACTTCGTATAATTTTTTAGAGGAATATCTCCAATCTTTTTTAATCGCTAATTTTAAAATTGTATTTTGGCATATTTGAAGCTGTGATAGAGTATTATCGAAGCCTCTGCCCAACCAATTATTCCGTAATATATAATGTGGGGTTCAATGAGAGTTAAATAGGTATATCATTCTTATTATAATTATAATTATTCTATTGATAGAATTACAATAACATTGATTTGGTGTGTGTCAAAGTCGTCGCCAAAGTCAGTTTTTGGAGGTACGACAAAGCGTTTATAAGCATACCTACAAAACAGACACCCGTCCACCTAACCACAATAGGCTGAGCGACTGCCCATCGTTTTTTTCCCTCCCGTCGAGTGTATGTAACCTATAGAGTGTTTCGCGGCCTTACCACACCACCCTTAACAGGTATTATACAGGGGTCGGCACCACTAAATACGATATCGCGTGGGCGCTCGATAAACAAACGTTAAAAAGCGTACCCGGCCGTGTGCGTTGGATTTTCGAAAACGAAAACAAAACGAACTGTGTGTGTCGTAGGCACACTTCACGATTTTTTCTTCGTACACCGTTCGAATCTCGCAGACCGCGGAGGGTGAATTTTAAAAATATCCGCCGGCTATCGAACGATATAATTATTGAAATGAATCGCGTCGGCCGTCAATGTGTTTTCGTGGTGTGGAACGACGCGACGCGCATCTATTACTTACACTCGTATTATTAACGGTCGGTTTGTTTGTCTGTTTTTGTTTTTGTTTTTTTTTTTTTGTTTTGTTTTGTTTTTTGTTTTTTTACGTTCATCGATCGAATTCGGCGTTCGAGCCTAGCGTAATAAATTATACACTTAATGGTCTTATAACGATATCGTCGCGATGTGTATGCGGCGAACGATGCTCGACCGTGAAATCACGTTTCACACAGGAATCGTTTCGATATTATAATAATATAATAACCAGTCCTATACGCGATGATGGTGTTTGCACGCGCAGTAATTATTCCCGTCGTAAACAACGATTAGCCCGTACGGACAGAAATTTGAAATTGGAGCGTTAAAAATGAATACGTTCACGATACATAATAATTGAACCCAAACAACGATTTTAACACGACGACGGCGCGTAAGTCACGGCACGATGACACGAATACAGAATACGTTATCGTATTTTATAATAAATATTATTAAACGTGTCGGCGCGCTGCACGTTATAGTCGCGTATTACTATTATCACTGCGGCAGCGTGATGTTGTTCTCGGCTCGTTACGACGTGGTGTTCGTTGAAAATTACGAAATCGACGATCGAAAACGCATCTCTCGTCACGATCGCACGGCCGAGAGTGTGTGTCACACGGATTCGATGAAAAAAATAAAATAAAATAAAAATGTAAAACGAAAAATCTTATACGGTCGGTAGCAGACGTTTTTTTTAGAAAACGAAACGTATCGGTGTGAATGTGACCTGTCGGAACGCACTCGGTGCGCACTCAGTTAAAATAAATAAATATTTGACTACTCGTTATAAATAGTGTCTGACTGTAGTAACGTCAATTAAAACGTTGAAGTCCATCAACCTGTATACGAACGGAGTAGGCGTATTTCTCGTAATTTATTCACTCTGAGTTCTAGAGCCGAGCACTGCACAAAACCGCGGGAGAAACGAAAGTTCATAATCCGCGAAGATCACTGCCGTAACTCAATTTCGATCGTTATACCGATTCGTAAAGAAAACTCGGTCTTTTAATCGTTCGACGAATGGATATTATTATTCCAAGTGAATAGGGTAAAACAGCGGTTCTCAAACTTTTTTGTTCGCGGAGCCCTTATGTTCCTAAAAAAAATTACGGAGCCCCAAAAATCAGAAATATCTATTTGAGACAACAATAATTCATACGAAATGATGTCAATTCATATTATTTGCTTTTTATTTATTTTTTTTTTGTAAAATATGAATATACACAAATTATTTTATTAATTTAACTGTAAAAAAGAACATTCTATTTTAGTAATTTATAAAATTTAATATTTAGTGATTTTAATGTGATCCATGATGTTGGCTTTTTTTACCGACCAGTATTTTAATATTTAGCCTGGATTTGCATGTCTGCTTCCACATCCAATTTATTACGATATTTTGTTTTCGTTGATGCATATGATGAAAATCCGATTTCACACAGATATGTTGTTCCAAAAGGAAGAAGAGCTAATATAGCTTTTTTAGCCATAGATTGATATTCGTTTGCAATACTACTACTGCTTCAAAAAAACATCTGTTAATGATATTTTATCAAATAAAGTTTTTAAAGAATTAAAGATGAATCGGTGGTCGTTTCAATGAATTTTTCATATTCTGTTATAGAATGGATTTAATGTATACATATATGTCCAGGGAGCCACGGAACCCCTAGACTACTCTCGCGGAGCACAGTTTGAGAACCGCTGGGGTAAAATATTTAACGCGCTTAAATTTCTCAAACAAAGTGTTATAAACTCACGGTTAGGTTTCCAAAAGGAAAATATTCGCGATTTCAAATTGGCCCACTCGTTTTTGATTAAGCCGTAGAATTCACTCCCCCCCCCCGTTGCTGTATTAGTAACGATATACGATTTTCATCGGCTACGATCGTTTCCAGCGACGCGTTTTCACGTGATAACAATAATAACAACAACAACAACAACAATAATAATAACAATAATAATAGCAATAATAATAATAATAATAATAATAATCATAATAATAATAATAATAATTATAATAATAATAATAATAATAATAATAATAAAAATAATAATACAAATAATGGTTAAGGTGTAATGACGACGGTGACGACAATTTAATACCCGAGTTGTTGAACAATTACGAAAAACGTCTCACGCGGTTTTATAACATCATGGGAACGAACATTTTTGATACGAAACACACGTTTCTTTCGGGTTTTCACTTTTTCCCTGCCCTGGCCGTCCGCGCTTTTGGACGGCGACCGTCTCGGACACACGCACGTAACGCCGCCGCCGAGTCGTCGTTAAAACGCGGTATCTCGTGGTACGCATACGGCAAGGTTAGGCAGGCACACCGCGTAAGCCCGACGAACACTTTTGCAGACGGTTTTTTTTTTTTTTTTTTTTTTTTGAAATGTAAACACGAAAATTATTATGAAATGAAAAGGAAAAAAAAATACTCTAATCCGTTACCGCTTTCTCCTCCGCCGCCGCCGCCGCCGTCGTTTTTCCCTTTACTTCCCGCGGATGCGCTCGATTGATAATAACATGGTACGGCGTGGCATTAACGGTATTAATATGGAAATATGGAAACCGCAGCGACGGCGGCGGCGATAAGAACGCGTGCGCGGGCGTTCCGTTCGTTTTTTTCCCGAAACGAGCGAAAACAAACGGACGCGAATCGCTGGGCTCGTGTATTTGCACACGAAAATACTGTGTCATTAATATTATTATTATTATTACTATCGTATTATAATTATTAATTATTATTATTATCGTTATTATAGTTATTGTTATTATTGTTTTTGTGACGCGTGTTGATTTGAATTTGATTAAAAAATTAGTTGATATATCAATTGCGATATCTAGCGGACATGAAATTAATTTCGAGTCTTTTGATCGATATCGTAAAGAAACAGCGTACATTGAATCGTATAATTATTGGTATCGCATGCCTGCCAGTATGCATAAAATTTCGTCACGTGGTTTTATCGTAATAAAATATGTACAAGAAGCTTGTAATAAATATTATAAAATATGGCAGGGAAAATCATGCTCGCAAAACATCAAGAACAAGCAGAAACGCTGGTTTAATGCATGCCTTATTAATTAAGTTCAGACCCAGTGATGTGCTCTAAGCGAACAATTTTGAAATCACCACTTATAAAAACAATTCAAATGCAGATACTTAATAATACAGATATAATAGACAGTAGAACAGGTAAAAACATACAATTACCTTATATATCATTATCCAGTACAAAAAGTGCTCCTGATTATATGGTCAAAACTATATTCAACAATTTAGGAAATGATGTAAAGAGTCTAATAAAGTATGAATGTGAAAATCAGTCTAATAAAACCAATGTAAAAAATATAATTAACAAAAATCGAGTAAATGATCTTGATGAGAATGTGTGTAAAAATCAATTATTAAAAAGTATCTATGTGTAAATATAAATGATTATCTATTAGTATCGTTTAGTTATATAATTATAAGATAATGTTATTTAGAGAAGTAAAATACATCATTCTCAATTGTATAAGATACATGTCATTTTATTTTATTATATTATATAAGTAATATGTATAGGAACTCCGTATACCAGAAACGAGCTTGCTCAGTTGGTATACGTATCAGCTCTTATCACTATTATTATAATAATTTAAATTTTGTAATTTGATTATTGTATTGAAATAATGATATTGATTTTGCTGAAATAAATAAATAAATAAATAAAATAAATAAATAAATTATGGAATCACCTTCTTCAGTGAAACAACCAATAATTACTACGATAATGATGTAGGAGGAACAGAAGACTCTGCAGACACAAGTTGTGACTCAGAACAACTTGTTATTTAAATAAATACTGCATCGATTCATCGTGTTTTCACACAACCAACAGGACACGCATGTTTTATTAATTTTCATTTGTGATTTGTAAATATATACCGACACGTTATTGCGCGTTTATCACTATAATCAAATAAATATAATGTTCTATTAAAATATTGTTTTATCGTGAAATATAATAATGTATTATGTTTGTCGCGGTAAAACTTCGATTTCTCCCATAGTGTGACGTTTGTAGTATTCATACGAGTGTTATTGTTTTACAGGTAGCGCGCGTTCGCCACGAGCGACGATGGCCCCGAACGCCGTCTCGTTGTTTTCAGCCATAATCACCGTCGCCATCTCGTCCGTCGCCACAACAAATGGTGAGTAAACACGTTAAGGTGCGTTTGCGTTACGGCCGTGAACGCGAATTCGGCAAACATTCGGTGCAGACTATATTCGTTCGTGTCCGTTCTTCAGCATTCGTCAGCATTCGCTTGCCTTCGCTCGGGATTCGAGTTTCAAAATACCGCTTGGTATAAATTAAACTGTCGTGTATATAATAACCAGGGCTCGTGACTTCGTGCATTTGCATATCAATCTTGCTAAGTCGTATTTAATGCTAGGTGACATAGAAATCCATTTCAAGGTACCGTGGTTCAGTATGAGAAATTTGATGTTGCATATTTTTGCATATTTAGAGGTTTTTTTTAACTATTATTTGGCATATTTACGCGTTTTTCTATTTTACTGTGCATATTTTTACCAAAATTTGATCAAAATGCAATAATTTATATTTTTACACAGTATAAAATACATGGGAGTTTTCATTAAAAAAATTCTTATTGTGCAATGCAACTCCTTAAGTAAATATAAATTATTTAATTAAGTATTTTGTATTGTTTAATAGATTGGATTTAAAATTTTCAGATTTGAAATGAGCGACTGACTGGACTGGATTGACTGGATATTTATTTAATCGATTATTGATTGATAATTTTAATTTATTTATTTTTTAATTGAGTATATTATATTAATATAATAAAACATTAATTTTAATAAACTTTTAATGATATGAATGGACATTTTTTGTCATTCCAAAATTTACTTACACATATTTTTGAAACATATTTTTAGATTTTTAATGCATATGAATGCATATTTGTGAATTTTTAAAGGCATATTTCAATGCGTATTTTTCCAGCTTTTAGAACATAAGTGCATACTTATTTAGGCATTTTTTAGAGCATGAACTCACGAGCCCTGATAATAACTAATAAGTGTAGCGCACATTGATTTTGAATACTGCAGTTTGTGTTTTTAAAATTTTCAATAGTAATGTCGTTAAGCGAGGACGATCTTCTAATGGAATGTGCTAGTTTCGTGGTCGTGAAATCATTCAATAAAAAAAAAAAAAAAAAAAAAAAAATGGAAAGAAAGAAAAAACGGCACCGGTGGACGACAAAATTATATCGAAACCGTTGTTTACACGGAGGAAGTATATTTTGCTGCGAGATCTTCAGAGGGTGGACAAAGAATAGGACGTGTTTTGTATAAATTATAATTACCGTGATACACGACACAATTATACACGGGTCGTCAGAGAAATCCGTAATTTATAAATTGATATTTAACTGCCTAACAATGTTAATTTAAAAATTATAAACGTGGCACTAAAAAAACAGTTGATTATTAAACCCGCAAATGCACGTGAACACAAGCGAATCTGTTGTGACGGGCCGAATGACGATCACTGCACCGGACGTCATTTTTTTCGATCTTACCGCTAACCGATCGAATGGTACAAAATCTGTGGCCATCCGTTCGCGTTGGGCGTACTGTTATCACGTCTATAAAAAAAAAAAAAACGATTTTATAAATCGTTAGTGAACCGAATTCGCGTTCGTTTGCGTTCACGGCCGTAATGTAAACGACGCACCATTATACACCTAGCGCCGATTGCACCGAGTGAATTATACCGAAAACGTGTTCAACAGCGTTTTGTTTTTAGTTCGCCTTTGTCGCGTGCAATCGGCCACTTTTCGCCCCACTACACACCTCCTAGGCCAGCGGTTCCCAAACTCAGGGTCACGACCCAAAACAGGGTCGTGGATGTTTTTATGGTGGGTCGCAGAAAAATAAATAAACTGACATATTTTTTATTTGCTTCAGTTGTGTAAAATGTAATTTCGATTTTTTGGAAAATTATACACCGAAAATACTTATTTGGTATTTTTATTTTGTAAAATATTTAACTTTGACAGCGCAACAAATAAGTATAATTTACCTGTGTTATTATCAATGGATATAGATCAAATTAATTATATTTTTGGGTCATACACTCATACGAGTATACGGCAGTATATTGTTATACCAAATTATATATTATAGAGTCTTATCATACAACTATTATGGATTCAGATTAATCTATATTAGATAAAATAATTGATCCACAACATCATATCAGATGTGCCCTTGCAATAAAAATTAAACCAAATATTGAAAAACTAGTGAACAGTATGCAACAACATCATCATAGTCATTAATTTATTAATTTAAGAATAATATTTGACTCGATTTAAAAAAATGTAAGTGGATAGTAATAATTAATTTTTTTTATAATTTTAAAATAATTAAAAATTTGTATGCCAAGTAAATGTTAAAAAAAAAAAAATAATATCATAGTTTATATCGATGAAAAATGGTATTTCTATTATTTGTTTTTTTTTTTTTTTTACTGGTATTGGCAAGCAAGTATGACTGGGTCGCATGTAAGTTAATATTGGAATCTGAAGGTCGCAGTGAAAATAGTTTGGAAACCACTGTCCTAGGGCCTATGCCGTCGTTTTTCCGTCCACTCCGCGCGAACTCGCGGGTTCCCTGAGGTTTAATATAAAATAAACCGGGCGCACACCCGTCGAGCTCAACTGCCGGACGGGACGGATCCTTTTTA